>SNQJ01S0005776.1:135096-213026 GCA_010110895.2 Picea sitchensis
TGGTGATGTTTATTCTTTAAGTTGAATGTTATTCTTGCTTTGTGATCATATTGTTTTCTGAAACTAATCTTTAAGAGTAACGTATGTCGCAGGATTTATCTTGGATACCCTGTTTCCGACTCTAAAGATTTTAATGTTTATATTCTGATGTTTTTCAATTAAGAAATTTTTAACTGCTTCTTAGTTGAATTTATCTTTCTCATCTTTTCTTTTGTCCATCATTTAAGCTACTAAAAGATCCAGTGAGTATATTATCTCGCCCTGTGGAAGTATTCCTTCATGTTTCTAGTTTGTATCTCAAGTTTATTATAACACATACCCCATAGCCTAATGGAGGTGTAGACTGTCTCAACCAATTCAAAAAACACTTTGACAACAAAACCTACCTATTTCTTTACCTAGCCTAATATCTAAAATTGAAAACATAGATAAATCATATAGAGAGATCCCTCTCTGAAGCTGGAAGGGCTAGATCCCAGCTTTAAAAGTGGTTGGATAAAGTTACCTTTGTAGATTTATTATTTTTAAACCTCTAGGAAATTTACCAAGTGCTAACATAGCGTATAGACCATTGCCAATCCTTCTCGTTCTGTGGTAGTATAATTCTTCTCTGCTATGGAAAACTTCCTACTTGCAAAAGCAATTGGGTGATCTATGTCTCCCTCCCCTGGTTGAGATAGTATTGTGCCCAACACTATGTATGATGCATCTATATGAACGTGGAACTCCTTTTTCCAATCTCGGAAGATCAAATTCAGTGCGGTTACTAGTTTCTAGCTTCTAGTTTCTACTTTAAGATGTCCAACCCCTTCTGACAGTCCTCGTTCCATTGAAAATTTCCTTCCTTCTTCAATAAATTCTCCATTAGTGTTGTCATATATGTGTAGCCTTTCATAAACTTCTTGTAATATCCTTTGTGACCCAAAGTTTCCCTCAACTGTCTGAATAATGTAGGAGTTTCTAACTCCATAATTAATGCAATCTTGGTTGGATCTACTAGTAATCCCTATTCTAACAAAATTCCAAATGGTGTGCAAAAAATATACTTGATCACATTCAGTGAAATATGACATTGTCTAGACCTATCCAACATCATATTGAGTACTTCTATGTGATGCTTCAGTAGAATGAACACATTCCAATCATCCAAGTATACTTTAAGGAACTTATGGATAAATTCCTTGAACATTGCAACCAAAACTCTGGAAAACACCGCAGGGGAATTCTTCAGTCCAAAGGGAATTATTGTATACTGATAACTCCCCCAATATGTCGCAAAAGTAGTCATGTGTCGGTCCTCCTATGGAATTTTTGTCTGATGGTACCTCGATAATCCATCTATGAAATAATAAGTTTCTCAACCCCCTACATTCTCCAGTAACTCCTATATGAATGGTGTTGAGAATGAGTCATGTAAAAATGCATCATTCAGCTTCCTCAAATCCACGCAGATCCAGATTCCTCATGTCTTCTTATTTTATTCTACCATTGGACTGATCCACTTAGACTCTTCTACAAGTTTGATGATTCATGCATCCAACATCCAGTCTATTTCATATTTCACCTTCTCTTTGTACTTTGGATTTAACCTATAAGGTTGTTGTTGCACTAGATTAGTTCCTAGTTTCACTGGAATCCTCACCTCACCTAAGTCCCCTGCTATCCCCTTCGTCTATGAAAATGTCATTAGGAACGGGTCCTGATATTCTCACAGCAAGTCTGCAATCTTCTCTACTATCTCCTCACTCCAATAATATCCTATCTATGCAAACTTGAGATTGTTTGTAATCCTAATGTTTACCTTTAACGTTTTTATAGGTTGTGTGTATGCGGTGCACTCAATATCTATCCCTCCTACTGCTCATTCTCCTTTTGTTTCAGGTACTTGTACATTCCTGTGATCTTCATCATCATGTTCCTCCTTAGGCACATTGTAACACTCCAATAAATCATGGGCAGTCATATTGGCGCACGACATACTGGTACCACTTCCATCATCCCTTCTTCTGAGAATATATTAGTTCGAATAGCCTGTAGTGTTGCATCTATGGTTGGGGATTCATGTTCGAATGTAAACGTGACTTTTAACCTCTAGACCAAATCTTCCCATCGTGTTGTCTCCCTATGCATTTCCAATTCCAAATACCAATTCCTCGGAATTGTGTCCAGTGTGTGTATAAATTTGTGCGTCCATTCTACTTCCAGTACTAAACTAATACTTCACCAATGATCTAGGTGGATATCGGTGGCCACCCACCTATTCCAACTGGCTCCTCTTGACAATTGTTAGTTCATCACGTTCTTATGTATTTCTTTATAATTGTGGGTTCTACACTTTCGGGGTTGTCTGAATCCCTACACAGCTTCCAGGTGGAGATTGGTGGCCTCCCACCTGATCCAACTAACTTATTTTGGAAATTTTCATGTCAATACATCCTTTTGTACTTCCAGGGCCGTTTTGGGGCCCTAAACAGTTTTTTTTGCTTGCCACAGTCAAATTGTAGAAGGAGTTAGAGTTTGATGACGTAATGTGTAAGTCTCAAAAATACCTTTCCAACGGGCTATCACATGCCTAAAATGGAGGTCGTTTGCAAACGTTACGACCCCATAAAGTTGAGGTAACAACTTACCCATCGGGGCCCACATAACTTTTGTCGTTTCATCTCCTAGGGTTAGGTACTTTTTGGATGTCTAGGGTTTTTGAATTCATGAGTAATGTTAAAAAGGCCTCTAGATCCTTATTGTAATCATTTATCTTCTCAGACGAATGCATGTAACAACCACATCTCTTCTCAGAGATAGATACCACCATTCAATCAAGTTGTTTCCAGTTCTACAATTTTACAGTTTCAGCCTATTTTATTTATTCAATAGAATTTTTTGTTCACTGGATATCCTTTGTTGTTCTTTGTATCTCTTTGTTATTGTATTTAGTCTGTTATTCCTTTTTTTTTCTCATAAATCCAGATCAGTGGTATCAGAGCGGTTTTCTCTTCATTTATTTTTCTTCGTGCATGTTCCTGACAAGATCTAGGTACAAGAAGTTTGGACTTGAACTAGTCGAGCGTTTGAAAGATCGTCCATGCCAAGCCCAACAAAAACCCATGGGGGACAAGAAGAAAGATGATGGAGCAGGAGATCCTTTTAAAATGTTCCTCGAGGAATCCCTTGTGTGACAAATGAATGAAATCATGGACAACTTTGCACAGATCCTTCGGCAGCTGCCCATAGGAGACGCATCTTCATCAAGCGGCCATGCAACCCCCTTCAAGGTAGAATTAAATTTTGATATTCCATTATTTGAAGGACTGAAAGATGAAAATGGCGTAGATAAATGGTTGAATCTTCTTAAAGTATATTTTTCGATCCACAATTTTTTCGACAGGGAAAATATTACTTTATCACTCCTCAAGGACGTCCCCCATGTTAAGGACTGGTGGGATACTTACTCTAAGCAAAGGGCCATAGAGGAATCTACAATATTTGTAGTCACCCCCACATGGAATTCCTTCAGGGATGTAATTAAAGAACAATACTATCTTTTTGGAAGCTATGAGGACCATTACACAAGATGGACCATGCTGCATCAAGAAAGGGACCAGACAGTACCATATTTCACCAATCTTTTCCATACCCTGTGCACCAAATTGGGTATGAAAGACTCTGAATGACATTTGGTGTTCAAATACCATGGTTTTTTGCATAAATATATTCAAAAAGAAATGGAGTTTCTGGACATTGCATCATTAGGTGCGGCTTATAGATATTCTGTCAAGATCGAGTAGAAATTTAAGAAGAAGAGGCAAGAGTTTAGATTTGAAAAATCCTCACAGCCGAAGCAGGGAAAAGGCAGCCCCAAACCACAAAACAAGGGATAGAGCAAATATGGTCACTCTTAGTACAACCATTCCAATCCACAACCCAAGAAGGGTAATGAGAAGTCGAAGAAGGACATGGGAAAATGGCATGAATACCATAAAATCCCTTGGAACAACACCAAAGAATGTCTCTCCAAGAAGTCACTGATGGTCGAGTTGAAAGCTTTTGAGTCGGAGGCACATTCTGAATCTGAATCAAATAAAAAAGTGGGAAGCAGATTATCGATGATGAACACAGTGTCACTATCTCTACCACCAAAGTCCAACCAAGCAAACCAAAATAACCAGAGGAAGGGGAACACCTCTTTCACTCACATATGTGGGTAAAGGGGACTTCGTTGCATTTTATTGTCGATAGAGGCAGTCAGAAGAACTTGATTTTAGTAGAGGTCGGCAAGCGGTTGGACCTGTCGATAACACCACACCCACATCCCTACACCATCAAATGGCTTCACAAAGGATGAGATCTTTGCATCAGTTATTAGTGTCGTCTGCCCTACAACATCAATCCCTTAAAAGATGAGGTATTGTGTTGTATTTCTCCCCTTTAAGTTCGTGATGTTCTTTTAGGCTAGCCATATTTGTGGAAGCGAAATGTTGTGTATGAGTCTATGCCTTGCAATTTTATTATCACTTTGGGTCGAGAATTGTACAGGATACCAAAGGTAGCATCACCTACCACTATTTCTTAATCTTTGCTAAGCAATGCAATAAGTTCATTTCATAGACCGGGAAGTTAGCCTTCTTTGTGATCAGTGCTCACATTAAGAAGAAGGTTGTCGTCACATTTGTGACCTCTACACAAAGCCTCTATTTGCAGCAGAATCAAGTGGATGAGATCATGGAAGAGTATAAAGACATATTCTCCTCACCCATCAGGGTACCGACGCACTGCCAAGTCAAGCATCCAATTGATCTAACCCCCGGTGCACCTTTTCCTAATGGATCAGTCTATTGTCGCTCACTGATGGAAAATGACGAAATCAAGCACCAGGTACAAGAGTTACTTCTAAAGGGGCACATCTAACCCAGCTCCTCCCTTGCGGAAGCTTGATTGTGCTAGTGCAGAAGAAATGTGGGACATGGCAACTCTGCATTGATTACAATGCATTAAACAAAATCGCAGTCCAGAATCGATACCCAATTCCCTGAATTGATGACCTTCTTGATCAACTCAAGTGGGGGAAATTTATTCAGCGAGATTGACCTAAAGTATAGCTACCACCAAGTTCCCATCGAACCAAATGATGTATGGAAGACAACTTTCAAATCTAAAGAAGGTCTCTTCGAATGGTTGGTCATGCACTTTGGCTTAACAAATGCACCAACAAATTTCATGAGTTTGATGGATGATGTATTGAGACCCTTTACCAACTCTTTTGTGGTGGTATATATGGATGACATCTTCATCTTTAGTAGAACTTAGGAGGATCACATGCAACATATTCAGTAGGTTTTGGGCACTCTGTGGAAGAACAAGCTATATGCCAACCTGGAAAAATGCTCCTTTGGCATGAACAGGGTCCAATACTTGGGCTACTTTGTTGATGAGCATGGGGTACATGTGGATCCATCTAAGATCCAAGTCAATCGTGAATGGCCAGCCCTGACCACAATAGTTGAGTTTCGCATCTTCTTGTTACTTGCCAACTTCTATCGAAGGTTCGTGTTGAGATTATCCCATATTGCATGGGCCCTCAACCAAGTAACCAAGGGTGGTGGCAAGGAAAATTTTGCATGGGGGTAGGCACAACAACAATCATTTGATGATCTGAAGCATCGCTTGTGCTCAGCTCTAGTACTCTCCTTAACTGACCTGCAACAACCATTTGATATTGAGATTGATGCCTCTAACTATGTTGTAGGCGCAATTTTCACTCAGCATGGTCATCCAGTAGCATACCATAGTGAGACACTCTCAGATATTGTTCGGAAATACCCCACCTATGACAAAGAAATTTTATTCCATTATGAAATCTTGTCTTCAATGGAAACATTAAATTCTGGGAAAGGATACAATCATCCACACTGATCACGAGCCTATGCAGTTCATATAGACACGGGGGAAGTTGCAGAAAAAACGCCATCAAAAGTGGTCCACATACCAACAACAGTTCCATCTCAACATCAAGTATAAAAAAAGGAGCACAAATCGTGTCGCTGACTTCCTTAGCCACCCTCCTATTATTTCACTCACCACAATGATCCATTCCTATGGGCATGTGGAATCTAAGTGGCCACAAATTTATCAGTGTGACCCTGACTTCGCCACCACTTATCATCTCTTGGGTACATGAGAGAATGCTATCGATTTTCACATCCAATATGGACTGTTATGCCATCTGGGCCACCTCTGTGTTCCCACAAGCGAGCGTGAAAAGATGACTTGGCAGGCTCACTACAGTCAGATGGAAGGATATTTTGGCATGGCGAAAATTGTGGCTGCTCTACAAAAACATTTTTATTGACCAAAACTTCGACAAGACATCAACAATTATATCATATCTTGCACTTCTTGTGCCATTTCCAATCCAACGATCAAGAAGTAAGGCTTATACACCCCTCTTCCTATTCCTGAGAGGCCTTGGGAATCCATCTCGATGGATTACATGTCTGACCTTCTGTCCACCAAACACACCAATGATTGTGTATTTGTGGTGGTTGATCAGTTTTTGAAGATGGTCATTATCACAGCGTGCAAGAAGAGTATCAGAGCAGAAGATACTGCCAAGCTCTTCTTCAAATGAGTGTGGGTCCATTTTTGGATACCACAGATCATCACCTCAGATCGGGAAAGCAATATCCTCAGCGCATTTTGGTCGTGTCTCTAGTCACTATTGGACACCAAGCCCACTAAATCCACTTCATTCCACCCCCAAATTGATGGCCAGACAAAGGTTGTCAATCGGATGACTGTGCACATCATGTGTATGTACAACTCTAAGAATTTGTGTACATGGGATGATATTCTTTCCTATGTTCAACACATCTACAAAAGGGCTCTCCATAGATCGACCAGTGATAGCCCATTTTAGGTGGGGTTGGGATTCCAACCCTTCGGTCCCATTGATGTTGCACTACCTCTTGAAACCACACACAAAGAATATTCCCATGTTTAGGATGGTGTGGACAAAGCCACTAGATTCATTGAGAAGATTCAGCACATTCGCCAATAGGTCTATGAGATTTTTCAGAAATCAAATGATAAGTACAAGCAGCGCCATGATCAACACCGGGTATCCCACCAGTTTCAGGTGGGAGACAAGGTCTGGTAACATTTGAAGAAAGAGAACCTTACAGGGCCCCATCAGAAGCTCTTCCCACTTATCTATCGGCCTTACACTATCACCAAGGTTGTGGGTAGCAATGATTTTTAGGTCAACACTCCACCCTTCCTTGGCTTGCACCCAGTGTTCAATGTGGACCTCCTTCGGCCATATTTTCCACCATTATTGGACACCTCAGAGATCGTAGAATAGTTGAAACCAATATATATCAACCCTGACTACACGGAACAAGCATCCACTAATCAGATAGTGAACACACAGGTCAAGGGCACTCGCTAGCAGAGGATCTAGCCTTATCGGGTTGTCAAGGCAGGGAAACTCCTACACCAAGTCAAATGGCTCGCTGGGGGGGAAATTTAGGAGAAGTTTCCTCACGTGATTGGGTAACTCAACGTAATGGAGACCATTGCTTCCTAAGGGGGGAGGACTGATCCCGGTGGATATTAGTGGCCGCCTACTTATTCCAACTGGATCCTCTTGACAGTTGTTAGTTCAGCATGTTCTTTTGTAATTTTTTGTGATTGTAGGTTCTACACTTCCAGGGTTGTCTGAAGCCCTACATAGCTTCCAGGTGGATATTGGTGGCCTCCCACCTAATCCAACTGGCTTATTTTGGAATTTTTCATGTCAGTACATATTTATGTACTTCCAGGGTTGTTTTGGGGCCCTAAACAGTGTGTTTTTTTCTTGCCACTGTAAAATTGTAGATGGAGTCAGACTTTGATGGAATAATGTGTAGTTATCAAAAAATACCTTTCCAATGGGCTATCACGTGCCTAAAACGGAGGTCATATGCAAAATTTACGACCCCAGGAAGTTGAGGTACCAACTTACCCATCAGGGCCCACATAAATTTTAGCGTTTTATCTCCTAGGGTTAGGTTTTTGCATGTCTAGGGTTTTGGTATTCATGAGTAATGTTGAAAAGGCCTCTGGAGCCTCATTGTATTCATTTTTCTTCTCATATGGATGTGCGTAGCGACCACATATCTTCTCAAAGATAGCTACCACCATTCGAGCAAGTTGTTTCCAATTCTACAGTTTCAGCCTATTTTATTTATTCAATAGAAGTTATTGTTCAGTGGATATCTTTTGTTGTTCTTCACATATCTATGTTATTGTATTCAGTCTGTTATTCCTTTCATTCTTCTCATAAATATGGATCATCCAACTTATTGCACCATCCATATTTAGGTTGACATAATTCTCCATCCTCGTAGTCATGTTATATAAGTTGTTAATGTCATTTCCTATGGCTGGATCTATGTATTTCTTTCCTTCTAGTGGGTCCAAGGGTGCAGTAACCTTCAAATCTCCAACCTCAAATATCATCTCCCTCCTCTTCAAGTTAATGATCACCTGGTTATAGAAAACACATTACATTCCCATCAGTTTTGGATATGGTTGACTATCATCCACGATCTCAATAACTTCAAATTATGCCATGTTGCGCACCACATCTATGTTCATAGGTACTTTTTCCAAATGACCAATCGATACTATCTTGTGTTGATTCACGATCCTTAACTGAACATCGGACCATACTAATTTGGGTTCTTCGATCATTCCCATGTCTTCTTAGGTTTAACGTTCACGTCAGACCCCAAGTTGAAGATAACATTATCCACATCGTACTCCCCAATTTGTGCACTGAATCTGAATTATGTGTTGGTCCTCTTCCTACGTAGTACTTGATTTACCACCCTTTGTGCGATAGGAGTTTCCCTTCCTCATCTACAATGATCAATCATGTCATATAGCATACTCAATGCAATTTCATCTTTCATTATCTCTACACAACTTCTCAATAATTATGTTAGCATGCTTACCTTTCCAATTGGTTTCTCTGGCATAGCGTGATCATCTACATGAGGCACAAATGATTTTGATGCTCCCCAATCTTGTCCAATTACTTATTTTATTTCTCTCTAATATGTCTCCTTCTCTTGTTGAGGATCAAAGATTGGCATAGGTCATGTTGACTTCCTTACTCAATGCTCAGTCTGCTTCCCTCCTTTCATCATATTAGCTCTTGTCCTTGCTCCTTCGCGCGTAACAATTGATATTCTTGGTCCTTCATTTCATTTTTTTGTTGATATCTTCTTCACATTCTAATTTTGATTATGGTTATGGTTACCTCTGGCCTGCCATTTTGCAACTAGTTGGGGACAATCCTCTTTCACATGTTCTAGTTCTCTGCAATATGTGCATGTTGTACACGGATTCGGCAAGTCGTGGGCCAAGTGTCCTGGTTGATTACAGTTGTAACATATTATTGGTCCTCTTCCTCCCCTACCAAAATTTCCTCTTCCTCGGCCTCTGCCAAAATTTCCTTTTTCCCCTGGATTAAAGCCTCTTTGATTATTGTATTGTGGACTACCCCCTTCTATTGCGGAATTCTCCTTCTGAATCTTGTACATATCCAATGTGTGTTCCCTCATCAAGTCGAACGTACGAAAATCCTTCTCTTCATGTCCCATAGACTTACAAAAATTTCAAAACAAGTTCCTTGGTGTACTTTGATACTTCTGTAGTATTGAACACTCAGTTGGGTGATGGCCCCATTTCTTAAATATTCGTAGTATGTCCTTCTGGTAATGGACTTGGCACTCCAGTTTCCAAATACTACATGAATGATGGGAATTTGTCCTTGTGATGGCCTTCAATTATGCACTTGGTACACCAGAATTTCTCTTGTTTCTCCTTCCCTTTTTTAAGTTCTTCCAATTGAATCATCAATGCAACCAACTTCATCTGAACATGCACCATTCCTCTGTTTTCTCCTATAGGAGATGATTCCAATTTCATTGCAATTTCTAGTGCCTCGGGATGCGACAAAAACTTCTGTTGAATTAATGGTCTGTGAATGTGTGGTATAACCCCTGCAATAAACCATTATTGATGTTGTTGATCGGGGATCTGGAAACTTAGTATACCCATAATATCCTTCAACCTTTTATCGAAGTCCCATATTGATTATGTTTGTACCTGTTTAATCTCCTTTAGTTTTGTTATGTACTGTGACTCCGACTTTGGCTTCTTGAACTCCTTGAGAAACACTTGCCTTATCTCTTCCAAAGTCCAGGATTGTCCCGTAGATGTGGTACTCTCCAACTTCATGTACCAAACTAATGCACATCCTATGAATGTTGTTGCTAACTTCTCAATATTCACAGCCTCATCCTGGACATTCTTTGCAGCCCAAATGGTCTCACAAACAAACATATTTTGTTTTGGGTCCTCTGACCCAACTCCTTGGAAATTAGGCAGTCTAAGAGTATTATCTACCCCTTCCATGTTGCTTTGTGTATTCCCTCCTTTTGGTGATGCTGGTTGACTCTGACTCTAACTTTGCGCACTACTTCCACTGCTCTGGATGTTACTACTATGTCCTCCCTGGATAACTACAATTTCTTTCGACAAGTCTTCAATTGTTATCTTTGATTGTGGTGATGCATGCGAGGTCATGGATTTGACATGGGACTCAGTATGAGTAGGACTTAACAGGTCTTCTATCCCTGGACTTGATTGGAACTCCTCTTCTTCTCCTCCTATATATGATATCTCCATGATTCAGATTATTGTGCAAGGTTCTCTCCCCTATGGCTCACTGTGTGACTCTCCTTTCTTAGCCCCAATATTTTTCCTCTTATACATCCTTCCTCCACGCAATACTCCAAACTCGTATTATTCCTCTGGTATACCTCATTTTTGCATCCTCGGTCCCTCCCTTCCTTTTTTTCACTTCCTTCATTCTCTCATGTTCTCAGATGATCCTCTTGTCATCCCCCAGTTCCCCTATGTGTGTGGACCCCTTTTAGAAGTCGTATTACATTTTCATCATGCACTTGTCACACAACAACATATTTATCCATGTACCTAATGATTTCATGAACCTCCCACGCGTGCCCTTGAAAAGGTCCCTTTCTGCAACATTGTAAGATTGGGTACAATCTATGACAAACTCTGTAATATATCCTCCCAATATGTTATCCAACTAGAAATCAATTGCATGAGTATTTGGGTTACTTAAACAATTCATTTGTATTACCAAATCAAGAGTCCAATTCCTCAATGTTGCAGTTTTGTACCTTCCAGTATTCTCCACTAATTTCTAGCCACTCGGTCAAAATAATTGGAAATTTGCCAAAGAAAATTTCATACAATTCTGTGTACACCTACCTTTACATCCATTTCTTGTCACTCATTCAAGGGTTTATGTTATCTTGTCGATAAAACTCCCATTCCTTCCTTTCCAACCATTCTAAAATCTCCTTCTTAGTCGGCCTCCAAAACATTCCCTTAGTTGCGAATCCTGGGTCCTAAAAACATAACCATTTGTTGGTGTTGCGCGTGGTTTGTAAGACCCTAGGTTTGAGTTATCTACGACCAACAAAACCCTTTAGACACCAGCCCTTTCAGCATCACCTTCTTGCGTAGATGAAGTCTGACTCGAGGTATCTATTAGGACTGCAAGAAGTTGCCAAGAACCGGGTTTCTGCAGTAGTGAGGGAATGGGAGGTGACCATTCTTATAATTATTTATTATTAGTTATGCGCACATAATTTTTTCCTTGTTCCTTATTAACTACTTAGTTATTTCAGATTCATACTATCATTCTATTCCAGATTATGGTAACTCATTTCTATAATAGTCATGAATATTGTGCCATGATCAAACATAAGACAAATCTAAATCTACTATGCATTCAAACAGAATTCATAAGCAATCACATAAAATACATACAACACAAGATTTAATGTAGTTCACCCAACTCTGGGCTACATCTATAATGACTGGTTTCTTTATTATGCGTTCTTTAGTTGCTTCTGGATGCACATTGCGCTTACAAATATATGTCATGGTTATATTTCTTCTCTCCTAGCCCAGCCACTCTACAGTGCAATCCTCTCTCTCTCTCTCTACATCATCTCTTACAGTCAGACATTGATTCTCTCCCTTCCTATCCTATCCTATCACCCTTCTTAATGACATGTGTTCTCGGCAGTTTGGAATTGACTCCACGATACTTCTCGAGAATAATCACACAGAGAAACCCCTATTCTCCCAACCCATTACATATTTATACATAATATTTAGGGCCTAAAACCCTATTTGGTTCCTCCCAAAACCCTATTACATTGTATGACAACTCCAATTAATTGGTTGTTCGACTGCTTTCTCTTGTTCTTTCGTCTGCATGTTTCTTTTTCACTTTGACTGCTTTTTCTTCTTGCTTTTTCACATCCTTCTATCTTTATCCTGTCGAGTTGCCATCCTTCCTTTTCACCCACTTTTTTCTCCTGCTTTATTCTCTGCTTTATTCGTCTCTCTACTTTATTATTCTCTTATTGTGCATTGTACTTCTGGGTGTGCTTCCACTTCTCACTTTCCCCCTATATGCACCTCATCTGTGCACTCCCTAATCTTCCTTCTTCTCCTGCACACCTCTGTTGTGCACTTCTTATTTACTTAGGATTTTTCCCAAAATTATATCTTAAAACTGCCTTTCCAACACTTACAAATCTATTTTTTTGGTGAGGTGAAGGCTTCAGATATTTCCAGTCTCATTTCCCTTACTCTGTGGAGCAATAAGCTAAATTATAGGTGAAAATAAGCTAAATTATAGCTACAAACTTTCTGACAACCACACAAACTCAAAAAGGTGGTGTTAGATTCCAACATGCATTAACTAGACCTACAAATCAATTTATGAGACAACAATGTTATCTATGAACTCGATAAATAATGCACATCACTCCATGATGAGGAAAAGGCTTGCATGCAACATGCAAAATCTCCAAACAACTTCAAATCTTCAACTTTAATAGCCAAAAACGTAAAGAGAAACAAAAAAGTGAGGGAGTTGCATGAGTGAATGAAAGAGGAAATGAGGAAGATAAGAGAAGTTTTGAGCCTTAAGAAGGTGAAAATATTTACATGCAACTGAAGTTTATATGCCTTCCAACCCAACAATTGAGGCTTGGGAGGATTTTTCATAGCTTTAAATCCAAAAATACTAAAGGAAAAATGTTTTTCCTTTATCCAGAATAGGCATTTTCTCCCACTTCACACCCCAAGATTTAATCGTTGACTTTGGATAGCACTAGCTTCTCAACTTAGAAATTTGGCCTTCATGAGGAAAATGTTTGGTTTGGTCAACCAATAATCCCCTCAATTCAATGATTTTTCCTTTATGCTAGTGAAACACTATATAGCATGGGAAAAACCTCTCTACCACCCTGTAATTGAATTTAACCTTTCTTATAGTGGATCATAAATCATAATAGCTGATAAATTTAATTCAAATAGTTTCGATGTCAATTGAATCTTCCCCAAGTCATTAATAGTCATGAGAAGTTTACATGGCTCATGTAGCCTCATGTTTTCCATACTTCAAACCAAGAGATGAAACTTGATAATTGGCACCTCACACACATCATACATCATTTCCTTATGTAGGAGGCTACAGAGGTGGAGGACGAGAGAGAGGAGGTTTTGGACGAGGTAGAGGACCAGTCGTATGTCACAATTTTCAACCAACAAGACACTATGCAAGGGAATGTTCGCTTCCACTGGCAACTTGTATGTATTGTCGCGCATCGGACCACTATACATAGGAATGTCTGACACTACTAGTAAAGATTCGGGAAAAGAGAAACTAGAACAACCAAAATGTTTAGTGGATCTCAGCCGAAGCAAGGGATGAAGGATGGGATATCAACATAGTTACTCTTGGAGGAGATAAAATAGGGGATGACGTTGTTTGACAAGAGCCAACACAAAATCAATGGGTGAAAAAGAACGCCGAAACCAAGGAAGCAGTTCTACGCGCAAAAGGAGAAGGAGATTTTCATACCTGGAAGCCTTGGAATCTGATTTTGTTAGTTGCATTGAGCTCAGAGGCCCTCAAAACATAGAGATAACCTCTTCTGGAAATACAAAACGCATTTCAACTAAACACCTAGATTATGTGCAAAAGGCCCTTAGAGGAAATTTTTTGGATTTTGTTCAGAGCAATGCTTCATTGGAATCAAATTTTCTCTACACATATTTCATCCTTTTTATATGGTATTCTATTTTTTATACTAACATTAGCAAACATTAGCAATAACATCATGTGAACACTAATTTTAATTAGTGAAAGTGGTCCTTGGGTGCTAAATAGGAAACAAAGAGAAATTTGACAATTCATCCCAAAATTCACCCAAATCAGTGCAAATGATAATTAATGAGTTCAATAAAATTACAAGAGGCAACAGATCATGCTTAAGCAGTGCCACCATTATTAACCTCTATTTTGCACCATACTACCATACTTATCCTTTGAGGCTTGGGCGTCCAATCCATTAACCATCAAAAGAAATCTTGTGTGAAGTCTTAGAAAGTTATTGTGATGTTAGATGTATCAAGACATCAATAAGACAAGCTTCAATATTTACTTTAACCTCACCATGCCACCTTGTGTCTTATGTTGGTAAAACCCCTTACACACCCTTGTAAGAACCTAGCATTCATCACCCTAGGCACATAATAATGTGTATCTTTGGAATGTTTTATAGCATTGCTAGATGCAACTTGACATTATTGTGAAACATCCATCGTTTCATGCTTATACCTTATTTGCAAATCACGTCATGTACACACATGTTGGTCGATGATTATGTATAACTTCGCTTGTCTTATACTAGTTACTCATCGCATGCCTTCATTTCCATTATTTCTTCAAGTATGAGGCTACTTGTCATCTCTAAACCAATGAAAATGTTGAATAATCCATTCACAATATAAGAATCGAGTAAGTCATAGCTACTTTAAGCAAACCATTAACACACAATGCACCTATTACAGAGAATGCAAAAAAGAAAAGACTAAAGGAAAACCGAGTTATGAAGAAACTTGACTTCACCAACATCAGTGCACTCAAAGGTGAGAAGGTCAAGCACATCATCTTTTAATCATTTCAACTAACAACTTACCATTATCAATTAAGACCAAGAGAACAAAATCAAAACAAGGCACGGTCTATTGACAAAGATAATTAAATATTTTAGGGGCCCGCAAATCTAAAGACTTGAGGCTAGTTGAGGCCTCAACACCTAAGTACTCTAATTTTTTTAATCAATTACAAGACTAAATATTAAATTTGAAATTATGAATTTAAATCCAATCTTGTTGTTTTTATTATTTCAAATTCTAGTTATTCTTGAAATTATTAAATACTATTTTAAATTGCAAGTATCTATGTAACCATTGCAATTACCTTAAATGTCTAAATCTAGATAAGGAACACGTGAACCTAAACTATATATCTATGGGTTAAGACAAACGATACCCAAATAGCTTTGGAATTGCACAAATGCATTACTTCCATTGATAAGCACAATGTTGGGTCTTTCTAGCTCTCATCCATATAAATCGTTCATGTTCTTGCATCTTACCTTGCAATAACATACAAGCATCCATGTTTTTCCTTGATGCATCTCGCATATGCTCATTAGGTAGTTGGAGCTAATAAATGTAAATATGCATAGTCTCAGCTCACTCTTGAGTCATTTAACAGTGTAATGACAACCCCCATATTTTATGTAACCCCCATATTTTATGTAGGGTGTCACATAAATTGTTCTTCCCTTCATTTGGGAGGTCTCTTTGTTGTTGACAGTACTTAGTAAAATTCCCAAGTGCACCCATCTCATAAATTGTGGAAAACATCATATTTATTTGTCTTTTATTTGATGCTAGTTATCATGTATTTTCTTTCATTGAATCTTCAAGTAGACTAGAATGATTTTTATCTTGTTTTAGTGATCTACAACTAGGATATATTCATTGTAGAGTAGGGAACGTTTCATTTATTATCTTGTGTGAGGGTTGCTTGAAGCTATTGTTCTCTTCCCACTGCTTATCCACCTCGACAATCACTTTGAAGACTTCTCCAACATGAGCACATTATAAGTTCTTATTTTCCCTTCTCACTCTAATCCTTAGTTTAGATTTATTTCTTTCCTTACTTGATACAGTAAAACTTCTTCGTTTTCTTGTTATATGTCACTAGTATACCAATCTACCATTGATAATGAGTACTACCAATTGTACCAAAACTCTCATCAACATAATTACAACTCTACTAGGAAGAACCTTCTTTCATTTTTAAATCTTCCTTAGATTGTATTTAAGGCTTTCTTTTCTAAATTTTCTCTTTGGTTTTATGTTAGTATCCTTTGTCCATCTATAATCCACAACATTCCAACACTATAACCACATTCCATGTCTTACTTTTTGTTTTTCTATGGTTTTCTCTCTATGGGCACACATGTTTCTATATTTCTTGTGAGAAGCATTGGGCTTTGCTAAAAGAAGCATGCATGCAACGTGTAGCCTTCCCTGAAAATTTTGAATGCATATTATGTTCTATCTACATAAACATTTCCCCTTATGCACTAATTGCATGGTTGAGTTCCTTGTGATCAAGAGAGCATATGTCTACCACTTGTTTGCATGTTTGATGATTTTAGGGCTAAAATTTTATTTTTTAAGGGAGTTCTCTCTATTTTCTAGAGTAGATCTGTAGCATGCTTACTATATTGCATGTTTTCTTCCTATTTCTAAGTTTTTGCAATTTAGAAAGTATGAGAAAAGAAAAGAAAGTTTCAAATTCCAAGCACTTTTCCTTCTAAGATTTCATTTCAAGAATTTATAGTTTGCAATATCACACATCAAGTGCACACATTGCACACCATATTAAGAAAAAAAAATTCAAGCTTCATTGGTTCATTACCTATGCATAGTATCAATTTCTATAGAGAGCAAAAGGAACATAGAACCTAGAAATCTTTTTAAACAACAAACCCAAAAAGGAACATTCATAATAAAAGAAACCTATGATTTTCTTATTATGGTACAAAAAACCATTATTAGATTAGGAAATGACCTTGGTTTTCAATTGGGATGATGGTTTTAAACTCCCCCAAGGCCAATCAAAATGGGAAACTTAGAGTTGATTAATTTGGATAAGCCTTTATAACACTATGTGTAATTGGGAAGACACCCATTTTTTTCTTGAAAAGGGGTTGTACAATCAGAGGAGAGACTATGTGGAGTGGGAATTTCTACATTACCCTTTCACTTTTTTTCCAGGTTACATTGCTCGAGGAAAACCCTCGAGTAATTCCCCTTATTTCAAGGATGGCACCCAGGGTAAGCCCTAGAATCTTTAGGGAACAAGGCTGGTCAACAACAAGGCTCGAAGTTATTACAACAATATACTCATTGTAATCTCAACATGTCACTTACGAGAATTGAGCCTAGGTGGGGAGGATAATGATCATTCCTCCCAACCGCCCAAGCTAAACCCAATTGAAAACCTTTCACTTTCATATGGTGGACTTAATAAATACTCACCCAATGTTGAAATCTTACTTGACACCTAACTTTCATGTGGCCTTTTAGTGGAGAATACTTATCAAGACAATCAACGTTAAGATTCTTTCTAGGGTTAACTTAATTTCATCATGCTCGACCATACAATGTGAAAAGGTAGTTTAGTGGACTTTCTTATGTTTTGATCCATTACTTATAATTTTGATGCTCCAATTTCATCAACCTCTTTGGTTTCCCACCAAAAGGGTGACCTATCCTCCCAACATATTTACCTCACTGCTAAATTAGAATCCCTAAGGCTAGCAAGCACTTGTTATGGTTCTAGTGACCCATTTCCCACTATATGTTACAATTGTAAGGAAAATGTAAGTGTGAACCCTTAGGACTCTAAATTTAGTACCTTTGACTTGGATAAAAATTAAATCTAAGAAAATACCCATTGGGATGAAAACTAAATATGTATGTTATGAGATTCCATATTGGTAGGATCTTAAGGCTACCTACTTGCTAGACCCTATGCATATATTCAAAAATGTTTCATCTTTTATGAAAGAACATATCATCGGTTAAAAAAAAACAAAAAACAAAAAAAAAAAAATTAGCAAATTGAGTGTTAGGAGAAATGTTATTACGTCGAATACTAAAAGCAACATTGACCAACAAAATTAAGTAGAGGAGAGGTAGGTCCCTCTTGGTCTTCTAAAGAAGGTGATGTCCCATGCATTTTGAATAAATATGAGATGTCTCTCGCAAAGGATGTTATATCCAGGTGTGAAGGAACCTTATTTATATGGGTTGAATCTATGATTTTGCTTCACCATAAAAGGACATTTGTCGAGGTTGAAATCACATGACCATCAAAACCTTCTAAGAGTATGTATGTGGATTACATGCTTCTTTTTTGTTGTGTAGGTTATATGGTATGCATTCACAGTATTATCCCAACTAATTTTGTAGTACCATTATCCTGTACTCATGCATGGTTGTATGAACAATCACTTCCCCCAAGACATACAACATGCTATATCTAAATTATCTGCATTTACACATTGGGTTACATCAAAGGAGATTCACATGGCTAGCATTCCATAGTGGTGTCATGAGACAACTAAGATTGTTTATGTGTTTTAGAAGGAACTGCCAATGAGTTTCATGGACTTGTAGGTCCATCTTCTAATTCACTCAATTGATGAAGTTAATTTAGATGGGGTGGTATCATTTCATTGGATGTTCTTATTTGATATGTACATGAAAAGGTTGAAGGGTTTTGTTCTACAAAGAGAAATAATCGAGGGGTCTATGGCAGAGGGGTACATATAATATGATCCATTATATTATGCTATTGAGTACATCAAGAAAATTGACGACACACCGGGTGGAATGATTTGGGACAACCATCAAGATGAGTATAAAAGGGAGGGTGAGATACTCCAAACCAACATAAAAAGGTGCATGATAAAGAGTAATCCACTTATATTTTGTCAGTTTTCTACAGAGTTACTATTTACATTGGAAAAATACATTAGAAAATATTTTTTCTATAGTTACTCAAATTTATTATCAAATCAAAATTAGAGTTACTCAATTTTCTACAGAGATACTATTTATTTTATCTCATAATATTTGTTTTGATTTGATAAATACATTATCAAATTTAGGAATTGATGTCATTAATAAATTTGTTCTTTATAATGAAAAGGAAACATGACGATGGGTCATGTTGTATAAAAAGAAGAGAAGGAAATGGGAAAATTGCATGAAAGAATTCAGATGGTTGACCAATAGAAGCATGTCTTATTATGATTATTTAAAAGAAAATATGTTGACGACCTATTGCAATGGTTAGGTGGATAACCACATAAAAGAGTAATATGGTGTGTCCAATCATTACCCACATGATGAAGAGGATGCACTAAACATAGGGATCTAGTGCAACATATTTGTAATAATCTATTTATGTCAATTGTTCATGCATGTTTGAATTATAATATGATTTTTTTTTTTTATTAATACTCGGGTTACTAGACATATGACACTATCATTTGTTTGCATTTTTATAGGAGCATTTGTTTCCATTTACGTGAGCATATGGACATCATTTTTGGAGTGAGGATATCGATGATGGGTGTGTCTCACATAACTATGAGTTTGACCAATATATTCATGCTAGCCACTATGATTAGAGCCTAATAAAGGGATATCCAGGTTACATGGGAAAGATAGAAGAGATCATGCAAGTGGACTTCTCATCTTTCCAATGTATTATTTTTGGTGCAAGTGGTGGGATACCTTTGACCAGATTAATGTAATGGAAGACCGTGATAGTGTGCTAACATGTAGTAACTCTAAAAAAGTTGTGGGATGAAAAAGAGCCTTACATTTTCCAAAACACTACAACCAAGTGTTTCTTTACCTAGCTGGATAGGGATTGATGGTTCATAATAAGACATAACTCAAGATGAAAGCATGTTTTTGAAAACAACAATATTTTCATGCCAAGTGAGGAAGATAATCAAGGTGATAGTAATGAAGATTGATATATACATGTTTTATTTCAACAATTATGTTGTGGATGTGTCGTTTTGTTATGGTTTTCTATAATTTACTAATTGTGTATGTGTTCTTAATTATCACAATTTAGTTAGTTTCTATAGTTATGTAATGATAGTCATTTAGAGAAACAACTAGCCCAAATCAAGGTAGGGAATAAAATTATACTTAGTGATGATTTTACAAACATGTTTAATAAGTATATTTAGGCATGATTAGTTATTTCCAAGTCCAATAATTCCAAAAAGTTCAAAAAATATCAAAAATAGTTTTTCTTCATTTTATGATGTTGAATATGAGAAGTTAAGAAACATTTACAACCATCATCTTGAAAAAAAAATCAAATCGTTTCGGAACAAGTTCTTTAATAAATTATGAATCACTTGAAGCATAAGATATGCAAGTTGCCTCTTTTTATAAGATTAATATCAACATCCAATGGTTTCAATGTCACTTTAATTTATGCCTTTTTAATCTCTTTTCATATTAATATAAAAAAATATAGAAGTATTTTAATGATTTAATAAAAAAAATTGATTTAAAAAATTAATCAACTCTAATTTAGAATTGTTTAACGATTTAATACACAAAATTTTGTCATTATATAAAATTGCAGGAATAATTATTGCGTTAAATTTAACTATTATACTTTTAGTTCAATCAATATTAATAACAAGTTTTTAAAAATATTTAACAATAAATTTAAATATTTAATTTGATTTAAAAAATTAATCAAATTATTGATTGAATCATTTAATCAAGTTTGTAAACATGTTTAATCAAGATACTGTATTTTCTTGGACAACAAATAATTCATCTTAAAAAAAAGTTAAACATTATATGGCATCTCAAATTTAAATAATTGGTACTTTAATTTAAAATTAGGTAAATCATTAATAATGATAATCATTAACATAGACATAATACATTTTATAATTCAAGCAACACCAACCTAATATGAAAATGTGTAATATAAATAAACAATTATATATTATATAATATATATATATCAAGTCAAATAAACATGTCAAATATACATCACACCAACTAATATCCATGTCAACTATTGTTAGGTCCGACGCTAGAACCAAAGACATAAATAACTATGCTACGTAAGAATACAATTGCACTATGATATATATCTCTAAGATCTAAATGAATCGATAAGATATTGTCTATAATATAACTATATGTTGTATTAGGTGTGATAGTAGGTGAATCAATAAGACCAATAGATAATGTTGTAGTTGGATCAGTGAATGCATTGATGGTGGGTGCATTGTGGGTGGATCAATGGGTGCATCGGTAAGAGTAGTTGGTGGCACAGGTGGATAAGGATCATCCTCAGACATCTCATTATTTGAGGATGGAGCAAATGAAGAAGACAGATGAGTGCATCTTGCAGCTTGTCACCCCTTCAACCTCACCCTCTAGAATAGGATCGAGATATTGAAAATATGATGCATCAATAATTTCATATCACAAGGAAGGCTTGCATAAATCCCCACAAGCTCAAGATCCTACACCATCACTCTAAGTTGAATTGACTCCACTCTTAAGATAACCATCAATTTATACAACTAATCTGTGACCCGGTGACTAAATTGATGATCTTGTTTATGTTGCATGCAAGGTATGTGCTATTGAGGTGGCTCAACAAACTATTAGGCTACGGATGAGCCCCCTCACTAACATACGAGCTAATGCTTGCAAAACAGTAGACAACAATAATTAGGGAATCTAAACAAAATATTATAATCAATAGCATGTGCATTAAATAAGACAAAAAAATATGCAACTAGAATAATCAAAAGATAAGGATAATATTACCTCTCTCATATGGTGGCTTGGTTGGAGTAAATAGGATGTTTTAACACCCTTTCTAGTCCATCCTTGCATATGGATATTGTGCAAGATCAAGGACATAATCATCCTCACTACCTAACACAACAAAAATAATTTGCACCCACTAACATACATGGGTAACCAGTTGGCCCCTCTGGGAAAACATCTCCCCCCACATGCGCATACACACATAAATCATCAACATAGGATGGTCTTGGTCAAATGTCGATTAAGTCACCAAAAACATCTACAAAAATAAAGAAAACAACTTAGAAGCAAAGGAGAAGAGACGTCTCCCCTCCAACATGCTACGAGGATGATCTAGAGCAATGCAAAACTATCATAAAATAATAGCAAACCACATGATCAATATAGGCCTATGAAATAGACTATCCACATAGTATATCATAGGGAAACTAATGTATTTCTCATTGGTCATATGGTGTTCTAGTGTCACAATAATAAGGCACAAACATCTAACCTCTTCTGATTTGAACGAATGTAATCTCATTTGGTCTATAGTAACTTGGAAATCATTGGGGTCAATAAAATCCAAACTAATATAATTGCACATATTCCAATTGATTCTATCTTGCAACATTAAAGGAAAAAATTGTGAAATACGGAAAACCCCCCTCCCTCCCGTATAGCCTAGTGATGAAATAAAAAACCTACAATCGTCTATTGGTACCGCAGATCAAGATCAAACATGAAGGCGTACTCGCCATGATCCTATTGACAAATCAACTACAACAATAAAGTTGTGTTCTCATTAAGGGATTTAGCCTCCTCATAAAACTTTAGGTGACCAACATCCCTCAAAAGTATGTGAATCTAAGTAGTAATAAAATAAGATAACACATCCCTTTGTCTCTCTCAAGCTTCCCATATATGCATGATGTTATATGCTTCGACTTATTGCTATTGTGAATATCCTTGATTCACACAAATCTCATTAGAAAAATATTGATATAAAACATACAATCATACTTAAATTACCATTTATAATATAACTTCAATAGTGAACTTGTTCTTTTTGAAAAAAACATGTGTAACACAATTGATGTGACCATTTTTAACAAATGCACCATCATTGGTGCATTGTAGTTTCTTTGCATCGAACCCTTAGGTGTGATACAAATGAACAACCCACCATAAGTAGTGTGCTCATTAACTAATTAATGCACTAACTACTCCAATACATTTATAATATTGTCAATCAACATATCAATGTAAATACCAATGCACGAGTATTACTAAGGAGCATCGACAAATGGTGCCACTAATCCTACTAGGAACACCAAAAAATGTTACATATATTTTACGTTATTTGGTACGTCAATAGGAAAGAGAAGCCACCTTGATGGTGCACTTAGTAATTTAGGGTAGCACTAAAAGAGGTGTTACTACTACACGACAATACATCACAAGTCTTACAAAAAGACACCCAAGTAGAATAGCATCAGTGAAATGTGCTACCCTTATAGGATAGCATTGCGATGGTGCACCTATTCATCCATCACTTGGTGTAGTTATCAAATATGTGTCGTGTGCATTATCTTCGATGGAGCACCACTCTCAGTGCTCCCTTGCATTCATTACCACACCGAGGGTGCACTAAATTTTCACATGTTTCATATGCAACTTCCTAGTGTGCTTAGAATGCGTTGATCCATGTGACCTATGAACACATTGATTGCCAAAGCATGCAAAGACCTAGGGGCACACCAGTGGTATTTTTTTCGAAAAAAAAATGAAAAAAGGTAATTGAAAGGCTAATTTGAAAAGTGAAACTAGTGAAATGTAAATTAAGAGATAAAAGTCAATTTGCTTGATTTCATCTTTGTTGAAGATAGAGAGTTGCCACATAAATAAATAAAAAATGTAGATTTGTTACTTTTTGATTACTTTTTTAAATGAACACAAATCTGCTATCGAAGAGGAGGAATGGAAAAATCTAGCAATTTGACAACATTAGACAATGGTGCACTCATAGGGGAATAGGGAATTAGTGTTTGTATGCATTTGAATCACTAAATGAAAATTGAAATGAAATTTTTTTTTGGTGATTTTTTATTTTATATTTTTTTTATCCTACCATGGTGCACCTTGTATTTCAATATACAATGCATTTATAGGTATGGGGTGCATTGGAAGGATTTTTTTATGAAATATGTTACCTACCTTAATGCACATGTTAGTGTTACACATTGGTGTGGTGGTATGTTATGCGTGCATTGTTGGTCAATTTTTTTAAAACCTACTATGATGAACACTATATAACTCTTTAATAGTGCGGTTAGATCTAGTTGGCACATCAATAATAATAATAATAAAATTGAATGTTAGCCCTAGTACAATGCGCATGGTATTGTACACACCGATGCACCTATAATTTGTTTAAGCACTATCGTCTACTTTTTAAAATAATTTTTATAAAATTTAGGTTTTTATTTGAAATGTAACTGGTGCAACTTGTAACACGATGCACATATGTGTTGTATTCATTAATACACATTGAAGATTTTATATGTTTTGTATTCACCATGTGGTGTTTTTTTCAATGATTGTATTTTACAAAAATTTAGTGTAGGAGGCGATGTTTATTAATTGTAATATATGGTATGTTTATATGTATAAGCATAACAATCTATGTGATATGAAATCACACCCATGCACCATAATGGTTTAGGCAACATCGACTAAAAACATTCACTAAAACCTCCACCTACCCACCTTCATTAGAAACCTCCACTTAAAATAGAGCAAGGAGATGTGATTTCTCTAAAACCTCTACTCATTGTTGCTTTCCATGTAGTGTTAAAACAACTCAATATATATCAAATATGTTGTTAGTCACTAACCTGAGAGAAGGCACAAGAAATTTGTTTCATTCCATTATGCTAGACCAACCACTATGTTGCATTTAATGGTGGGAATGATTATGAGAGAACAAAGTTCCCTCATAATCAATGTCTAAGTTATCGTGATGGTGCTAGCATGTCAATATGTTGTATTTGTGATTCTATACAGGTCTTGTATTCTAGTGGGAGTGGGGTGGTGTCATGTAGTGAATCTTCCTTTGAGTGGATCACAAAAGGCAACGAGCAATGTTGAAGTCAACACCACTATGCTAGTATTCTACTGTAAAAGACAATTTTGATCAAAATCATGTTGGAAAGGAATATTTCTATGTAGTAGCTATCATCTCAAGGTTCTTGTAGCACACAAAATTGTTGGGTCTATGTTTGCAAGGTCCATGAACTAAACACTCCATTCCCAGTCATTATCAAGGTGTCATATTGTTTGATTAATAGAGGCCAAGAATGGTTGGTAGATCAATGAGGTGATGTACAAGCAATGAAGAGATAAAAAAATTTGTGTGATTTCCATAACTTATGGTTCTCACATAAAAAACAAGAAATCAACAATACTCTAAATACCATGGGAATCATTGAGGGCTTTAAAATCTCTAGTGGCATGCTTAGAGGAAGAGTAGGGCACAAGGGTTGCTAGAGGAACTTTGAAGGCATTGGGGCGACAATTATTCAAGGGTATATCATGCATTTGAATGAGAAGTGAATAACCTATGTACCTTTTCAATTTCAAATCCTCCAACTAATAACATACCTCATGTACAAGATTTCAAATATAAAAGATATGCCCTTCAAAATGGTGGAGAGTTGAACAAACACCAAGTTCAAAAAGTAAGGAAAGAGGAAATTGTTTAAGACAATTCATACATTCGATGATGACATGCAAAGGAGACAATGGAGCATGATGGATGGGATTAGCAACTTCTTCAAAAAAATAGATGGTGTAACTCCTAGAAGGAGGTGGGATGGGGCATAAGGGTATCCCACCTTCACAAGGATTCTTTATGAAGGGTGTTGTCAAAGTAACTACAACAAAACTCATATGTCACATGCTTAGAGGATAGAAGCACAAAGAAACTATCCATCAAAGTTAAATATTGAAATTTCACTAGTCATCCCATCATATGAAGGAACACGAGTGACTGAGAGCATGTTTGTGACAATAATATCCATCACTATAAGGGCAAGTCTTGAACTTTGTTTATCATTTTACAAAGGTGGCAGATTGGACTTATTTATTTCAACCATAAGTGTGGTTGTGCAGGAAAGGACAGGGCACAAGGGAATATCCTCTCCACAAGCAATACCATCTTTGAAGGTGTGTTCAGAAAGCACATCAAGTACATTTCCTATAATGACTTATAACTCCTCAACAAATGTTGCATCATCGGGATTCAAGCAAACATGGGAAAAATTGTGAGTGGATGAGCAATCTTAAAACTATTCTCATTGAGCAAAGGTGAGTTGATAGTCAAGATTCAACAAGCAAAAGATGCACTAACTAAATTCTTCCTATGGAAAATGGCTCGTAGACATAAATTCAAGATGTAAGTAACATAATGCAAACCGATGAGGGTGGTGACCACAACATATTTCCATGCATACTAAATGTTGTAGTATAAAACACAATTAGGAAATGGAAACAATGTTGTCGATGGTATGCCACCCTAAGATAAAGTGGATTGAGGTCATTACCTCATATTGGCATATATAATTTAATTAACATAGCTAAACCATAAAGAACACAAGTAAAACCATTAACGAATCTACGCATTGAGTTAGAATAGTGAGCTAAATAATTGTGCCAATTCATGAATACTAAAACATAACCTAATCTACTTTAATTCTTGTTGTTCAGAGTCAAGTCCAGGCTTATAACAAATCTCTTTGTAATGCCTTAAACAGTTTTAAGTCGATGCATGGCCATCTATCCTAGTTTCCTTTGGGCAGGACAGATGGCGAAACAATCTTTTGTTTTTTATCCAGAAGGAACATATGAGCCCCAAGTTGTGTTGGTTTCTAGTAAAATGGCGGCACACTTGGTGGCTGAGGCACCGCTATATATTTTTGTTAATATAATATAGCAGGCAACACCCTTTTTTACTTAAAAAAAAAAAAAAAAAAACATAACCTAATCAAATTGAACACAAATATCATTGGTTGTAGAGAATTCAAAACAATTTTATTGCAATTTACCTATATTACATATGATACAAAAAATCCCACCCAATTTCATTTCCTTTTGCAATCACAATTTATTTATACATAATCTATCACTCCATATGCATTATTTGCATTTAGATGAACCTCAAATATGATTGAATATAATTATACTAACACATAAAATGTGCACATACATAGCAATATACAATCAAAATATAACAAAAAAAAATTACATAATCTATGATTACAAAAAATCATCCTAGCTCAACAAAGAGAACTTGAGAAATATTCATCGCTTCTCACTCCTCTCATAACAATATACAATCAAAATATAACAATAACAATATACAATCAAAATATAACAATAAATGCATAATCTATGGAAACAAAGAAATTATCCTAGCTCAACAAAGAGGACTTGAGAAATGGTCATCCTTCCCACTCTCCTCTCCGAATATTTTAGGCTAAGGAAGCTTAATAAAGAAACCTCCCTTGCTTTGTTTGATTTCTCAATATACAACAATTCCTCCACCTGATTATAATTTTCCATAATCTTCTTTATATAAATAAAGTATTCTTTCATTTTGCATGGTTATTGGTAAATATAATTAAATAATATTTTTAAATCTTTCCATAGAATGGATTGAGAATGTTAACCATTTTTTACTTCTTAAACATATAAGAAATTTTAGAACCATCATTGTGGATGATTCCATGATTCTTTACATATGTTTTTAAAAATAAAAAATAATATAAATTCTCATTTCTCCAAATTACAACAAATAAATCTTAAATTCAGATATTCTAATTGATTGGAAGTTTGTTTCTCCCCTCGTACGATGCAAGGTTTGAAATTCTTTTGGTTGTTATAAAAAATAATATAAATTCTCATTTCTTCAAATTATAACATATAAATTTTAAATCGAGATGTCTTATTTGATTGGAAGTTCGTTTTTCTCCTCTTAGGATGGAAGGTTTCAGATTTTTCTGATTGTTATGAAGCTCACTTGAACATAAACATAAATCCATGTTATTGTTATGAAATATTTTTTCAACATTTAATGTTGTGGGAAATTTACTAATACTTCTTCACTTCGTTAATGGTATGGATGTTAAACTACAGTCTCAAGAACACTAAGCTTGAACTCGTGACTTATCCCCGTACCGAAAGAGTGTGCTCAAGTCTCACCAACTGTACTATCTCATGGAACTTACTATTAAATACTTATAAGTGTGTTGTCCATCAAATAAATATTATATATAGTGTTTACCATTTTAAAATCAAATTTAAAAGAATTATGTTGTTTTAGCTTTTTTTTACTAGAAAATATTTTGATCTTAAATTTACATTTTAGGATGTTTAGATTATATCAACTTTTACTAAATATATAATACAGTAATATCAATTTTATTATTTATATAATACAGTAATATCAATTTTATTATTTATATACAGCCTGAGTGGGCCAAATGGTTAAGAACATGTGTTTCCTCTTAAGAGGTCACAGGTTCAAATCCAGAAGGGGTAGGGTATGTATACTTTCGTAGACTTTACCAGTCAAATCGTTGGGCGGAAGGGGGTCCCTTGTCCCACAAACAAGGGGGTCTCATACACCAATTTGGTGTGTTGGCTTGGCCGTGACCTTAAAAATAGATTATTATTATATTATTATTATAATATCAATTTTATTATTTTAATAAAAAAATTAATATATTAGTCCATAGATAAAACAATCCCATGTAGAGAGAATATTTATTTCCATGCTCTCTAAACTCAATAGATGTAAGTTCAAATTTTACCTATCATTGAGATATCGTTTTACATTATTACCTTCATGCATCAACTTTGTTCAATGTTCCGTTTTACATTATTACCTTCATGCATCAACTTTGTTCAATGTTCGATGTATTCGTGTCCATTCTCTTAGTCATATATCTAGAAATGCCTTACTACTAACACACTTGATATGTGGAATTTATGGTTTTTACTCTTTTGACTTAAATATTGACAACCTTCCACCATATAGTATTTTTATACTTCATTTAGATATCTAAAAGATAAAGGATATAGCATTACAATAAATATGGATAAGTATACATAGATTTTATGAGGAGAAAGATTTTTGGCTTAATTTGAGAATAATAATATCATCATTCTAATACTAAGTTATATCAGAGGTCATTTTGAATATAAAGAGAATTTTTTCCGTGGAAAAAAGTTATATTAAAGATTAACTCTTTTATAATCTTTACTTTACATTTAAAAAAAATCAAAATTTGTTCTTCCAAGTTAAGAATGGTTTTATTATCTAAAAAAACATATTTTATTATCTGTTTTTTCTTATAATGAGCAATAGAGTAATGAAATACATTCTAATGTGGGGTAGTTGAATTTAATCAATTTATACGTCTGATTAATTTGCGACGGACATATTCAATTAATTTCTCTATATATGATTTATGTAATTATGGTTTTATGTGTTGCATTTTGAACTTTATTATTATGACATAAAGTCATTATTATAACAACGTATAAATCATTATTTACGTATCATTTTAAAATTTTCTTATAATGTGTGTTACCCTCTTATTTATTTACCCTAACATATAATTAATTATTTATGTGTCATTTTAATTTTTTATTGTTTATGTGTCATTGTAAATTTTAAATAATGGCACTTAAGAGTAGGTGGAACGAGAAAGGAGAAAAGCAGTGATAGTTAGGGTTCTACACTAGTTACTTGTGCAAGTCGACCCCCGACTCTTCTTGGTGGTCTGGCCTCACATGGTTGGCCATTTCTCATCAGGCATCATTTCTAGGAATCCATTTATGGTGGCAGCAATGGATTCCTCACCCCTGTTTAGTTCTTCCTCGCCTAGCGATTCCAAAATTTGTATGGTGGTGACACCTTCAATTCTAGTTGTTTCTTATTCCCCTGGTGCATCTGGTACTCACATGGAAGTTAATCTTAGGCAGTCTATGGGAGCCATCATGGATATTAGGTTCATATCCGACCCTCTCCCCTCTAATGGTAATTTAGGTAAGGCTTCTTTGAGTGATATTGTGAAGAACGTATTGTGTTCTCGCTATCTTTTGATTCAAGGCACCCCACACTTAACTATTCCCATAAGGAAATATGTTATAGAACATGTGGAATTTTATAGTATCAATGGTCTTGTGTGCCACTTCAATGGTCTTTGGCCTCGTTTAGTTGATCTAGACAATTTGATATTGGACAAACCTGAGATAAAGAGGAAGCTTTTATTAACCCCTGTGCAAAGTGGTTCTTCATTGTTGAGTTTGATCTTGTAGAAGACGTGGATTTGATTTTAACTCTGGTTCTAAGGAAATTCCAGATTATGTATGAAACATGAACCCGATCTTTCGATCCAATGATAGATACTCTATCCTCGGATCCTATGTGGGTTAGACTTCCAAGTTTACATTTGCATTTTAGAGGTTTAGCCTCTCTTCGATCCATCGGCAAATCCCTTGGAAGATTCCATTAGAGAAGTGCTAAAACAAAGAATCGTAGAAAAACAACATATGCTTGAATATGTGTGGAAATGGACTTCAACAAAGGGTTTATGGAAAAAATAATTTAATAGGTGAAAACTACCCCTGGACACAAAAGCTCAACTATGAATATGTATCTTTCCATTGTATATCTTGTTTTGAAATAGGTCATTTAGTAGCACATTGCCCAAAAGGGCCAAAGAAAAGTTAGGAAGCACTAGCATAAACCAACCTAGTGGATTGGAGCTAAGGAATAGCATTGATTGATTAACAAGAAAAATACACCTTACTTGGACCCACCAATGGAAGAGCCAAAAGTGGATCTAGAGAAAATTATGCACACACCATAAAACAAACACCTTCCATTACAACAAGACTCAACACCACAAGGTATGGTGGAAGAGGAATTTGTGTTTCCTCCTACTTTGGATTAGGAAATAGATCTCCCACTTAGCCCTCAGACTAAGGCAAGTTGGGAAAACCATGATGAAGAAGATGAGATTTTATAACAACCAAAACTCCCAGATCAAGACAAATCGAGATTAGAAGGAAAAGCAAGGATGTCATCAAATGAAAAATAAGCTTGGACAATGATAGTAAAGAAGAAAAAAAATCCTTTAGTAGAAAAACCAATTATGACAAGAAATTGGACACATAATCTAGTTTAGACATGTTTTGTTTCTATCTTTTGTTATGAAAGCAGTTTTGTCTGAATTTACTCATGTAAAAAATATCGGGATGTAGTTTTTTATGGATATAACTATTTTTTTGTATTCGACAAAGAAGGAGATATCATTTTTCTTAAAATATAAGGTTATCATTTTTTGTAATCTTGTTGTAAACCTTGGCTACATCCCTTTTATAACATAAATTCTTCTAATTATGATTAATAAAATAAAATAAAATAAAAAAGGAATAAGCTCCAACAAATATTGATAATACAACATTAATTAAATAATAGTAAGAAGGAATAAAGTCTAAAAAATATTGATAATAACGTAATATAATATTTATCTAGAAGTAACAGGTGTGGGTGGGAGTCTCTGCGATCCCATGGGAAGAGAATTGTGCACTGTACTTGGGGTTTAGGGAAGGTGACAAATAACCTTGTCGAAGCCCATTCTCTATGGTGCAGGCTTAATATCGCTAGAAATCAAGGAATTAGGTCCCTAATGGTATTTAGGGATTCATTGTTAATCATTCGAGCAATAATTACCCAGTCGATCCCTGGAGGGAATCAACTTCAAGACATTGTAGCTCGAAGTAAGAAGATTATTTCTCAATTTGATAAGGTCTCTTGTTACCACATTAGGAGGGCCTTGAATGAAGACGTGGATGTTAGGTCAAAATTGGCATCCTTGTTAAGCCCGAGCATCATTATGAAAAATGAGGATTTTCATTATGCCACAATCCCCTAATTGTTTAATTAGTGGGAGATTAATTATTGTTAGAATGGCCAAGTAGAGCATACATGAAGTACAAATTATGTGGCTTCCCCCAAGGTCACATATGGTGAGCAAGTGGTGGAGGGATAGTAGGATCAAATGAGTCTACATACATTTATTAAGGTGGATCTCACACAAGGGAGATCAATGCATTGTTATGGGGAGACACAATGGATATGGGATTATTTGAGGGAGGGAATTTCCCTAGTACAACATTTTTGGGGCTCAACAATGGGTGGAGTTAGTCTAGAATTGGCTCACGGTGATCCAGATTTTATGAGAAGAATGAAATGAACACATGTTGTTGTTGTTATTATTATATTAACAAAGAGACATAATGAAAAATAACAAAGATACAGTAAAATTGGCTTCTATTCAATAAAGAAATATGTTGAAACTGTAAAATGCAGACTGAAAACAAGCTTGCTACAATTGCAGTAGCTTATCTCTAAGAAGAGATGTGATGGTTGCACTCATTCGCAAGAAGATGAGTAAAATGAGGCTCTGAAATCATTTTTACAATAAACATGAATGCCAAAACTCTAGACATCCAAAAACCTAACCCTAGGAGATGAAGCACCAAAAGTCACATGAGCTCAGTTGGGGTAAGTTGGTACATCAACTTCCCAGAGTCATAACTTTTGCATACGATATTTGTTTTAGGCACACGATAGCCCGTTGGAAAGGTCTATCCAAGGACTACACATTATGCCATAAAAAAATTTATTCATCTACAAATTGATTGTGGTGAGCCCTAAAAATATTTTTTAGGGCATCAAAATGGCCCCGGAAGTTCAGGACCCAAAAACTAGGAAAAAATGCCAAGATGAACTAGTCTAAATAGGTGGGTGGCCATCGATATCCACCTGGATCAGATGGAGGGATATTTTCCAATGTCACGGCAGAGGTGGAGATATTCCTTGTTATTTGAGGAAAGATTGAAGTTTTTGACAAAGAATTTGCATGATTTTTACGTTTCATTTCCCAGTGAATTTGGTCATGGATGAGAATTCTCTATCCCAAAATTCGTTAATAATGGATTTGGCATTGCATAGAGCCCTCTGAGCAAGGATAATTTGGAGCTTTTCTCCAATATTGGGTTTCGATTCAAGGTTTAGCGAGCCACTGTTATATATCTCTATGTTTTCAAGGCATGTGGAAAGGGAAACAATGGAAGGTGAGGATGCTTGGGAGTTCAAAAAAAAATCTTCGTAGGCATGAGGAAATTACACAGGCCAACAATAGTGCAATCCTGGTCATTACCTCCAAGGTGACAGAATTGGAGAAATCCATCATTTCATGCAATGCTAATCTTTCCATCCTTCTCCTTGGCTGTAAATATTAGATTGACTCCCTGGAAGCATAATGTAGCGGACTCTGGGGGATTTGATTTTAGCTCAACAAGTGGATAATCTCTAATTGGCTTCAAACAACCATGGAACTCAAAGTTATAATCAAGGTGGGGGAGCAAAGGCTGAAACAATGTACTAGAACCAGGTTCCCATGGAAATCAAAGGCGATGGTACCCACCACTCCGGAAAGAAGAAGAAAGATCAAAGCAATGTGCAATAGTAAAATAGCATGAAAGATTTTCGAGTCATATGTGTTTTGTGTCAATTTTTTAGGCATACTACCTGCAAGAAAACTTGGAATTCCCAATTAGTAATTTCATTTTTGTATGCATTTAGTTATTTAAAACTATACTCTGTTTTGTGGGAAACCGTTGAAGGAATTTATGTAATCGGTGTTTTTATCGATGCAACAAGCCTTATTTTGTGTGTGTATGTGTGAAACTGATAATAGAACACAATCAAAGGAAGCTCATATTTGAGAAATTGAGAATCAAATGGTTATACTAATACAAAGTGAGGGTAATGGAGAAAGGCTAAGAAATATTTATTGATATTTAATTAAAAAATATTAAATATTTAGAAATTTGAAAATTAATAAAAATAAGCAAAGGGAATTTAATAATAAAAATTAAAAGTTTAAATTTAATAATAATAATATGGAAAAAAATTAATAAAAAATTTAGGTAAGATAAAGGCAAGAACAATTTTCACAACTATATAAGATGGATCTTAAGAAGTTCTGGAGCCAAATTCTGAAACGCAATACTAAAGAAAATAATAGGATTCCCTTAAGGGATTGGAATTCCTACCTTATAAGACTTTACGAGTTCCCTAATGCCATGGACACCATTCCTATTGTCCCTACAAAGGAAGAATTTTTTTCTTTAGATGACATAGAGTTCAGGGTTAAGCGGCTTGCAAATGGGAAAGCTAAGGACATTGAAGGCTACCAAAATGAAATTTTTAAAATTGGAGGGCCAATCCTTATCCCTCACATATACAAGCTCTTCAATTTAGCAGTCAAGTGGGGCTTCCCTAAACCCTGGATGCAAATCCTCATTGTTCATATTTTTAAAAATGGGGATAGAAACATTCCCTCTAATTATAGGACCATTATGATTAGCTCGATTTTAGCCAAGCTTTATGGAATTATTTTGGAAAACAAGATTAGCCTTTGGCTAGAAAGTTATGGTAAAAGAGATAAAGGCTAGGTCGGGTTTAGGAGATATCATTCAACTTTAGACCATCTTGTTACCTTTAGGATCATCATAGAGGAGTTCTGCAATACTAAAACCAATATTTGTGTTGTTTTGTTGACTTTAGAAAAGATTTTGACATGGTTCCTAGGAAAAACCTTTGGAATAGGTTGGAAGAGATAAAAAGATTTTGACATGGTTCCTAGGAAAAACCTTTGAATAGGTTGGAAGAGATAAAAGTTTCTTTGAAGTTGAGGGTTGTTGCAATAATAATGTATGAGAAAGTTATTTCTAAGTTTAAAAACACCGAGGGCTAATAAAAAGAGATTAACTCTAATATCATAGTCAAACAAGCATGTTTCTTTGTCCCCTACTCCTTTTGGCATATACATTGACAGTTAAGGTGATTGCTTGGAAAAAGCAAGTGCCAGGTCGGCCCCACTCATATCAATCTCTTCTTTATGCCAATGATATCGTTTTTATGGAAAGGAGTCCCTCGTGGATCTTGAAAACCAACTAAGAATCCTCGCGATTTTGCTCCAATATGGTAAGGATCATAATATTGATAAGACTAAGGTCATGATTATTAAATCCAATAAGATACCTTATGATACCTTCATATATGAAACAACAACTTGAGGAAGTGATTTCATATAAATATCTTGAATTGATATTCACCACAAGCTCAATTGAGTTATAGCATTGATAAAAGGATTATTGGGAGATGGAAAAGCTGGCTATGGGCTTGAAAACAATTGTAAATCATTGTTATTTGATCCGATAAGAAAATCCTCTTTGAGAGAATTTCTTGTTACACTTATTATTATTTATGGATGTGAAGTATGGGGTTGTAGTATCTCTCGTGAATCCTGGAGAAAGATAGAGAAAACACAAAATAATTTTATAACCTATAATCTCAAAATTAAAGGAAATATGCCCTATCCCATCCTCCTCTTAGAAACAAGTCTCTCCCCCATTGAAATCATAGCTATGACTAGATACCTAATGTATAAGAACAAGTTAAACAAAATGGAAGACAAGAGGCTTCCTAAAATTTCTTCAAAATCGAGTCATAACCACCATTGACTCAAGCGAGGATGGCATAAAGATGCCCGGTCTTGGATAAACTATTGGGGAATCATGGAAGACACCATTTTTCAAAATAAAGATACTATTAAAAAAACGTCAAATCAAAATTTAAGGAGAAAATGTGGTGTGATAAAGAGTTGAAGGAAAAAAAAAATTAAGGTATTATAAGGATGTAATCAACCCTAATCTAGAATATCAAAATTATCTATCTGTTTTTCCAAGTGTAAAGAAGAAAATAAGCATTGCTAAGATAAGAACAAATTCTCACGAGCTCCATAGTGAAACTGGGCGTTGGGCAATTCCTAAAACGCCATGGGATGAAAGAGTGTGTCACCTTTGTGACACTAAGAAGGTTGAAGATGAAAAGCACTTTCTCTTAGATTGTCCAACCTATACCCATATTAGATCTCATTTTCAAAATATTTGTCACACTACCAACCTTCCTAACCTCTTAATTCAACAAAAGTATGGTGATCTTAGAAAGTTTCTCTTAATGCTTTTCGAGCACAAAAACAAAATTCTAAAGAATCACAAGTAATCACTTACCCTCTTAAGGTCCGATAGACCAATTCAGTATTAGTGAACATTAATCATCATCATCACTAAAAAAAATCAAAGAAAGAGATAAAAGATTATAAAACTGAAGGTAACCCAAAAAAACTTATTAATATATTAAAATATATAAATAAATGGTAAAAATATTAGAGTTAAAAACAAAAGTGAAATTAGGGAAGAGAAATAGAAAAAACAAAGATGAAATTAATGGAAATGAGAAATAAATCAACTATTAACTCGAAGACAAAGATATTGAATAAAATGCTCTTAGGACTGATTAAATTTATATTTATCTTTGTTATTGAAGTTATGAGAATGTTTTTCAATTGGATTCACTTCTCTAATAATATAATGATATAATGTAGTATGAATGAGATATATAATATTTATAAATCAAAATATTATAAAAGAAAAGTTTTTTTTTTAAATAACAGTAATAATAATCTAATTTTAAGGTTACTGCCAAGCCATACACCAAATTGGTATATGAGACCTCTTTGTTTGTAGGACAAGAGACCCTCTCCATGCAATGATTTGACTGATAAATTCTATAGAGGTGTACATACCCTAACCCCCTCAACCTATGACCTCTTAATAGGAAACACATGTTCTTAACCATTAGACCCACTATACACACACATAAACATAAATCTATTTCAACTTTGGAATTTTTAAGTATTGAGATATTTGCATTTCATTTTATTTTTTATTTTTCTTGATGTTTAATGGATCTAAACTTAAATGAATTTACTATAATTGTAATAAAACTAATTTTAATCTAAAGATAGACAATAGTCACTTTATTTTTTATGAATGTGGGGTTTTCCAATTCAATCAATGTGTACTTAAGGAAATATCTTAATTGATTTTCACCAATGTTATTGGGTGTTTGTCTAATTCCATGTTAACAAGAGTTAGGTTTGAATCCTCTTGAATGATCACTCTAATTTATGTCAACAAATTTATTAAAAACAATGATATCAATGGAGGTAGAAAACATTCTTTAATTCATTTTACAATTTTTTCTTTAAAAAAAATTGTCTTTATCAAAATATAAATTTAAATCATTATCATAATATTGTTAATCTCAATAATTAAACTACAACTTCCCTAGATAGGGTGACACATGGGATCCAAAATGCTCTCCATGGATATGATTAATATGATATCCATGGTATATATGTGTTGTGGGGTTTCATTATGCCTAGTGTGGAGGAAGAACATCGGTTGGTGAGAGGATGATGGTACATGGGTGAAGTTTATGGTGCATTTGAAGGAGACCAATTTTGGTCATGCACTAGGCAATGGAAGGGGTCTTGAGCGATTTCCATGAAGCAGAGGCAATTCAAATTGACAAGGGGAGAGTCCAACTTTTTTCAGGCTCAGTTAGATGCAAAGGCTAGTTGCTTTGGAGCATGTGGGCTTCTTGTTTTGTGATTGTCCCACCTATTTTGGGGGTTGTGATTGGTGAGACTAACAGAGAGTGCATTCTACTCGTTGGAGTCTCTCTTCCTAGCAATTGGTTAGCCAAGGATGTTGGTTGTGTTCATGTGGAGTTGAATGACCACGTTGGTCGGGGTTCTGGGTATATTTTCTTTTGAATTGGATATTTATAGGGTTCTCTTATGTCTTTTTGGAGAGGGTGATAGGTTGTTAAGTTATCCACGTGATTTCATGAGCGGTTTGTTCCTTAGGGAACTCGTAAGTTTGAGCTTCCTAGTGGGGTCTCTGTTGTGGTTTGGGTAGCTTATTTTGGTGTCATGGATTGGGGTTGTGGGCCACGTGGTACTCTGTGGGATCTCATACTTTGGTGCTTGGTGATCGTGGATGACATGGAGAGTGATGTTGACTTGGAGAGCTCAAGGCCTAGCTTGAAGAGACGCGGGGGATGATGGCATAAGACACCTGGACAAGCTAGAAAGAGAGCCACAACATTGACTGGAACCAAAGCTGGAAGGGAAACCCAACGGCCTGAGCAAACTTACCATGTGAGGTGTTATAAAATAGTTAAAGAGGAAATTGGAGTCTTGGAAGAAGAGGAAACTAGCAGTGAAAGAGAAAATTGACAAGGATTTTGATGGTTGGTTTTTTAACTCCGGTTTCTCTAGGAGCATAAACACCAAAGTATTCAAGGCCACCGAGCATTTTTGGCTCACCAAGACCCTCATTGCCCAGGTGTTGGAGAAACAGGGAGCCAAGTATGAGGAGTTGTTGGTTAGGTTCATGTTTGTTGAAGCCAAGTTTGAAGTGGTATGTAGGATAGTGTTTGGCATCCGAATTGAATTTGTTGGTGAGAATAATGAAGGTAAATTTGGAGCCAAGTGTCACCCAAGAACTTCTTTCAACCTAGTCATAATTGAAGAAGACAAGGAAAAGTGTGCATTTTGTATTTACTTTTGAGTAATGACTCATTTGTGGACAAGATATTATGAATATTGCTTCAAATGCCCATCTTCTATAGAAAAAGTTCCTATGCAACAAATCCATAAAATGCAGTTGCTAAATATCTTTTTCTACAGATCCACATGTTACAAGTTGAAGAGGGTTCGATTTTATGGGTGCAAAGTGTTTGGTGTAGATCCACGTGCTATATATCTATGTGTTGCAGATTTATCATGCCACGGATGTGGAAATAAATCACCACCAACCATGTAGCCACTTGGGGAAAATAATAGAAGATGAAATTCATGGTTTTAATTGTTGGAGGGTGGATTTCGATGGACCCGCTTATACAAATTCGTTTTTCTACACATTTATGTGTTCCGGATTAATTTGGGTAGCTACCATTCATTTGTTGATCATGTTATGAATTCATGGAAGTACAATGTTGCTACAGGTTCCTACAATGGAGTAATTATAGCTAGATACATCTCAGTGCTTTCCCATTGACAGGTAGTTGTCTCAAATCTTCCTCCATGTGTGGTTTTAATTGTTAAAGATAAAAGTGGGGCAAATTGTTGATGCCCACCTGTGCATATCCATTTTGCTAACAGATTCAAATATTTTCCATGTGTACTCCATTGATCTAGGAGACCCAGCGCCATTAACAACCAATTTGAGCATATTTTGGGTAAGTTGTTACAACTCACACAACTTATTACGAATTTGACAATCAATGACATTCTAAATTTGTTGGGAATTAGCAAGAATTATGGAAATTATTTGTTATATTTAGTTATGAACTCTATGAAGCTGGAAAATGGTTGTAACCACTTGAGATTAATTGATTCTCAAGTGGATCTATAATTAGATGTTTGTTATTTTAGATGGCAATTTTCATATATTAAAGAGGTTGACATCTATATTCTTAAATATAGATCAATACTTTGGAGAAGAAGACATTCATCTTGGGATTGTAAGAATTATTTTGTCAATACAAAGAGAAGTCTCATCTTTAACTATTTGGTGTATGTTGTAGAAGAAATGAGTGGTGGATTTAATTCCAAAGTTGGTTAATATCAACACTTTGTTCAATGGAGACATGATCCACTCCAATAGAATAGAGTGTTGTGTAGTTTAGGTAGTCTTTCATTTCCTATTTTGTGAATTTATTTATTTTTGTAGCTTGATTTCCTTTACAATATTTTACTTTTGCGAGTGTGTTTACTTTTCATAGAATGTTTATTTCTCTTGCAAAGTGTGGTGTGTTAATTTCTTGCAATGTCATTTTCTTCCTAAATAGTGATGCAATTTCCTTTCCCCGGAAGCATATTAGAAAACTAGTGAAAGTAAAGAAAATTGAGCCTGCCTATACAATGCATAACATCTTGCAAGTGTTTGGACCCCGGGTTGACAATTTAACGATAATATTTTTTATTATTGTTGTTGTAAATAGAGAGGTAATTAAATATCTTGTCACTTAGCTTCAAGAGGAGAACAAGCACTTGAAGGAGCAATTCCATATTTATGACCATAGGATGTCAAAGATGGAAAAGATGCTTGAGACCTTTGCCAAACTAATACCATTTTTAAAGAAGTGATTTGAAGAATTCCAAGACTCCCTCGTTGCGGTTATTATAAATTGGGACAAGCGCAAAGAGAAACTTGTACAGTTGGGAGAAAATTCCATCCAAATGGATAGCTAGCAAGAATATAGGCTCACTCGGATGATGTATTAGCTACAACAAGAGTTGGCATAGAAGTAGTAGGAATTGGCAAAGCTCCAACCAATTGTATAAGAGAATTAGGAAGTAAGGCCACTCTCCATTACCATTGCAGAAGCCAACACCACCATCGAGACCACTTTGGTAAGTTCACCTTTTATAGACATTTCTAGAGAGCAGCTTGGTGAATTTGAAAAACATACCAGATGTTGGACAGGCATTGTTGAAATAGTATTCATGAAAATCCTAAGTATGGAAGATGTGCGCAGAAGAAGAAGAAGAAAGACAAGGTAGGTTTGGGAGTGCGGAGTTGATGCACATTCAAGAGGAGAGTGCACAACAAGAAAATACTTAGCGGAAGAATAAAATAGAAGGATAAAGCGAAAGAATAAAGTAGAGGAATAAAGCAGAGAATAAAGCGAGTGAAAAGGAAGGGAAACAATTCAGCATGCTAAAAACAACAAGACGTGCAAAAGCAGGAAGACCAGTTGTCGAGAAGGAAAAAGAAGCATGGAGGCATAAAAGCAGGTAAAGAAACATGAACAACAAGTCAAGTTGAGTTGTCATGAATTGTAATAGGGTTTTAGGATGAGAAAAGTAGGGTTTTAAGCCCTAGAATTCATGTATAAATATGTAATGGGTTTGGAAGGTAGGGGTTCTCTCTTGTTCTATTTTGTTCTATAGATGCACTGTTGAGAGTTCATGTTTTGTGAGAAGAGTGATAGAATATGTCGAGAAGGAAAGAACCTATGTCTGAATGTTAAGGAGATGTTGTAGAGAGAGAGAGAGGTTTTCACTGTAGAGTGGCTAGGCTAGATGAAGGAAAGTATAGCATGATGTATCTTTGTAAGCGCAGTGCACAATCCCGTGACAATTACATAAAGAATAATAAAGAAGCCATCGTTGTGGACGTAGCCCAAAGTTGGGTGAACCACATTAACTATTGTGTTTACCTGTATTTTATGTGATTGATCATGGACACTTTCTTGATGCATGTTAGACTATATTTTTCTTTTGTGTGATCATTGTGCAATAGTTATGAATTTCATAGTACTTGGTTTATGTTGCAATCTAAAGTATAATGGTAATACATAATTGAATTCACTAAGTAACCAAAGGAGAGTAATTACAGAATAACATGTGTATAACAAATAAGTAAGAATGAAAATTATGATCACCTCCCATTCCCTCACTACTGTAGAAACTATGTTCCTGCAGCCCCAATAAATGCCTCGAGTGAGACTACACTTGCATGTAGGTAATGACGAAAGGGTCGGTGTCTGAAGGTTTTATTTGGTCAAGATAACTCGGACCTAAGGTATTACAACCGTTCACACACCAACAAATGGTTCCATTGCCGAGACCCAAAATCTGTGATTGAGGGAATGTTTTGGAGGTCGACTAAGAAAGAAATCTCAAAATGGTTAGAAGGGAACGAACGAGAGTTTTCTTGAAAAGAGAATAGGAACCCTCAGATGAGTGACAAGAAATTGATGCAAAGGTATGTGTACACATAATTGCATGATATTTTATTTGGAGAATTTTCAATTATTTTGATTGAGTGGTTAGAAATATTAGTGGAGAATACTGGAAGGTATTGAACCGCAACACCGAGGAATTAAACTTCTGAGTTGATAAGACAGTTGAATTATGTAAGTAATAAAACTTCTCGCGAAGTGGATTTCTAGTTAGATAGTATATTAGGAGGATATATTAGATAATTTGTAGTAGATTGTGCCCAGTCATACAGTGTTGCAAAAAGAAACTTCTTCAAAGGTCTGTGCAGAAGGTTCATGAAATCATTGGGTACATGGATAAAGATGTTGTTGTGTGACAAGTGCGTAATGAAAATGGAGTCCGACTACTAAGGGGATTCGTGCACATAGAGGAACCAGGGGATGACAATAGGATAGTCTGAGGACAAGAGAGAATGAAGGAAGAAATGAAGAAGGAAGGGAAGGGTTGAGGATGCAGAGAATCGAAGAAGGTATATCAAAGGAAGAAGATGAGTTTGGAGTACTGCACAGTGGAAGGAGGTATAAGAGGAAAAATATTGGGGCTGATAAAGGATATCCGCACAATGATCAAGAGTGGAGAGGACCTTGCGCAATAGTCCAAATCGTGAAGATACCACACATAAAAGGAGAGTAAGAGGAGTAACAATATAGTCCTATAATAGAAGAGTCTTCAAGTCCTACTCGGACTGGATCCTGTGTCAAATCCACAACCCCATGTGTGTCACTATAATCAGAGATAACAATTGAGGACCTATCAAAAGCACTCATAGTTAGAAATGGAGGACAGAGTAGTGGAAGTAGTGAACAGAGTCAGAGTCAAGCAACATTTCCAAGAGGAAGGACTACACAAAGAAACATGGAAGGGGTAGACAACACCCTCAGACTATTTAAGTTGGGTCAGAGGACCTAGAACAACATCTATTTGTCTATCAGACAAATTGGGCTGCAAAGAATTTACAGGATGAGGCCGTGAAGATTGTGTAGTTGGAAAAAACATTTATAGGCCGTGCGGTACTCTGGTACATGAAGTTGCAGAGTACCACACCTACAGGAAAATCCATGACATTGGCGAAGATAAGGAAAGAATTGTTGAAAGAATTCAAGAAGCCAAAGTCTTAGTCACAGTATATTATAGAGATGAAGGAAATTAAACAGGTGTAGACTGTATCGGTTTGGGATTATGAAAAACGTTTTAAGGATCTTATGGGTAAACTGACATTCCAGATCTTTGATCAACAACATCAAGAATGGTTTATTGTGGGACTCCTACCACACATTCGCAGGTTAGTGATTCAGAAGAAGGTTGTGTCGCAGCCTGAAGCTTTAGAGATTGCAATGAAATTGGAGGCATCCCCTGTAGGAAACAGTGGAGGGATTGCGCAAGTATAGACATGGTTGGCTTCCCTGGAAATTCAATTGGCAGAACTCACAAAAGGAAAGGAGAAACGAGAACAAGTCTGGTGTACTAAGTGTAGGACTGAAGGCCACCACAAGGACGAATGCCCAACATTCGTGTAGTATTTGGTGACTAGAGCATCGAATCCATTACGAAGAGAGGGATATTGTGAAATATGCAAGAAATGGGGACACCATCTGACCGAATGTCCATTACTACAGAAGTATCAAAGTACACCAAGGAACTTATTTTGCAATTTTTGCAAGTCATTCGAACATGAAGAGAAGCATTGTCATGCATTCGATTTGATGAGGGAGTGCACTTCAGATATGTACATGATTCAAGAGGATAATGTTGCGACAGAAGGAGGTGGTCCACAATGTAATAATTAGAGAGGCTTTACTCCAAGAAACAAAGGAAATTTTGGTAGAGTTTTAGGCAGAGGAGGAAGAGGGCCGATAATATGTTACAATTGTAATCAACCAGGACACTTAGCTCGCGACTTCCTGAATCCATGTAAAACATGCACACATTGTAGTGAACTAGACCATGCGACATAATATTGTCCTCAACTACTTGCAAAATTCAAGAGGGAATCAAAACCAAAATCCAAATCAGAATGTACAAAAAATATAAGTCGAAAAATGCAACGAATGACCTAGAATAGTAGTTGTTACGCGCGGAGGAGCTAGAACAGAAGTTGATGTGATGAATGGAGGGAAGTAGGTTGAGAAATGGGTAACGAAGTCAACAATACCCATACCAACATTCGATCCTCAACAAGAAAAGGAGACATATCATAGGGGAAAAAAAGAGGTACTTAGATAAGATTGGGGAGCATCAACATCATCTCTGTCGCATGTCACCGATTGCATTGTGCCAGAGAAGCCAACTGGGAAGGTAAGAACTCTAAGATAATTCTTGAGATGATTGATCATTGTACGCAAGGAAGGGAAACTCCCATCGCACAGAGGGTATTGAATCAGGTACTGCACAGAAAGAGGACCAAGGGAGAATTCATATTAAGTGTGCAGATTGGGGAATATGATGTGGATAACGTTATTTTAGACCTGGGATATGATGTGAATGTATTACCAAAGAAAACCTGGGAGATGATGGGAAAACCTAAAATGATCTAGTCTCATGTTCAGTTATGGCTTTCGAATCAGCACAAGATAGTATCGATTAGTCGATTGACATGAGTACATGTGAACATAGATGGGGTATGCAGTGTGGAAGACTTTGAAGTTATTGAGATCATGGACGATAGTCAACCATATACAACACTGATGGGACTTGAATTGGACTTTGATAATCGGGATATCATTAATATGAAGAGGAGGGAAATGATATTTGAAAATTAATGCACCATTGGACCCAACAGAAGGAAAGAGATACATAGAGCCAGCAAGAGGAAATGGCATTAACAACTTGTATAACATGACTGCTCGGATGGATGATTATGTTAATCCCACTACAGATGGTGTGCTAAGTTGGAGAAGTATCAATTCATGTGCATTATATTCAAAGGAAGGTGTGGAGCATTGGCAACAGAGGATGCATGAAGTATCAACTAGACGATGTGCATGCATAACCCGAGCATTGTGTTAGATTGGAATAGAGCTATGTGATCCACCAAGGCATGATGGATTGACTAATATAAGCATGTTTGTAAAGGAGTTTCAGTTGTAGGTACCCGAACAACAATGGTTTTGGCACTAAATGTTGTCCTAAAAGCGACTCCAGCCAGATGGTGGGCTACACACAAAGAGGGAATGGAAGACTAGTCGCAGTGTAGAAGACTAATGCAAGTGAGATTTGGTATTGAGGTAGAGAATATTGCGTCGAATTATACAGGGGAGAATTCTCCAGAAGATCATGTGGAACAGTGTAAGAATAGATGGAGCTCGAAACCGAAGGAGGAATGGATACACAAGTTTATACATACACTGGATACGATCCCGAAGAATTGGTATCTGGAATTGGAAATGCACAAAGAAACAACAAGATGGGATGAGTTGGTTCAAAGGTTCAAGGTCACATTTAATTTTGAACACGAATCCCAATTAATGGATGGAGCTTAACATGATATTTGAACCAAGATCTTCTCAAAAGAAGGGTCGATGGAGGTGGTACCAGACTACGATGCGTACGGAGCTACTATAATTGTCCATGAGTTATTGGAGTGTTACAATGTTGCTAAGGAACATGATGAAGAAGATCTTTGGAATGTGCAATTACCTAAAACAAAAGGAGAATGGTCATTAGAAGGGATAGATCTTGAGTCTGTTGTGTACACACAACCAATAAAAATGCAAAAGGTAAACATTGGGATGACAGAGAATCCAAAGTTTGCGCAGATAAGGGATTACTGGAGTGATGAGACAGAAGAGAAGATTGCAAAGTTACTACGCCAATATCAAGACCTATTCCCAAATACATTTTCATAGATGAAGGGGATAGTTGGGGACTTAGGTGAGATGAATATTTTTTTAAAACTAGGTGCTAAACCAGTGTGACAGAGACCTTACAGGTTAAATCCTAAGTACAAGGAGAAGGTGAAAGAAGAAATAGACAGAATGTTGGACGCATGGATCATTGAACTCGTGGTAGAATCAGAGTGGACAAGTTCAATGCTAGTGCAAGACAAGAAGAAAGGAGGAATCATGATTTGTGTGGATCTGAGGAAGTTGAATGATGCATGTTTACATGATTCATTTCCAACATCGTTCACAGATGAGGTATTAGAGAACGTAGGAGGGAAAGAGACTTATTATTTCATAGATGGATTCTCGAGGTACCATCAAATAAAAATTGTGCAGGAAGACCAGTACAAGACTAATTTCATAACAGAGTGGGGAAGTTATCAGTATACAGTAATTCCCTTTGGAAAAAAGAATTCCCCTGCAGTTTTTTCGAGAGTTATGGTTGCAACGTTCAAGGAATTTATTCATAAGTTCCTTGAAGTATCTTAGATGATTGGATTGTGTTCATGTTGGGTATGTGTTATATTCATTTCATGAGTTGTTGGGCGTGCAGGGGGGCGAAATCTCCCTACGCGGGGGTTGGGGGGCAACACCCCCGAGAAATTTTGTTTTCCTCAAGAAACGTGTCGCATTTTTGGGCAGTTTTTCGGCACATGGTTTTTGCCGATGGTTTTCTATTTCCAGTTAAGGAATTAGGGTTGTTGAATAATACAGGTCATTGGGTTAGGGTTTTGGATGCCGCTGGCTCTTATATGTATATTGTATTGTAAACAATGTAACAATATGAATGAATATAGAATATGTTGGTTTTCCCAGTTTGGGTTTCCAGAGGAAAAATCTTTGTGTAATGTTTGTATTTTCCATTGTATCTTTCGAGTTCTTTTATTGAAAATTTGTTTGCAGTAAATATTGTACAAGGTTAAAATCTACAGTTCAGTCTACTGAAGGATCACATAGAATTACTCAGGCTAATGTTCGATAGGTGTACACGATGCCATATTTCGTTGAATTTGAAGAAGTGTATTTTTTGCGTGTCGTTTGGAATTTTGTTGGGACATGTGGTCTGCAAGCAGGGATTACTAGTGGATTCGGCCAATATTGCAGTGATTATGGATTTAGAACCACCTGCATCAATTAGACATCTGAGGGAAACTTTGGGTCACACGGGATATTACAGGAAGTTTATCAAAGGCTATGTGCAGATCACAATGCCTATGGAAAAGTTGTTGAAGAAGGAAGCGAAGTTCCAATGGAACGAGGACTGGCATAAGGGTTTGGACACCTTAAAGAAAAAACTAGTGACCGCACCAATTTTAATCTTTCCATATTGGAACAAGGAGATCCATGTTCATGTAGATGCGTCGTCCATAGATTTGGGCATAGTACTATCTCAACTAAAGGAGGGAGAGATAGATCCCCCAATTGATTTTGCAAGTAGGAAGTTGTCTATAGTAGAGAAGAATTATACTACCATAGAACGAAAAGGATTGGCAATGGTATACGGGTTGCAAAAGTTCAGACATTATTTACTAGGGTCTCATTTTAAGATGTATACATACCATTATGCACTAAAATACTTGGTGAACAAGTCAGTGTTGGGGGGAGAATATGAATATGGCTACTGTTGTTTCAAAAATACGATTTTGAGTTTGTGGTGAAACTAGAGAATTTGAATACAGGACCAGATCATTTATCACGCATACTATCGGGAGAAGATGCAGGGAATTTAGATTATAACTTACCATATGCAAAACTATTTGTAGTCAAAATGGTGGATGATTACTTCTTGGACATCGTGAAGTTTCTAAGTACAATAATGGCTCCATCAGATATGACAATTGCGCAGAAGAAACAACTGGTAGTTAAAGAAGCAGATTATCATTTTATTGCAGGAAACTTATACAAGTTAGGTGTTGATGGAATATTGAGACGTTGTGTGTTGGAACATGAAAGGACCATGATACTCACAGAAGCGCACTAAGGGATTGTACGAGGACACTATACAGGTAAAACAACTGCGCAAAAAAATTCATGTGCAGGGATTTGGTGGCCCACACTTCGTAAAGACTTTAAAGAGCATTGTCAAGCATGCAATATTTGTCAAAGGGTGGGAAATCCATCCAGGAGGGATGAAATTCCTTTAAATCCACAGGTTACATTGCAAGAATTTGATAAATGGGCCATATACTTTGGAGGGCCAATCAACCCACAAGTAAGAAGATCAAGGGAAAGGTACATAATCACTGCGACAGAGTATTTGACCAAATGGGCAGAAGCAACACCATTCGTAGACTACACCGCGAGGACTTTTGCATGATTTCTATTTGAGAATGTAGTCACATGATTTGATGTCCGCACATATTACTCAGTGATCAAGGAACACACTTCCTGAATAACACAATTGCAACATTGACTAAGGAGTTTCAAATTCAACATCAGAAGAGTACCTTGTATCATCCTCATGCCAATGGGAAAGTGGAAGATTTCAATAAAATCCCGGAGAATGCTTTAACAAAGATATGCAACGTAGGGAGAAATGATTGGGACTTAAGATATCCTGCAGTTTTGTGGGCCTATAGGACTACAAGCAAAAAGTTGACAGGGCAAACACCTTTTTAGGTTGGTTTATGGGAAAGAAGCAGTGATGTCAATGGAGTTTATTCTACCTAGCCTGTGTGTTACAATGATTATTGATCTTTCAGACTCTGGTGCAGTAGAGGAGAGATTATCACAGTTGGTACAACTTTAGGAAGATTGGTTTGTTGCAAGCTTCCATCAACAAGTTCAGAAGGCCAGAGAGAAGGCATGACATGATAGACACATTAAACAGAAAAATTCCAAGTGGGAGACTTAGTATTATTCTATGACAGTAAGTTTATGCAACATCCAAAGAAATTTGGAATGCATTGGTTAGGACCCTGTGTGATTTGGCATGTGATGGAGGTAGGTTTTGTGCAGTTGGAAACCTTGAATGGAGAAGTCCTTGGAAGAATGGTGAATGGGAGTCGATTGAAACTCTATAGAGACGGTCGACCACCTACGCAGTAATATGGACTGCGCCATAACACATGTATCATAGTAATTGTACTATAGTAAGAAGGTAAAACATAGAAAAACATATAAAAAGTAGAAAAAGGAAGAAAAAGAAATAAAACGTAGATAAAGAAAAAGAAAGATATTACAGAGTACAAAGGCATAAGAAACTTCAAAGAAAGAATGATTGTCGCGCTATCGGGATGAAATTGCGCCAATTAAAAAAACAATACACAAATGCAAAAGACCATGAAGCAAACAAATGCAGAAGCAAGAACAGTTGCACAATATAGTACTAACAAGACCGATAAAGACATTAAAGCATGAACACGATGTCTACAAAGTGGTAATGACATGTCATAAATATGACGTATAATCATAAATGGTAAAAGTCATTGGAAATCACGACAGACTGGTAGTACGAGGAAAAAAATCCAAAGACGAATTTGTTAATAAAGACGCATTTATTTAACGATTCATCAACCCCGTTGGTAGATTGGACAAGTTAGTTAAGGTGCGAAGGGACATGAACAGTTGGCAAGGAGGCACAAAAGCAGTTGAGGATCTCCAAGCATGAATTATTATTACTATGAGATGCATGCAACTGAGAGTGAACTGAGAATAGGATTAGAGCCACGAAGGAGAAACAAATCTGAAGCAATTGTCAAGGATTCTAGGGTTTTACAACAACGACACCACCGAAAGCACCAATACATGTACCAAAGAAGGCTCGCACAAAAGCATCTCCAGTAGAACTAGAGGTACTGGAGGTTGAGGAGACTTCAGGAGAAACATCATCCTTAGAGCTAAGGCCCCCCCGTAATTACATTCCACCAAGAAAAGGTGATGCCCCACTAATGGCAGTGCCTGAGAATGTTAACCACACATCGGTGACATCTGACATACCAGAAGGGGTCATCATCGATGAATATATGCTAGGAAAAGTGACACAACTCAGATATGCAGACCATGACATTACAGACACGAAGAAGTTCCCCGAACTGACACCCCATCGTTATAGAGTTGAAGGTAGACCCAACAACAAACCAGAGCATACCTATAGCCCAGGTATGGGCCAAAGGATTAGAGTGAGCATGCCTGCTCAACCTATTCAACATCCCACACTTCAGACGGAGCAATGAAGTAAATGCATGTGTTAAGTTGATCCTATATTGCATGCATGGAGGTTCTCTATGGCTAGATAGGACAATATCGATAGATACAGACTTGATCTCAAGGATCACAAGATTATCGACACAGGGGGAAGATCCCACCCTGATGTTTTCCAACAAAAAGATAGACATGGCCTTGTCAAAGGCCATGAAACAAACGTTTTGCACAATTAGAGGGGTGTGTGGCCTGGATGTTCCAAGCATATGCAACCCAACTATCAGAATTGCAACACATACATTAGCATGCAATTTGCTACAAAAATGTAGGAAGGACCAAGTGTCAACAAGAGTGATAGCCATGACAGAAAAGTGTGTGGAAGGGATTTCAATGAGTTGGGCACCCTTCCTATTAAACCGATTTCTTATTGATTGCGTCGACACACAAGACAGAGATATGGAGTTCCATTACCCATGGATTCTAATTTTTCTTGTGTTCACAATAAGGGAAGAGAAGGAGGATGCGTAGTTTTTGGACCTAAGGGGGAATTCGTGTTTAGCAAAAAAATACCATATCTTCTCGTATACAACAAATAAACGATGCCAAATAAACAACAACATAGAATTTTTTCTCTATGCTGAAAGGATTCAACATTGCATTAAGGACACACTGTGCATAACACTACAACTGGTGGAAGCATATGCACCAGTCGTGCAGTTTCGAGCAGATCGACATCATATATATGTACAGGAAAAGAAGGACCCAAGAGAGGAGTGGGTCTAGATTGGAACATATCCTAGAGATGGCACCTAGATTGGAATATATCCATCTAATCATGCATTATTGGGACCCAGATTGGAACATTCCTAGAGATGGCACTGAAACAACGCAACCTGGTAACAAAGAGGCAGAACAACGCAACAATACAAAGAATAATTAGGAACATGGTCAAGGAAATGGCACAGAGGATGTAATGAAGACCACACCATCAACAAAACAAACACAATAGATAGTGCCCGAGATAGGAAAGAAAAGAAAGGACAAGGGGAAGGAGGTAGCAGGAGGTGCACGCAAAAATAAGAAAGTGCACAAGGAACCAACCATTTATACATTGATGGATGATGACATGGACCGGATTGATTACCAAATAAAGGATGCCATTGAGGAGGTAGTCCAGCGGATGACACAACGACAAGAAGAAGTCAATATGAAGATGAAATAACAATTGATTGAATTGCAACAATAGTTGGAGATAGTAAGACACGTAGCAGAAAGAAGATCCACGGAAGGACAACCAACAGGTGTGACGAGGGAAGTAGAAGCTACAACTTCTCAATTATCATAAATGGTTGAAGGGTGTCGAATGATAAAAATCTCAGCAGATGTAATCAGATTCCCCACACCCAAAATGTATGAACAAGTCCAAAGACTAAGTCACTTAGACTTAGTTGTCTCACAGATGCCCACAATCATGTTATAGGGATTGCAAACGAGTATCGCATAGGAATTATGACTCTGCGCGGACTCTGCTTCTAGTGAGTTGATTAAAGTTGCATAGGAAAAGAAAAAACTACAGAAGGAATATACAATGACTCTCTAGGAAAAGAGCATTGTGGAGCAAAACGTAGAAAGCATACTAAAGAAAAAGTGTGAGGCCAAAGAAAAGGCTAAGAAAGTAATGAAGGAGAAGGACGAAGCCGAGCAAATGGTTCAGCGCATACAAATGACCATCTAAAAATTGTATAAAGATATTCCAGAAGCTTCAATAATAGTAGAAGCCACAATGGAGGAACAAGTGTCAAAGATCAATGAAGTCATAAAAGGGTTCTGCAACAAGATTGAAGACTTGGAATCGCAAATAGTTCCAGGGACACCACCAGAAGAGAGGGAACAAAGGGAAAGGACAACACAGACATTAGTTTGAAAAATTAAAAGCTTAGAACATGAATGCACAAGGATGTGCGACGAGAGAACTCATATTTGGAGCCAATTCACAATGAATCCAGAGTTGAAGGCGATGGAAGATAAAATAAGGAGGGCGCAGGAAAAGTCCCGCCAAGCAAATGAGAGCATTAATATTTTACCACCTGCATAACGGATGACAACAATTCTGGCTAACAAAAAGATGTATGTTGAAGTAGAACAAATGAAAGAAGAATAGAAGATTATTGTACAGAAATTAAAACCCATGCAAGGCAAAGAAATTCGGGTGATAGGCGAGTTGGCCACTACGCAGGGCACCACGAAGCAAGAAACGCAAGAGACTAAGGAGAAGCTCATAGTTTTGATAGCGCAAGTCATGGAGGAAACTTTGAGTAAAGAAGCAGAAGTGAGGAAAGAGGTACATAAAGCCAAGGAGACCCTCCAAAAGTTGATGGAGGCATGGAAAATCACAACACAACAGGCTTGAGTGGCTAGGGACAAGCCACAGGTGAGTGTTGGGGGCTTGTTGGACATGCATTGTGGAAATAGTATTCATAAAAATCCTAAGTATGGAAGATGTGCGCAACAGAAGAAGAAGAAACACAAGGTAGGCTCGGGAGTGCGCAGTTGAGGCACATTCAAGAGGACAGTGCATAGCAAGAATATACTTAGCGGAAGAATAAAACAGGAGGATAAAGAGGAAGAAGAAAGAAGAGAAGAAAGAGAGTGAAAATGAAGGGAAACAATTCGGCATGCTAAAAACAACAAGAAGCACAAAAGCTCGAAGACCATTTGTCGAGAAGACAAATGCAACATGCATGTGTAAAAGTAGGTAAAGCAGCCCGAACGACAAGTCAACTTGAGTTGTCATGAATTGTAATAGGGTTTTGGGATGATAAAAGTAGGGTTTTAAGCCCTAGAATTCATGTATAAATATGTAATGGGTTGGGAAGGTAGGCTTTTTTGCTTGTTCTGTTATGTTCTCTAGATGCACTGTCGAGAGTTCATGTTTTGTGAGAAGAGTGATAGAATAGGCTGAGAAGGAAAGAGTTTATGTCTGAATGTTAAGGAGATGTTGCAGAGAGAGAGAGGCTTGCACTGTAGAGCAGCTAGGCTAGATGAAGGAAAAGATAACATAATGTATCTTTGTAAGCGTAGTGCACAAGCCTGAGACAATTACATAAAGAATAATAAAGAATCAAGTCATTGTGGATGTAGCCCAAAGTTGGGTGAATCATGTTAACTACTGTGTTTACTTGTATTTTATGTGATTGATCATGGACACTTTTTTGATGCATGTTAGACTAGATTTGTCTTATGTGTGATCATTTTGCAATAGTTATGAATGTTACAGTACTTGTTTTATGTTACAATGTGAAGTATAATGATAATACATAACTGAATTCACTAAGTAATCTAAGGAGATAAATTACAAAATAACACGCGTAGAATAGATAAGTAAGAATGACAAGGATGATCACCTCCCATTCTGTCACTACTACAGAAACTCAGTTCCTACAACCCCAATAGATGCCTCGGGCGAGACTTCACTTGCATGCAGGTAATGTCGAAAGGACCGGTGTCTGAATGGTTTTGTTGGTCAATATAACTTAGACCTAGTGATGTTAATCTTTGAATTTATTGTTTTTCCCATTTTACTCTTGATAGACCCGATCCTTCATAAAAACAAATCCTTGAAATGTCGTGTCTCTACACAAACTATATACCTAAAAGTTTCATTTTCATAATCCAATTCCTAGATCCATATCCCAGTCTATAACTATTTGATAATATAACCTTAAGCTTATGTCAAATTCTACATAGAATTAAGTATACATAATGATTCCTTTCATAAATCTACTCAGAGTATTTTCTATTTTTTTTTTAATTCTCAAAATTTATATAAAAATTGAAAATTTTAACCGTACCACCTACACTAAAGTCATTATGATAAACATTGTAAATAGATTTAATCTTAAAATCATGATTAACAAAAAGGCTCTTTGCATAAAAACCATGGTCCTTTCAAAACAACCATGGTCCTTTCAAAACTTTTTAATCATATACCAACATACATTATACTATGTTAAATGAAATATGTGGAAAACAAAATAAATTATATAAAAACCATGGTCCTTTCAAAACTTTTTAATCATATACCAACATACATTATACTATGTTAAATGAAATATGTGGAAAACAAAATAAATTATATAAAAGATCAAGAAGTATTGTTAAAGTGGTTTGTTACTTAGTAAAAAGACCATTACAATTGACTCGAAGAGGTTTGGCATCACAATTAGGAAGTGACACAAAAATTAAAAGAACCATGATTGTTTTTAATGTACTTTGTAATTTAATATAAATTGATTACAATTGATTTGAAGAGACTTAGCATCATGTCTGGTTTGTTCATATAAGTGAGATGGTTTTTAACATAAAATTTCAGCTATGTAGTAACGTTGTGGTAAGAATTTTTTTCTATTGCATCATAGTTTTATCAAACAAATCATTAATTACAAACACTTCCGTTCAGCTATGTTGTAATGATAAAAAATGCTCTTACATCAAGTCAATATTTATATTATTATTTAAATAACACTAGCCAACTCTACAATTATATCCTATAAGTAATACAATTATATCCCATGAGTTCATAAGTAAAAGTTATTGAGAGATGTGGCCACCTTTTTAACATTGACCCTTGACCTCAGAGTAATCTCATCCATGCAGGGTATGATTCATGGGTCCACTAAAAGAAGACACATTATATTCTTTTATTGGTTTGTGCTACAGGGGAATTGAGTAGTGTGTTAGCTTACTTATGATGGGATGAATCAACACACAAGCACATGACCCTGGGCCATGTGGGTGAGATGAGACTTCCCCTCTCCCCAACTCCAAAATCACCGGTCCTAGTCAATTGTAATAACTAGGTTCTGAGATCGAGTCGACACATCAAACACTTTGATATGATTTAACTCTCGTTCCCCTTATAAAATGCCTCGAACACATAGACATGATTTAACCTGTGGCCCCTTTCAAAATGTTCCAGAAGGCCCAAGCCCCAATGTGATTGGCATTTGCATTCTTCTCATTACCCCCACAACGATGATGCGTGGTGCGAAATTATTCCATTTCTCATTCCACACTTTCACCCAAGCCGTGGAACATAGAGAGACAAATATATAATTCAGTGGTGGGAGACGTGGTCAAGTGGTAAGAAATTGACGACATGAAAGAGGAAAGGTACCCTTAACGACAACATAGATTCTAATAGTAAAAAATTAATGGAGAAGGGGTAATTGATGGCGTTAGGCATTTAGGTAAATATGGGACTAATGAGTTCCAACATTAGGGAAAGCGAAATGCCTAGATTGTGGGTGAAAATATAGTGGTATAAACATTTTAATTTTTATTTTTTTTACGGTATATTTTTCCCACCAATTTTGTTTTGTTTAAAATCTAGTTAAAAAATTAGAAGAATTATTGAAATTGCACATATCAGTTGTTGAGATTACACAATCTAGATGTGATAGGGGTTTTCATGATGTCGATTCATTTTATGCATTCAAAAATGCAATTTAAGTAATTGAAAATTGTAATTTCACTCACAATTACATCACTGGATTCCGGTGATGGTTGTTGGAAAAAGTCCAAAAAGTAGAATGTAGAATGTTTAGACTTATTTGGTGAAATAATCACCAAACCAAGGACATTAACTCGATTCCTCAAAACATTCCAAAACAAATGTAAAGGGTAAATGGTATACACATTCTCTAGGTCTCACCTCATTGTTTTTCAAGAGTTTTTTTTTGTTGTTGTTGGGGGGGGGGCAATTTTGTTTTTCTTTATTTAATTTTGATGACATGTGTTGTCTTAAAATTAATCAAAATCCTTATATGCAAAGTTCCATAGTCGAAGTTTCCATCAATAAGATGGAACTATAACCTCTAACAAAATTCCTATTAGATTTGAGGAAGATTTTTTCAAAAAATGTTGAATTTGTCCACTTATTAAGTTACTTTTTTATTTATTTTTGTGTATAAAACTTTTCGTACATGATACATACACTTAACACATTAGGTCAATCTAATTATTCATTGATCCAAGTAAGTGAGGATGTTATTGCTCTTTAGAAGTTACGGAAGTTGGAATTAGCTTGGATTTTTAGATAAAGAATCAATGCACAAACCAACGAAGCACATTACAAATATGCATCGTGTTTCATCTTCTTGCCACTAAATAGTGAATGGTTTGGTCTGGTGCATGTTGCCACTAGCTCTTAATATCTTTAATTAAGGATTAATGAAGTGTTAAGAGGTAGTTAAGCCCATCTACAAGTTGGAACATCATCATATGCATAATCTACCATCTTGTTCCAAGTAAATGATCTACTCTTTAGTAGTGGTGTGAATAACTACTAGCTCTAAGATTAATTTGAGGATCAATGAAATGTTGAGAAGTATTTAAACCTTTGAGGTCACAATCACTCCTACTCTAACATTTTAACAACTTAGGTAAACATGTGGTTGCACCCAGAGAGATTATATTAAATGATCATGTGATCTATCATGTACATATAAGTGGATCAAAGCCCACCCCCATATCCTTCAAATTTTATTCTTTAGGGGAGGCAGGTGCAGGTGGGAGTTGTCACGATCCTGGAGGAAATAAGGTAGTTCATTATGCTTGGGGATTAGGAAAGGTATCGAACACCTTGGCATAGGATTATGCCTTATGGTGTCGTCTTTCCATCACTAAAGGGGAAGGTATTAGATCCCTAATGGTCTTCAAAGACTTGATTTTGGTCATCAAGGCAATGATAGCTCAATATAATCCAGTGGGGAATAAGTTTAAAAATATCATCTTCAGAATTAAACGAAACCTCTCCTCATTTGATAAAGTCACTTTTATGCATATTAAAAGGCATTTGAACTCAGAGGTTGATCAATGGGATAAATTCGTGGTTCATCTTAGTCCAAGAATTTTGTCAAAAAAAGGGGAACTAAGATTTTGTTTAATCCCTTAGATTCATTAACAAGTGGCTTTTCATGGATAATCCCATTATGATTCAATGAATGAATATAGGAAATATTTGCATTGGGGAGGACAAAGAGATATCCTCTATTCCCCCACTTCATTTTCAAATGCAAGTTATTTGGATGGAAATTCAATGCCCATTATTGTCTTGAACTTGGCAATGTAGGACTATGGAAGTCCAAGGCTATGCATTGTGGTATTTCACTGGCCTTTTGGCTTGGATTATGCTAGTTCTCAGTGGTGGATATAGTTTTGGTTTCAATGGTGGGATCTGCATGTCTGGTGGTGATCATGGTGGTTTCTTCAATGGGGATTATAGTTGCAGTTTTGTGACTTTTCTCATACTCAACTACGGTCTAGTTGGTGGATTTGGAGGGGGACTCTATGCCTGGGATTCTATATGGATTCTATTCTTGCTTCCAACGGGGTTGACATCTTGTAGTGGTTGCAAAATGCCTAATCTGAACTCGAAGCGATGGGGATCCGTGGATTTTCAGTGGGGTTTGTTCGAAGGCAATTGCTCCTTTCCAATGGTTGGAATCTCTTACTCTTCCAAATGTAGAGAATTAGTAAGTCAAGCTCTGATTCATTGGTCTTGTCTCTTCGATAACCCTGTTGAGGATCTTCAAGTTCATGTTTTTTGGGAATTTTGGAGCAAAAAACAATTTTCAATTGAAACTTTTAGGAGCATTGTGAATGGGGTAACTTAGGTTGGATTGGGGTTTCCTCAATCGCCTCTTGGATTCTTTGTTCTTTGCCCCGAGGTTCTCCTGCTTTGGTTCTTTCACAATTTTTTAATTGCTCTTTGGTTTATGATATTGTTGGTCTTGAGGTTAAGGAAGTCATGGACAATGGAGATAATAGAGAATTTCAGCTTGTTCTTTATATTACATAGACCAACAACAATTCCTTGTTAGTAATTTCTTCAAAAATCTCTAATCGAGAGTAGGCTTGTTCCTCTTATTACACTAATGTTATGAGCATTATATTGCTTCAGAAACAAAGAATTGGCACTCTGGAAATGGAATGTAACTGGCTTCATAATTGGCTTCTCTCTCAACGAGCAAAAAAATCTTCAATGGCATCTAACAGTTAGAGAACATAAAACTCACATCAAGCATCTATGAAGGAAGAAGATTCAGTCCATCACCCCTAGTTCCCACTCACATGAGGAACCCACCACCCTCAATTTTCACACTCCCCACACATGCTTTCACCCTTCCACTTGTGCCCTTAATTTGACCATTCTCATCATGCAATTAAGGATTAGAGCATGATGGAAGTGGGGTTGATTACAAACTTTCACCCCTATCCTACTCCACCCCACCCTCAATTGCACGAGGAAAGTATACAAATTAATAGACTAAGTGTGCATGTGAAATAATACAATTTGTGGAAATTTAGGATAGAGTAGACCATGGAAATGTGCAATTTTCACACACTTTCACCCACTCTCAATTTACACATATTCATTGTGCAATTGAAAGTGAAGATGGGAGTGTAGTGATTGCACACTTACAACCCTCTCCCCACCCTACCCTCAACTAGGGGTGATTATGACAATGTGCAATTGAGAGTGGGGGATGGAGTGGGGATTATTGTACCCTCTTCCTATCCACTCCACCCCCACTCTTAATTGGGGTGGAGAATGAATATGTACACTTTTACCCTCCACCTTTATTTTCACTCTTAACTTGCATACTCATGAGGGTGAAGATTTATGAATGAATGTGTAATTTGTGCAATTTCACTTTCCTAATTTATCTTTAATTTCTACAATCTTACTCTTCATTATATTTTCAATTTATGTGAGTTGCACACTTTCACTATCCACCCTATTCTTAATTTTATATTTTTACTCTCCACCTTACTCTTAATTTTAATTTTTTTTTAATTTTCTATTTTCATATCTTCACCGTAACCCTCAAAATTTACACATTTACACATTCATAAGGTAAAAATTTAGAAGTCAGAATGTACCATTTTCACACCCGAGGTGAAAATTTGGAAGTCAGAATGTACCGTTTTCACACTCACTGTCACGTTGCAGAGTCATAGGGATAGGAGTTACATACCTCGTTGATCCCAACTAAAACATCAATTCACGTCATTAATCTTTTATTCCTGAGTCTAAAATACTAGGACACCACGGAGGAGTAATTGATGGGCAGGGTTGATAAAATGGGCTCAATAATTTGTCGGGTGTTTAGTCACATGACAAATGGCTTTCCCTGGTTTCGGAATGCAACGACCCCACGACCCTTAATTTCCTATGTGACTGCCAACAAATTTGGGGTCCCCCACACCTTACATAGACGGATTCCAAAATCCATTGCATTAACTACTAGTCCATGCATCCGCTCAGCCCGGGGGCTGAATGGCCGGGAAACAGCAGACACCGGCAGAATCGAGATAGACGTAACAGAGTCGGTCGTAGGTTTAAGAAATCAAAGGAATGGGGAGGGGCGGCGCTGACTCTTTGTTATACAATTCAATTGGCAGTGTATGTAGGCGAAATTGTAACACAAGGCCAGTGCCTGTGCGTGCCCGGCCACCTCTGCCGGCCGCACCGGCAACACTCACTGCAGTGCCGGTAGCGGCACGCCCACCCAGATCGCCGGGAAGTCCGGCTTTTGTCACCGCCCGTGACCTTAAGCCTTCACGCTCCGTTAGGCGACGATCCCGGAGAAGCCGCCGACACTATGCGGTCCTACGTGGCAAAAGTCTGGCAGAGAGATGAGCGATCCGAGACGCGGGGCCTACCCCATCATTGCTGGCGGCTTCCGCTGTCGACGTCCTTGCACGCCTCGGACGTTTAGGCAATGCCAGCGTGGCCCCTGCGCTGCTCCCTTAAAGCTGTTCCGCCTTTTCCCCCTCCGCATATTATAATACCTCGCGACAGACAGCCACTGCCCACTGCCGGTCACTGCAGCCTCTGCCACCACCCCAACCCATGCCTAATAAAAACTACCTCCATTACGGTACGGTTTTTCTGCCCTTCATTAACTAACAATATCGGAGATTAAACGGCACTGGTCGTGGCCGTGGCCGTGGCCGTGGCCCCGCCTGCCAGGATGTATGGCCGTCACTCTCACTCAAACGAAATACTGGTGAATGGTTCTGTCGGTGTACGGGAACGGGGTGACTTGTGAAATAAATCACATAAACAAATTGGTTAAGCAAATGAGAAAAATGATATAAAGGAAATATCTTATATAAATTATTTTATATGAAGATAACTTGTTAATTTATATTAAAACTGCGAAGATTTTTTTCAATTTTAAATATAAAAAAATATGAAAACGAATCATTCAATCTTTTATAATTTTAATAAATTAAAATTATTTTTAATAATGATAATAATGGTTTATATCATAATGATAAATTTTTATTTGCTTTAATAATTAATAACAAGTTAAAATAAAACTTAATATATATATATAATTCTATTTTAAAATTCTTTAAATATATAATTTTATAAAAATAATTGNTAAAATTTTTTAAATATATAATTTTATAAAAATAATTATTTAAATTTTTTCTTTATTACTTAAAAGATAATAAAATTTAAAAAATTTAAAATTCTTTAAATATATAATTTTATAAAAATAATTTTTTTTTTCTTTATTACTTAAAAGATAATAAAATTAAAAAAATAAATATATAATTAATGAAAAACTTTAAAATTAAAAAAGTTTTTAACCATGATTTAAATTCCCTTTACCTTTTAGTAACCATAAATTTACATTTCACTTCTAACACAATAATTTCAATCCAAAGTTATTATATTGAAATATATAGAATGAGAAATATTATTATTTTTATTATTGAATATATAGAATGAGAAATAGTAATTGTATGACTTTCATACAAATATTCTACTTTGACCAATTTGGAATTTAAGTGTTGCTTAAAGTATAAATTTATTGAGATGTATTATGTAGTAATTTTTTTTGGTTCTATGTTGAATGTGTAGACACTGTTTTTTCATTTTTCTTTCATATATTTTTGACTGAGTTTAATTATATATGTGTTTCTTTTTTCATCTTTGTTCAACTCATCTTTNTAAAATTTTTTAAATATATAATTTTATAAAAATAATTATTTAAATTTTTTCTTTATTACTTAAAAGATAATAAAATTTAAAAAATTTAAAATTCTTTAAATATATAATTTTATAAAAATAATTTTTTTTTTCTTTATTACTTAAAAGATAATAAAATTAAAAAAATAAATATATAATTAATGAAAAACTTTAAAATTAAAAAAGTTTTTAACCATGATTTAAATTCCCTTTACCTTTTAGTAACCATAAATTTACATTTCACTTCTAACACAATAATTTCAATCCAAAGTTATTATATTGAAATATATAGAATGAGAAATATTATTATTTTTATTATTGAATATATAGAATGAGAAATAGTAATTGTATGACTTTCATACAAATATTCTACTTTGACCAATTTGGAATTTAAGTGTTGCTTAAAGTATAAATTTATTGAGATGTATTATGTAGTAATTTTTTTTGGTTCTATGTTGAATGTGTAGACACTGTTTTTTCATTTTTCTTTCATATATTTTTGACTGAGTTTAATTATATATGTGTTTCTTTTTTCATCTTTGTTCAACTCATCTTTTCCATCTCAATTTTAATATTTAATATTTTTTATTATTTTAAATATTTTTTTTTAATTTTTTATTCATATTAATTAAATTTAATCATATGTAAATATTACTATTAAATTAGAAAATAACATTTGTAAAATTAATACTAAATTGTTTATTTTGATATTTCTTTTATTTTATGAAAAAGATTTGAGAATAAAATATGCTTTAGTCTTTTACAATAGAGCTTAAATATTTGGCCAGATCAACTGTTTTGAATTTTATATTTATATTTATATGATTCAATTGATTTGATAATATATTCACTTATTTTAAAAAAATATATCAAATTTTAAAAAAATATATAATAAAATTTAAATACTTAATAATTTAGATTTTATATTTATATTATTCTAATAAAAAAGATTGATAAATTAATTTGATGATATATCCATATAATTTAAAAATAAAATAAAATTTCCCATAATAATAAAGTGAAGACAATACCCATATCTCATCATTCTTATGCCTTTACAAATATAGTAAGGTTTGTTAAGCTAGCTGGAAGAGAGATCTAAGGATTAGACTAGTTATGCTTAGCTATGTGGAACCACAACCTATTTATAGATACCAAACGCATAATTCCGACTAGAATGAGACGAAGTAGTTTGGCCATATCCCAAAATTGGTAATCATTTGACCGTAGCGTAAAAGGAATCATATTGTCTACGTGATATTTAATATAATTGAAATTTATGTTATTCGAGCATCAAATTTTTGCTTGCCCTCTAAACGAAGATTTAATATTTTAAAAAAAGTTAATAAAAACAAGACAAAGATGGGCCAAAGTTGGCACGCACTTTGTTCAAATTCAACGCAAGAAAGCAATGTATAACGCCAGAAGCGTCGACCATTCAAGTAATTCCATGTAATAACATCTGTTCCATAGTTTATTGTGCTTTTTAGTTCAAATTCGTTAGAACAAAGAATATTCAATTTCATTTAGCAAGATTCCTTGTTTGACCCGGAAAATAGATGTGAATTGTTGGGAGACTAAATTTAATGATGTATTATGTTGATGAAATATATTATTGTGTGAAAATTTGTGCTCGACGGTAAAATGTTGTGAACCCACTCATTTTGATCTTGATTGACGTGAAAAATGTTGTTAGCCCACTTCCGCTTACAATGAGGGAGTCAAAAGGGTTGTTAGGTGAAAATTTTGTTCGGGAAAAAATATTTTACTATTTTTTTTTAGTTTTGAGTAATATAGAGAGAGTGAGGAATTTTAATATCAGTTTATTTATAACATATGAATTCACATTAATAGAGATATATATTTGAATGTTAAGTCTTTCCTCACTAAAAAGACAATACTTAACCATTGTTTATACCATTATTAATGAAATAATGTAAGTGTCCTTTTATGAGCTTGAAGAATCAATCCTCATAGATATAACAAACACATACTTTCTAACTTGACGCAAATAGAAACAAACCCCACACTATCTAATTAAAGTAAACCTTTCTAATTTGAGAAGAGGAGGAAAAACAATATGAATGTACATTGTAAACCAAATATTAATACAAAATATTTGTAACTTCATAAATATATTCATATAATGTTATTTAGTTTAATAAAATATAACATTTTACAAGAAAAAACATTTATGTATTGCAATTAATTTTTATATTTCTAAATCATTTTTAAGTAACTCACAAACACGTATACGTACACCTTTTGTAATAGCTTTTACACTTTTTGATGACCCACAATACCCATACATACGCAAACCTTTTGCAATTAGTTTTTTTATGTTTTAATCTTTATTACTTTCCTAAGGGAAATGGGGGCTTAGGAGCGCTAGTTCAAGGATTTAATCCTTCTTAATGTATCTTAGATACTAGTTAAGACGACTCTACATTAAATTATATTTAATTTAATTATCATATATTTTTTTTAAATAAAAAAGAGGAATTTCTTATTATTTAGTTTTTAGAGTACCAAAAAAAAGTCACATGGTTACAGTCTGTCATTTGTTTTGTTGAATTAGCAGAAACTGGAATAGGTGACAGACTGTGATGTCATTGTTCAAAATAGAAATTTGCCATCTGCCCTGCCAAACGAAAACCAAAGTAGGTGGCGTATTCGAGTTCTTGTCGAACTATGCTAAGCAACTAAGAAAGACTATCAACTAAAAACAAGAGACAAAACTATAAAACTGCATTGTAGCAGTGCAAGGAGCCAACTGAGAGTGCTCGTGATAACCAAAGCAGAGAAATTACACATTTGCACTCGAGGGCGTGTCGCTCGGATCATCATTGAGGGGGTTGTCCTTAGGCAGGAGCACGAAAAGCTTCGCACAGGTCGGACAACGCTGGGCTGCTGGTGCATTCAAGTAGGATTCATAAAGCATGTCAATTCGCTAGTGCATGAGGGTGTCCCGGTGTATCTGGTTAGTCATTTGGCTTCGTAGCTCAAAGAAAAGTGTTAGTTGTTCCAGATGGAAGAAGGGTGGTGGTTCCTAGCAGAAATTCGGGAGTGTCGAGAGTGGTGGAGGCGCCAAGGCTGGGCCTCCCTCCACCTCTATGTCTAAGACCGTTGTCGCTTCGCTTGAGTCCGTCATAGCCTCCACCCCCTTAAGGTCCTCCACTGCAGAGTCTGTGGTTTGAATTGTGTCTGCAGAGTCCAAATGGAGGAATTCCTCTGGGAATTCCTCCTCAATTATACAGGTGGCCTCTTCCCTGGCTTCTTGTGCTTGTTGGACAATGGCTGGGGCACTTGTGTTCGCTGGAATATGGATGGGGGGGTGCCAATTTTTTGGCACTGTGAAGAGGAGGAATTCTAAAGGAAACTGTATAGGTTCCTCTGGAGTCTCCTCCTCAAGGTATGTCATTGGCATCGTTTTGGGCTTCTCTCGTCACTGAGTTTGAGCAATGGTCAAGGCGCGCTCCAATCTCTGCACCCTCCGCGGTCTAGCAACAAAACTATACAAGGCAGGGCCGCGCCGCGACCCGCCTCTTTCCCTTGGCATGGTGGGGTCAAGAAGGTTGCAAATGCGCAGGGTGAATGCAATAAGAGCTAACTAGATGTAGATCCAATGCTCAGAGCGACCAAGTTGATGGAGCGTAAAGGTGAAATCGAGCCAACCTCGTCCGAGTAGAAGTATAATGCTAAGGCCCGGTACCAAGCTTCCCACTACCATTACACCTTGTGGCTGCCATTCTCTTCACGCGAGGGAGTTGTCCTTCCCTTCTCGTCGAGCAGTAATGACCTCCCTCCATTTAATAGTGAAGTGAAGGGTGTCGACCTACCATATTAATGACTTAGATCTAAGACAAGCTACGTGACTTCCTGTTGTAATATGACACCCCATCCATGACAATTATTCATATATTATTAATGTTATATTAAAATACAAAAATTATAATATTATATTATATATCTTCCCATGCTTACTTATAAAATGTTCATTTTAATATACTAAATCACACAATTTATAATTAAAATAAACTTTGGAAAGAACTCATGCATAGATAAATAGTTTTGTTTGCTTGTACATACACATACAAATAAAAAAGACAAATACTCATAAACACGATAATAGACATATGCATATATAAACCTTTTAGAATATATACACACCTATACCCCAATCACCTTACCTTTTAGAATCTATGGACACTTATACCCATCACACGATAAAAAAATTAGAAAATATACAAAGATACGCACACTTTTACTCTAAACACATACTTCTCATGAAAATATAAATAAAAAATAAATTGCGTTTGGAGTTCTCAATTAGGTTTTACAATTTCAAAATTTCTTATTTCCCTTTCCACTATTAAAAAGAAACACACTTTTTTTTAATAAGAAATACATAAACACATTTGAAAAAGCATAACATAATAAACACTATAATAATTTTTTATAAACTTTAAGTTAATTTATTATTTAATACCACATTTAAAAATAAATAAATCAAAATCAAACCAAACCTCTTTATATAAAGGTTTTTTCCTGCCATCAAAATTCTATTTATTTTAAACATTTTCTAATAAATATAAAGTTACTAATTATTTACCTAACCTAAACATTACCATTTATAATTATTATATATAATTTACCATCGTTTTAATATAAATAATTTACAATCATTTTCATAGAGATTAAATCATTACATATCGACATTGTTCCCTATTTTAACCATCACATAGAGACTAAATTTAGAGTGGAATTATTTTTTCCTTGACCATGCTTTTAATTTTAAAATATTAACAAACAAATACAATCCAAAGACTATTTTATAGTTTGACCATTACAGTTGAGAGAGGAATATTTATTTTGAAATTTCATTTAATTTTTAAAAATTAACTATGACTTTGGTTAAATTGATAGTTTGACCATTACAATTGAGAGACTAAATCTAGAGTGGAATATTTATTTTTGACTTTAATTTTTAAAAATAAACTAAACTAGTGCCAAAATCTATGAAGTTTGTTTTTTAAGTGATAAAATATATTATAATATAAATGTTAATGTATAATAAAATTATCTATTAATATATTGGTTGATTCATTATCTTTATTTAAAAAAATTATCACCTAACATAAACATATTAGTAGTTTGTAAATAAATATATTTTTTTTTTACAAAAATGTATTTGGCTCTTAGACCATCAAATTATTTATTTACCACAAAACACATTTAATATTGTGTAAATATGTTTATTGTTAATTTTTTAAATTTCTTTCGTTCTTCCTTATCAAGATTCTATTTATTTTCACTTACTATTTCTATTATATTGACATATATCAATTATATACGGTGAGTTCTAAGCATTTTACGACACAATTTTAAAGGGTGCGACAAAACTTTTTCTTTGAAAAAATATTAATTAAAACGCAATTTTGACTTAGTTCTGTTTGGTGACCAAAATTTTCCAACTCACACTTCCACTTGCCACTTACAGTGGAGCATTCAAAGGTGTAAAACATTGCTACCGGCAACGCATTAAGCCACAAGGAGACGGCATGGTACCTAATTTCTTCGGATAAAGTGTTTTTTTAATAAATAAGATAAATACGATCGATTATCCCTCAACCCACGCTACAGTACCACAATTTGTCAGGGATGAGAGAAGGGAGGCCAAGCAACTCCCTAGAGGAAGGAAACACGGGGCTCTTCCCGTACGGGGAGTACACTAACGACTGATTCCGTCAATTGACCGGAAACTTTCTAACGGAACGCTTCCTGAGGCTCCGGCGTCGAACAGGGTGAATCCGATTGGACGTAAAACGGACGCGTGGGTGATAGACAGAGGCGTGACACTTACTTCCGTTTTACGTTGCCTTTGAAGAGTAAGACATCTCTTGTCTTTTTACCATTGGCAGCTACCGACTCCGTCACAGAGTCAGAGCAAGCCCGACTGAAACATAACGGAGGCGAAGCAGTAGTCGTTAAGACTTGACGGAGGAGAGAAGCCGGGAATTATTATATAAGTCGAAGAATGGATTGGCAATTTCGAGGCATTCCAATTAAAGACTACACAGTCGGCCGGGGAAGAGAACCTGAAAGGGCAATAATAATGACAATAATAATAGTAATGCACTGCAATGATGTTTTCTTTTTAAAATTTATTTATTGATAATAATGGGGGAACAGCGTGTAAGCCTAGTAATTAGTAAAAATCGGCATGGCCGATGGGCGGCATGCTTGATCGCCTGGGCGTGTTAATAATAATAATATGGAGAAACGAGACGGCGATTGGAGTGTCGGAGGAGGAATGGAATCGCGATTAAAGTAAGTAGGGAGTGTGGGGTGAAACATGTTTTTATGTTGGATGCGATGTCTGATCATGGAGTAATTTATTACTATTTCGCCTATGCCTGTGGATATATTTTTTGTAATTTTTAAACTGAATAAAATACGTCCTCCACCAGCACATGAGTAGTAGCAGGAGGAGGATCATCAGCCGCGAGTGATACAGAGCGTGTATGTACTTATTTAGGTGAGCAAGGCGCGGGAGCGGAGTGCAGACAGCTGCGAGGGGGCGGGACGGAGATAGTGATTGCTGAAAAAGATGGAGGTGGAAATGGAGAAGGCGAGGTCAAGATTCAAGAAAGTCTGTGTGTTCTGCGGAAGCAGTCCGGGAAAGAAAAGTAGTTATCAAGATGCGGCCGTCGAGCTGGGGAAGGAGCTGGTAAATGGTCTTGTTTTTCCTTTAATTCTCCGGATTTCTTGCTTTCTCAGTTAAATCCATTTTTCGCCGCTTGCTTACTTGAATGAAATTGTCCTCTGCGTTTTTCTCCGTTAAATCCTTTTGTTTTACTTTTAATTATCTCGTTTCTTGTTTAAATGGAAATATATTGTGTGTTTTTGCCTTTAATTCTTTGTTTTCTGTATCGGTGGAGAGTACTGTGTGGCATTGAAGATTTGTTCTTCAGTCTCGCTTTGGAGACGGCCATTGCGCCGCTGCTCCTGCTTCCGTTAGTATTGATTGTTTCTCCAGCGTATTTGCTGGATTTTTTTGTCCGAAAACTTGTGGACATGTTTGGAGTCAGGGATCAGGGCAGGTACTTTAAGCAAGCCAATAATAGCCTTTGGTGTTTGCTGAAGCAAGTGCCGTGGATAAGCTCGACAGGCTTCGCACTATTTATTGATGTTCCTATTCATACTTCAAAGAATTCGTTATATGGAAGCTTTTGGCTAGTTTCAACGAATTTTGATTTAACGCGTTCTTGTCCTGTAGGTTTAATCTTTGATTTCAGGGAAAAAAACACTTATTTCAAGGATTTTAATTGACGAAGATTTTCTTTTTACTGAATTTTACTCAGCTAGAAGTGGTTTTAACATGCAGTTTAAGTTTTCCTTGACAAAGCTTGGATGTACTAAATCTTCTTCATCGCTTTCATCAGTTTTGAAGCTATTTTGTTTGTTTTTTCTTAGCTTATTTCAAGATCTAACCCGCTTGAAATCTTTATGATTTTGAACCGGCTCAAACTACTCGTTCGGCCAAAATCCCGAGCGTTAAAGCAATTTCCTGAAGCTATAACGTCGGCACTGCCTATATTAGACGCTTTTGCTAGTTCAGTCTCTTTTCGCCGTCTATAATTACGGATCTCAAAGAATTCCGCGAACTTGCAGCGCTTCTTCGTCTCCTCTATCGATATAGATCCTTTTGCAACCGTTTCCTTGAATTTTTACAGACTTAGTTAGGATCTCTGATCTTGCATGATCTATATTAAGTTTTGTTTATATTTTGGCATATACTCACAATTTTTTATCCTCAAACCCGGGATTCAGAGAGCATGTACTATGTTTATGAATCTTTAACGGTTTATCGTGCAGACCTTTAGCAAAAATCAGGCCATAATTATTCATTTATTCTGCTAACGGTTTATCATGCGGAATTTTAGCAAAAACCAAATCATATTTATTCATTTATTTTCTTAACGCCCGTTTTTCTGCTTTCTCAGGTTTCAAGGAACATTGATTTGGTTTACGGCGGAGGCAGCGTGGGACTCATGGGCCTCGTTTCGCAAGCCGTTCATGAAGGCGGTCGCCATGTACTCGGGTATATAAGTTTATATCTTTAAATTCGTCCTCAAAGAAAAACAAATCTTCCCAATACCGAACGACGAATTCAAGCAAAATATTTTACTTGTTTAAATTTCCATATGTATTCTGTTCGCTCTGCTAATTCTAACCTTTCTGTTTTCAGGGTCATTCCCAAGACGCTCATGCCTCGAGAGGTAAGACAGACGTGCAAAACTCAACTTTGTGTTGGCTATTATTCAATTAAAGAATATACAAATAAATCATATTCATGCACGCAGAACTAGGCTTTTTCTTCCATGAAAATTCATGTCCGGTAATTGCATTGTTTCAAAGACTATTATATGTCCGTACTACCTGATTGATAATTACTGTAAAGCTTCGAAGATTTACCTGATAAGTCGCTTCTTTTTACTGCAGATCACGGGTGAAACGGTAGGCGAAGTGAAAGCCGTTGCTGACATGCACCAAAGAAAGGCTGAAATGGCCCGGCAATCCGACGCTTTCATCGCCTTACCAGGTAGAGAAAAAATCTCAAGAAGTAAAAAGAATTTTACTCCTTTACGGCAATGAAATCCAGAGAGCTTAAACCAAGACTGTAAAAATTTGTTCTGCCAGGTGGCTATGGAACTTTGGAAGAATTACTGGAGGTGATAACATGGGCTCAGCTTGGGATACACGACAAGCCGGTAATTCGTTCATGCACGCCAATATTACAAACATCGAAACGAACACTTTTAAGGCCGGCTGGATTAATTTGGATTTATTTACATTTTTTAAATGCAATTATCAGTTATTAAAAAAAAAATCGCTTTCAGGTTGGCTTGCTGAACGTAGACGGTTACTACAATTCGCTGTTATCCTTCATCGATAAAGCTGTGGAAGAAGGATTCATTAATCCCACAGCTCGCCATATAATTGTCTCTGCCCCAACGGCTAGAGAATTAGTGAAGAAATTAGAGGTAAGGATTAAATGTCACAATAATATCTTCCCCAGCTTGCTCCCTATTTATAAGCATCAAATGTATAGAATAATAATTATTAAATATTACATTATGTGTTAACCTTAAGCCCACTTCACGTGAACACTAATTAAGATAACCATTTCAATATTTGCTTCAGGAGTATGTCCCAAGGCATGATCGGGTGGCTTCCAAATTGAGCTGGGAGATGGAGCAGTTGGGCTATTCTTCCAAGTCGGATATTGCTCGCTAGATCCGAGGAGCCATTAAATTTAACATTAAGATTATACGCAAACGTGTAGAGGAGGTATAGAGGATGGAAGCTGGAACGACCAAAATGGCGAAAAAGGCGGAAGTGTATACATATTTTGTGGCGGGACATGGGCCTTCTCCCTTTGAAGAAATTGTTTTCAACGGGGAAACTAAATGTATCATATATGTAGACAAAGACAATGACATGATGCACAATTGTGCTTAATATAACTCAACGGAAATTTTCTTTTTAGAAAAAGGGTATTTCTCGCCCATATTATGATGTTGGAGTATTTAAGTGTTTGTACTTGTAAACGTGAAAAGGAAGAATGTTTATATGTTTCATGTATGGCTTCCACGTGAAAAACTAAAGCTTGTCCTCAGAAATACGTGAGAAATTATCACTTCGCAGCACAAAGGTCTTGATAACTGTGGAGAGTCGGTGTACCATATATTTCTCAACCATTATTTGTTGTTCAAGCAAACCCCACTCGTCCACATGTTGTTCCATCGAGTGGTCCTCTTATTTTGCTATGAAAAGAGCATTCGTCGCCACGTTGTCCCCCGAGCATACTTTGTCTTCTTTCGCCTTTCATTTCTACCCTCGTTTCCTTAAAAGTTTCTAGGGAATTATCAATTAAAATTGACTATTAGAAAAAGTAGAGAAATTTTAACACCGATAGCTGAGGCACATAGTACCCCCAACTGTGTGTTTGTGTCTCGAGATCCCATCCCTTTTGTACTTACACATGCATGGAACCTTATATACGAATCTACAGGGTGTAAGGACTCAAAAGAATCTTTAGGGTGTCTACTAGTCTTTAGGGTACCAAGGATGGTTTGGTATAAATGCCAAGCCAATCAAGTTTTCTTGGAACTAGAGCTGACACATCGATACCTTTTAAGGGAAGTTGAACAATGATGTTTGAACTGTAACATACAGAGTGACCCCTCTCTAGTGGAATTAGTGATGAATGTGGACACGGCCCCATGGTTGGATTCCACTCACCACCGCTTTTGGAGGCACATGGTAAACTTATTCCATTAGTGATATCACTTTTTTCGCTCTAAGTGGTTCTTTGTGCTGTAATACGGAAAAGAACCTTTACAAAATAAATGAACTGATAAAAATTTATATGTATAATCTCAATTGAAATGATTTTTTTTTAATAAGCGCAAAGATCACCATAATTTAAAACCGGGTAACAAATACACACTAAATTTGAACCGAATGAAATCATCTGATCGATTATTCTCTATATTCAAAACACAAGATAAATGCTATTAATTTTTTTTTCCCACACAATCATATGAAAATTTAAAACCTAGTAACAAATACGCACCAAATTTAAACCAAATGAAATCATCTGATCAATTATTCTCTATATTCAAAACACAAGACAAATGTCATTTGAAAATATAATTCCACGAAATCATTTGAAAGTTTAAAACCCGGTAATAAATACTCACCAAATTTAAGCCGAATGAAATCATCTAATGGATTATTCTCTATATTCAAAACAAAAGATAAATGCCACTTTAAAGAAATAATTCCCCAAAATCATTGAAACTATGAATTTATTTCCACAAAATCATTAAAATTGTGAATTTATGTAAGAATCATTATCCTACCATTTTTTAAAAATAATTTTTTATTTTTATTTAATATTATATAATTTATAATTAAAAAAATTCTTTGTTATTATTATTATTAATATACAATTATAAGTTTCAATGTGTTACTCTTTAAAGATTATATGTTTAAATTGAGAAAAAAGGTTATAGGTTTAAATTGAGGAAGGGATAAGGTATATATTTTTTTTTACTTTGAGATTTAAACTCATATCTTAAAAAGTTATATGAATTCTCAATATTTTGAATAATAATCAAATGATGTTAACAACACACAATACTTTCACTATAATTTAAATTGAAGATATTGAGTTTGACGTTAAGCATAAAGGGAAAAGTTAAGACATCCAAAAATATCACATAAATTCTAAAAATTGGTAGCTTTATTATTATTCTTCACATTCATAACCTTATCAATTGAGCAATTTAGAAGGCTTTTCTTAAACTTTGGACACAGAATCTTATTTTTCCTTTTTTTAAAAGTGGTGAAAAAATAACCCCTCAAATTATAAAACCATCATGATTAATCCTCTTTAATTACTCTTACGATTGTAGTTGAAGAGTGTTCAAATAATAAATGAAATCTCCTATGTTGCTTTGTTGACTTTAGAAACTCTTTTGATATAGTTCCTTGAAATAAACCTTTGGAAGAGACTCAAGGATATTGGGATCCCTTTTGAGTTGAAAATTGTAGTGTTAAGGTTATATGAGAGTCTTTGCCAAATGTAAAAGCAATGAGTGTTGGTTAAAAGAAATTAATTGTAATATAGGATCAATCAATCGTGTCATTTTATTTTTAACCCAAACTGAAGAATTTTTTTTTCATTATATTTATAGAGAACAAGTTGTGTTAAAGCAACAATAATTATGAATTTTCTTCAACCAGTCTTGAGTACTACATAGATATGTGTAGCATACTTCATACAAAATTGGGTCTACTAGCCTATCATTCCAGTCATTTTTATAAGTATATTGTTGCACAAACTGTCATACTAAACATATAAAGCGAAAATACATCCAAACATTTTAACCTTTAGCACTACTCCAGTCTTTTAAATCCTCTACGACTTGTCGGTTGACTCCTCCAATTTCCATGGGGACTTGCTGGCCAATTTCTGCCTCGGCCTCCTTTCCTTTCACCGAGCTCTAAGTATATACTTGATTGAATTCTCCATCGTTCCATTTGTCCAACGGTCACCCAACTATCCACTTTGACTAGACTTTTCATTAATTGATTAAGAAAGGGGGAGGTTGGAATGCTCCCCATTTTGCTCCAAATACCCCTGATGAAATGTGGTCGCAAGTTTAGCCCACACATCTGCATTTTCATTTAGGGACCTCCAAATATGGTAGAAATATATGCTATCAAATTGATGAGAAAGATTTTTTATTCAAGTCACCACATTTTTTATTGATCCCCCCAACTTGGTATTGAATTTGATGGCTCAAATAATGAGCATAGAATCTCCAAAAACCATCAACGATTTGATCCCTCACATTTTGTCTTTGTGTAGATCGCACCAACAAGAATAAGCCTTTGCTAAATTATTAGACTCACGCTCGAGACCCCAAGCATAATAACCTATTTCATCTCCCCCTGGATCAAAGAGACAACCAACCCTCAAGCAACGATGTCCTTTGTTCCCTACTCTTTTTGGTATTTATATAGACAAGCTAGAAGATTTCCTAGAGAAAGCATGTTGTGTTAGCACGAACTTTGCAAGGCTAGTTATCCTCCTCCTATATGTAGATGACATTGTTATTTTGGCAAGGAACCCTTTTGACCTTGAAAAACATCTAAAAAATCTTAGATATTTTTGTGCCAACTCTAGGATGATTGTGAATACATATAAAACAAAGATAATGATCATCAAATCTAGAAGTGTCACCTATCCAAATTTTGTTTACAATAACCACAACTCGGAGGAAGTCCATTTATATAAATATCTTAGAATTGACATTCCATCATAAGCTAAACCAAAATTGTAGTGGTGAGAAAAGGATTGGCCAAGGTTGGATTTTTTTTTTTTTACTTAAGAATAACTATAGAAAAGATGAGTTATGTTTTTTTGAAAAAAATGATTTTTTTTTACATGCTTGTCGTATTAATGATTTTATGCTTGTAAAGTCTAGGGTTGTAGTATTTCTAGGGAGACTTGGAAGAAAATCAAGCAAATACAAAAGTGTTTTATCCTACACAACCTTAGAACTGAAAGCATAATTTTAAGGTCACGACCAAGACAAACACCAAATTGATGTATGAGACCCCCTCTATGTAATGATTTGACTGCTAAATCCTATGACGTTGTACATACCCTACCCCCATATGGATTTGAACCTGTGACCTCCTAGGAGGAAACACATTTTCTTAACTGACTACTTAAGCCTACGAAGGTGTAAATACCCTACCCGATTTGAACCTGTGACCTCCTAGGAGGAAACACATGTTCTTAACCATAATGGTTAAAAACATGTGTTTCCTCCTAGGAGGTCACATGTTCAAATCCAGAGGGGGGTAGGGTATGTAAACCTTCGTAGGCTTTAGCAGTCAAATCGTTGCACTGAGGGGGTTTGTTGTCCTACAAACAAGGGAGTCTTTGTAATTTTCCCATTTTCTGGTTCCCTTGCTCTACAATTGGAGATGACTTTCTGGGTTTGTGTCCTCCTGGTCAGAGGGGTAATTTGATGTTACCAGTGAGCTCAAAGGTTTTAGAGGAGTTATATGATACCCAACCATGTTTGTTTATAATATTTCATGATCAGATTCACTCATGCATCGTCAGATTGTGGTTCTGATGCATTTCAATCATTCCCGTAATTTGGGAGTAATATTGAGCATAATTTAATTAATTTCACTAAGGGTGTTATTTTAATTGAATTATTTAAGGGGGCACCTTAGTGTAATAGCTCGTTGAAACAAGGATGAAAAACTTTAAATGTTGAGAGGATGAAAAGTGACGTACAGTGTCCATAAATGTTTTAAAATAAGATAAATTAATTTTTGGAGTTAAAAGGGTATTATAAAGTGACTTTGGGGAAATATTAAATATAAATTAAAAAATCACTTTTATATTATTTAATTGAGGGGGGGAAAGGTAAAAAGGGTATAAAGGAGAATTACGAGCTCATTTTCTCATTATTCGTGATCATCTATCCAATTTGGATTTTGGAGAGCTCTCGTAGCTTTAGGGATTTGGGGCCAGAAACCCTTGAGCAGTTTGGTTTCAATGGTGAAACAAATCCACCCTAGCTGGTCAGAGCGAGAGATCACATAAATCTCTCATTGGATTCATTGTGGAAGATGAAGACTCATCATGTTGCTAGGTTGTGTAGACATTTGCAGAGTTATTGTGTTGTTGTGAGGCCAAACCCTCATCTTCAGACTATTGGGCATTGTGGAGGATGTTTTAGAGTAGAACGAGCAGTATCCTTCATCTTTGTCTTTTCCCCTAAATCATATCATTCATTGCATCTTAAAAGAGGCCATACCTAGTTTTGGAGTTCATGGGATTTACTAAGGGAGGTCATGATAGTTTATGCAAGTTGAGGGAGGTCATGATAGTTTATGCAAGTTGTGACAACCATAAAGAGGAGTGGCATTCTCCAATACAACTCGGGGAGGCTAGGAAGAGGGGATCGTGTCATTGCACTAGATCATGGGCTCAGGAGGAGGGTCGAATCATTAGGTATAGCTCGTATGGATCTTTAGAGGGGGTCATTCCCTTACCCATCGGGTCGTGGGGGTTCTAAGGAGGCCATTTCACCATAAAACAAAGCTGTCATCACTCACAACGAATTGCAACATCAAATCATGCCTTTATCTGTTGTGTAGGATCTTTATAAGGGGGTCGATTCAATACCATAATTGTTGCACTCATTTTTTGTACGTATTGTCTTGAAGGAGGACCATTCTCGCACACTAAAGGCTTCCAAATAGAGTGATCTACATGGGTCTATTATAACATTGATTATTGTTGCCTAGGAGAGTTACTAGAGGTCAAAAATAGTCATATATTATAGCTTGCATTGGTTGGGTTTTACATCTATTATATCAGTTGAATAAAAGTGTTTTCATAGCTTGGTTACCTTCAGGTCATAAATATCAACAAAATCTGTGGATCAGCTAAGTTATTTTTATTGTGATAGTGAATGAAGTTGAACTATTTGCATCATATATAATTGTTGCTTATTGCTGAGTTTTATCTTTGTTTGGGTAGTTTGAATAAGATTGTAATTTTCTGCATTGATTCCATTATTACTTTGATATTGAGAACAATAGAAAACCATTTGTGTGCAAAACTCTTGTGGGTTTGCTACTAATTGTTTGACAAAATTCCAATACCAAATGAGCACTAAAATACAACAACAATAAACTCAAAAACATATCAACAATCCCATAAAGGGATAATATAGTGAAATTGTTTGACATAAGTCCCAAATCAAGGAAACACAAAATATATCAACAATGACGACAAAAACTTAACAACAACCTTGAGAGGGGATATTACAGTCTCATACACCAATTTGATGTCTGGCTTGGTCATGACCTTATGTTGTGACAAGCGCTGCAACCCTCCATTTTTCGTTTGATCTTGCTTACATCCCTAGAAAATGGAGCACCTTATCTTTTGAGCCTAAGAGAAATATTCATAAGTCTCCCTCTCCACCTCAAGATACTTAGAAAACTCATGTTTTTAACTTGAAAAAACCATCAAGACTTAGTGTTGAAATCCAATTTTGAAATCAACAAAGTTTCTTCCAACTTCTCCGAACAGTTCAGAGGAGTTAATTTCTCCTGCCCCGATAGGCAATGTTATTGCACAAATTAGAGGGAACTCCTCTGATGTGTTCAGAGGAGTTAACTCTAACTCCTCTGAAGACATCGGAGGAGTTAACTCTAACTCCTCTGAAGACATCGGAGGAGTTAACTCTAACTCCTCCGAAGACATTGAAGGAGTTCCTCTGATCGCTTTCGATATGATCGAAGAACTTCGTCTCCGACCCTTCGACGACATCGGACCCACCTACTGCATTTAATGCCAAAAGGTTGTTTGGCTCTATAAATTGAATGGGGGTTGTGTTAGTGATTATCCAACCGCAAGTAATTGAGCAAAGAGCCTCTAGGTCAAAACGCGCCAAGCTATTTTGTTGAAGATCCGACCTATCCCTACTCCCATGTGGCATCAAGTTCCAAGTAAGGGCATCTTGCCTCTTCCTTGTTCAAGGTTAGGGTTAAGTGTTAAGCCCTAATGTTGGCTCATTACCCCTTAATTGGGGCATATTATATTAGTAATGTTATTTTATTTATGTCGGCTTTAGGCCATTAGTTGTAATTATACCTCCTAGTCTTCTATATAAACCAAGGAGACATTTTCATTTTGAATCATCTTGTACTTGAACATTTAAGTGGGGTAAAAGGAGGATGCCCCCTCGAAGAGGCTTATTATCTGAAATTATCTCTGTTTCAAGGCGTTGAGTACTTTTCCTGAGGTTTTTCCCTGCTATATTGATGTTTGGTTCTTAACATATGGTATCAGAGCTCAAGGTCTTGGGGTTTCGCTGCTACATCTGAGACACCGTGGAATTTTCGCTATAACTTTTTTTCTACAACGTTTTAGAAGGAACCGCTTGGAGGGTATTTAGTAGACGGATCAAGGTACGTTGGGTTCAAAATTCAGCTCCTGAGGCCTTATACTTTCGGAGATACAGCCTGTACAAGATAGGGTTCTGGAATCATCCTGAAATGAGTCATTGCGGAATTTTTGCTATAATTTTTTTTTTGTAACGTTTCAGACCCTGTCCTCCGGAGGCCATTTACATAAATTAGTAAGGTATCTGTGGTAAAAAGTTCAGCTTCTGTGTCATCTTAAATTTGTAGATACACCTTGTGTAAGATAGGGTATCTGACTAGTCCTATTGACTAGCCTCAAGAAGGTGTTCCAGGTAAAACAAGCATAACTTCTTGCTGGAGTATCCAAATTGAGTGGGACTGGTTTCATTGGATCGTGGATAGTCTGTAGTATTTTGGGTGCAAGTTTCAAAATTTGATATAAATTATTTTGTGCAGGGCATTCTATACAAGTGAGATCTCCTGGAAAGGCCAAAAATCGGCAAGTTGTGAGGAAGTTACCGTAAATTCCACTTGGCACATCCAATTTTGATCAGACCT
>SNQJ01S0005776.1:217751-238901 GCA_010110895.2 Picea sitchensis
ATCTTGTACTTGAACATTTAAGTGGGGTAAAAGGAGGTTGCCCCCTCGAAGAGGCTTATTATCTGAAATTATCTCTGTTTCAAGGCGTTGAGTACTTTTCCTGAGGTTTTTCCATGCTATATTGATGTTTGGTTCTTAACATTAAGTCTCCGGACAATTTCTTAGTTTTTTCTTTGTTCAAAGCCCCAGTTGGATAGTTTTTCTTTTCCCCCTTCCGTCGTCTTACCTTTCACTAATCCTTAAACAATGTACAGTCGACCCCTTTTCTTTTCAACAACCCTTCCTTTACTTCCCTGCAATCGATCTATTCAAGCCCTAAGACTTGACTCGAGCACATAGGCTTAGATTGGAAAGGTTCCAAGGACTTCGAAACCTCTAAATCATTTTCTTTCTCACCCTCGAAATCACCATTTTTCTCTCCCCAAAAAAACCTATTTTTTAAGGACCAAAAGCTCTTAAACTAACTCCTTCGAACACATTGGAGGAGTTATTACTAACTCCTCCAATGCATTCGGGAGAGTTGGAGTCTTTTACTTTGATCAACTCAGAGTACTTGGAAATAACTCCTCCGATTGTATTGGAGGAGTTACTCTCAACTCCTCTGATATGATCAGAGGAGTTACTTTCAAGTTCTTTGATCCTATGGAAAATCCCTTCGATGATCGATCGAAAGAGTTAGGATCAACTCTTCCAACCTCATCGGAGGAGTTATTACTAACTCCTCTGAGGATTTGTCCTTAACTCTTCTGATCGCCACTTTTTCAATCTTCTTCCACTTCATCGGAGAAGTTAATAATAACTTCTACGATTTATATAATATAAGTTAGTTCATTGGTCTCCGATTTCGATTTTCAGACCTGAGATCTAGTATTTCACCTCCATTCTTTTTCAAAGTGCTTAAGCATGGTTTACTTTTAATCTTTTAGTTGCACTTAAACTGGTACTTCACATCTTGTTATTATGTCCTAAACTTATCTTTTTGGCAGGTACAAACATGTCATTGAGAAAGAAGACGCCAGACAAAGTGTTTGTAGTTGAGTCCTCCAGCATCTCCCAACAAGCAAATGGGGTTTAAGTAGTCAGGGCTATATATGACGATACGACTAGATTTCTAGAAAAAGATGGAGAAACTTTGAAATGGGGGGAAGTGTGCTACATGTTCAAGAAGTCAAATTTCTCTACAGAAGCGGAGGAGCTAGATGAACTCCAGGCATTCAGGAATATTAAGAAATCAGTAATCTTCAGGGTGGCAACACACTCAATAGTCTTGTTATGTGCAGATTCCATTTCATGGATATTGAAGAGCGTCAATATAAATAATCGATATGTCTGAAATGCACAAAATGAATCTATTGCTTCATTTCGACCAGAATTTCTACCTAACTGCTATCACATTGAAGAAGGCAATAAAAGACTAGATAATAAGCTCCTCAGTGAATTCGAATACACGTTGAAAGGCTTGTTTCCAAAATGGTATAGGGTGGACAAGCGATTTAAGTACAGGCCAAAGATCAGTACCCCATGACTAACTTAAGAAGGCCCTATCAATGTTTGGTGGCCATGTTGTGCAGGCTATATGGGGAACCATACACAACTCATTTCTCCTTATCATTCATGCCCTCGATGTATTTTTGCACCAATGTAGGTGTTTCATTCAATTGGGCAGATATATGGTCTGAAAATATTATTGATGCCATCTCCACAGTAACACAAGCACAACCATGAACGTTTCCCAGTTTCCATATGTCCTCGTACCTCTTGGACATAATGTGCATAGCCCACAAGTATCCAAACATGGGGTGGAGTTGGTTTCTAGTCGACACCTCAATACACATCTATTGCAAAGTGTTATCGGAGCACAAATACCATACATAATACCAAATAAATTGCGAGCACTTTCTTGCTTCTTTATATGAATTTATATTTTGCATCACCCCCCTTTGTATGATAGACAAAGCTATAGTGGTCATAAGAAGGATCGATGATTGGTATCTAATGGAGCATGGCACTTATATACGGATATATGGTGCGATGAAGCCACCTCAATAAGGTCTCCACCGACCTTATTGATCAACATTTGCTACAACTAATTAAACTTCATACGATGGTGTGAGCTTTCATGACAAAGTTAGAGAAATATAAGAACGCCCTCAATGAAAATATTTCCCCGAACAATGCAACACTAGAGAAACTAGCATACAGGACGATTGAGTCATTCTATAACCGAATAGAATTTTGGACGGCCTAACTCATAAGAAAAAGTTCATAGGAGAGGAAGGAGTTATTTACCAATCCTACAAATTCTATGCTATGTCGGGTCAACCCTATCTATGTCGGGAAGGGGACCAACCCCAATGCACCTAGGATTGGGGGGAAGGTTAGACAGGGTGGAGCAACTAGTAAATTCTTATCCTGGGTCAAGATGCATATGCCTATCTCGAGAAGATGGATCACTGGATCTATCCCGACTGGTAAATTCCTATCCCGGATGAATCCATCCAGTCTGGCCTTTCCTTTTCACCTTCCCCTGGCTCCTTCAGGGGAAGATGAAAAGGGAAGGCCCAGAAGAAAATTCACTACTAGCAACAGAGAGACTTTGGTTTTTTCCGCCCTAGAGATGCGTCGGGCTATGTGTCGATATGATGTTCAACAATGGCGGGGTCAAGTTCGGGTATCTTAGAATACAACCAGGAAAACATATCGCGAAACTCTTGTAGATCCAGTAGCAACATATCCAATTCCAATAGTAGCAGTTGACCCAGTACCAGTTGACCGAGTGAAAGCAAAGGCAATAAGCAGGTCGCTTGATCTACCATCCCGTCCACCAGTAGCGGCTTAAACAACACCAGATACAGATCATCCAGGTAGAGATCAAGAGTCAATATACTAAGCAATAGATCGAGCTTACCCATCAGTAGCTGACCTTGATGGGAATTTGGTGCAGTGTGAAGAGGTGCAATGCATGTTGTATCGAAAAGAATGCATTGAATGGATGCCATCAATAGCTGACCTTGATGGGAATTTGGTGCGGTGTGAAGCAAGTTCAATGCATGTTGTATCGAAAAGAATGCATCGGATGGATGCCTGGGCATTGAGAGGGAAGGATGTTTCATCAGGGTTTATTTCATGAAATGAGTGGAATTCACAAATATTATGGTGTTGTTAATTCTTGTTTCATTGCCAAATAAAACCCTCTTCTATAAATCATTCTCAACATTGGAACCAGAGTTAAGAATAGTTATATCTTATGTGTTTCATGGCTAGATATGCTAGTCAATCATTCATATGGACGAGAGATCCTAGGGGTCTGAGTTGTTGCATAATCATTAGCTCGAAAAATAGTGCTAAGCAAAAGCTTAGATAGAAAGAACCGGTGCAAGCGAAAGTGAGATAGTTGCTGACATACAGAAGGAACCGGTCGTTCTATAACCAGTTAGAATTTTGGACGGCCTACCTCAGAAGCAAAAGTTCATAGGAGGAGGACATGATACTCGCCCTTTCTTTCGTCCTTTTCCTAACTACTCTAAAGTTCGTCCCTTGCTACACACTTGTCATTAGAGAAGAGAAGTTGAATCGTTTTGTAACTGCCTCTTCAAGAAGAAGATGAAAGGACACATGGGAGTTACTAATTTTTTGTATAAAATAGGATAGAAGCTCATTGGAAAAAGACTTTTGGCTTTTCAAGCATTGTATAGACCCAATAACTTTTTCAAGAACATATACTTTGTTAATTAATATTGAGAAGCTCTCAAGGCCAACATATTATAGAAGGAATGATGTGTAGAAACATATCAAAGATTTGAACTACTTCAAGTGAAGACAATTGTTGTTTCTATGGACTGTAAGAATGATTGTTTGTTGTAGATTGATTCTTATACAATCTTTCTCATTCTACAGTTATTGATATTTCTTTGAATATTTCAATGCCTTGAGATTTATGGGTTATTATAGTATATGTTGTTGTGATCTAAATTAATCTGATTATATACATATGTATGCACTTGTCTCCAATCTTCCTCTTTTGTTGCAGCTAACTATATAAAAGTTGTGTAAGATTTTGGTTGCATTATAACTCACCGGTTACTCTAGTGTGTTCCTAGCTAGGATAGGTTAACGTAGATTAGTAATAAATTAGTTGTACTTACATACATGGTCTTCATCTACATATTTGCATTGCATTCTCACCATCCATCCACCCCCATCGGTACACCAGTAAGAAAAACCAAAAGACATAAACAAACAACAGTCATGCCAAATTCTAGATGGGACTCCTAAATTAAATGTTGTATAGTCTAGTTGGGACCGTATACCAGGGAGTACCCCTTGCTGTTGTCAGGATAATTTGCACCCGTCAACACCTTAAAATTAGATTATTATTATTATAGTACGCCCTACTCTATATTTATTTTTGAGGTTGGTCTCCCAAGTGTGGAGATTAAAGCTATGATAAGGTACTTATCGTACAAGAATAATTTCACTAACATGAAGAAAAATAGGTTTCCTATGCCAGCGTCAAACATTAGTAAAAGTCATTTGAGGATAAAGAGAGGGTAGACTCAAGATGCTACTTCTCCACTCTATTATTGGGGGCTGGTAGAAGTGGATGTTCTTCATAATATCTACACTATTAATAGTATTGTCATAAAAAAAAAAACAACTATAGCACTAAAACAAAATTGAGAATAAAAAAAAATTGGTTTACTACAAAGAAACCACTAACCTTAAATTAGAAGATCAAAACTATCTCTTTATTGTTGTTAATGTAAAGAAAAAATAAATATTGCAAAACTGAGAACAAACTATCATTAATTTCATAGTGAAACTAGGAGGTGGACAAGACCTAAAACACCTAGAAAAGTAATAATTTGTAAAGTTTGCAATTCCAATAAAATAGAATATATATAAAAAAAAAAAACTCTTAAAATGCACAATCTACAAAGATTAAATCTCATTTTCAATACATCTATAATAAATTTAGAATTCATAATGTGTTAATCCATGAAATTAAAAAAGAACTCAATTATCTTTTTTTTTTTTAAGTAAAAAAGTAGAACCTGCTATATTAAGTTATCAAAGAAACCTTGACAAAATGCACAGAGATATAGGTCTGAGCCACCAAAAATGTTGTCGTTTTACCGGAAACCAGCATGGTTTGGAAAATTGTTTTGCTCTCTGTCCTACCTGAAGGAAACCAGGACAGATGGCTATAGTCCAAGTGTACATGTAACAATAGCATGATTAAACAAAAACAAACTAGCATAGAAGAACCTAGATACCCGGTGACCCGTCTCCCTTGCCTGTCTGACACATGGACCCAGTTGGGATGGCGAATGCCTACGCATAGAGAGGGCATTTCCTCTTTGCTGGAGCATTGGAGTACGCATCACGGAGCAGGTCCAGACGTTGTTCCATGAGAAGGGCTTTGTGCTCCAGGTCTGCCATGTGGCCTTGGAGTTCGAACATTAGAGCCAGATGCTCTGCACGGAGGAAAGTACCATGCGAGTCACTACCTACGTCGTCGAGGATTACGTCCCCCACTTCCACGTTCTTCCCATCTTCGGCTTCAATCTCCGAGAGTTCTACACCGACCGCTTCCTCCTTCATCGTTGGTCTAGTCTCGTCCGCGTTCCCTTCGGTGCAAGCCTTGTCCCGAGCTTCTTCCTCGATCGTGGCCTGCACAACATGGCTGGTGGGGTTGTAGTCATCCATCCACGGTATCTCCTCAACAATGCACCCAGGGATATCTTCTGCCAGCTTGTCTTTAGGACTGCTTCCATCCTGGGAGTTCACCGCCGTGGCTTGGGGTTCCGGGGTGGTTGCCAATTCCTCCATGAACAGTATTTCTTCAACATAACAAGTAGGAAACACATCCACGTTGCCATCCTCCATCCTGTTTCCAAGCTCAATTGCCATGGTTTCACTGCTACGCACTGCCCCAGTCTCCGCAATAATGGCATGCAGAGCCAATTGGTTAGCACGAGCCCTCTTCCGAAGAATGGAGGTCGCCATCGACAAAGCGCGCTCCAGTTTCTCCCTCCTTTGCCTCTGCGCTTTGTGGGTGTACCAGGCCGAGCCACGACGAGGCCTGCCTCGCTTCCTGGTCATGCTTGCCAAGGGGTATATAACAATGCAGAGAGGATGCAGCGAGATGAGAGTGAGCCAGGATGAGAAGGAAACAGAGCTGCACCATAGCTCCCAAACGATGGGGAGGCCCAAAGCGAGAGAAAACCAACTCTGTCCAGGCGCTAGAAAATACAAATTGCCAAAGACCGGATTCACCTGGCTATCCATAGACCCTGTCATGATGAGTGCGTTGTGAGCGAGATTTTTCGCGCGAGGGAGGAGTCCCTCCTCCGTATATCGGCTGTAATGGCCGTCTACCATTGTAAATGCGGAGAGGATGGGTGGCGGCCATCAAAATTTATGTTGTGGCTCAATGCAGAGCTAGGTGGCAAGGGATTGCCGCATGTCACCCCATCTGGGGCAAAAAGAACTCGATTATCTACTTGCAAGGTCTCTGACTTTAAAACCAACATAATAAAATATAATAAATCATTGTTCTTGTTTAAAGTTCAATAGGTCAATGTTGACCTCAATGGATGATTACATCATCATCATATATGAGCATTACAAAGCTTAGCCATATATAATTTCATTTGAAAGAGTCCAATTTGAATTTGCTCTTTTACTTTTTGGGGAACCATTTCTAGCATCCTATAATTCAATTCTTATTAAAACACTTAAAAAATTCTTCCTTGCTCTTAAATTTTGGTTCAAAACTCTAGTATCTCCTCACAAAAATGAGATTTCTTCTTTCTTATGAAATTATTTGTTGTTCCTGAGTTTATACTTTAAGGCTCTAAAGTATACCATCAAGGCATCCGAAACGGTAGAGATAATTAAAGGGTTTAAAGGAAACCAAGATCACAGTTGGTTCCTTAACTGTTTCTGTCTAGCTTCCCATTGTTCTTGAATGCTAATATCCCTTTCAATTGCAGCCCATGATCGTTCAAGTTCTACCCGTGTATTTGTTGTTTGTAAGATGGTATTGAATAGGTTTAACGCAATGCTCATCTGATCTGATAGATCGGGTTCTATATTAGGTTGTCTGGTAACTAGAACAGTCATGAAAGCTGAGGGTTTCTTTTTTGTAAATCAAAAATATTTTCAAGGGTTGCAAATTTCTGGTTCGAATTAATAAAAATAGAACTTCCAAATTATGAATCAATAGTATAACTTAAATAAAGGCCACTTCTGGTATCTGAGTCAATTTTAATGAATAAGATGCACATAATGAAGAAAGAAAAGGAAATATATAGTTGTATGACAAAAAATGAGGCATCAATTTAAGAGGAATCTCATTTTAAGATAATACAAGAAAGAGGGATGATAACTTTGCAGAAGCATACAGTTTCAGAGTCCTAAAACGTTCATAGGTCTTATATCCGTTGAAAGCTGATACAGAGGAAAAACTGCAAACGATTAGATAATATGACGGTTCAATCACTATAATAGAGATTACCACATGAAACACTTCAAACGAAAGTACGAAATAAAAATAGAATGACAGAGAAACACATAACTCAGGCTTGACCAGATCTGGAATCTTCAATCTATATTGTATTAATTCAGGCAACATGAAGTTTTCTCTTTACAATCCATCCAGAAAAAAGCCCTTTCTTAGTCTTGAAAAATTACATTTATACAAAACTATCAATCTTAGGACGGTTGGTGATTTCCTAATTCTTAGAGACTAACTATTTGTTAAAAAATAGATCCAAAACCGTTTTCATGCTCTTCTCCATTTTTCCATTTTCTTGGAAGTAAAGCTCTTCCAAATAACACTTTTACTTTGTTGATGACTCTCCTTCTTTTGATTCAATACATTTAATGCATCTCTCCAGGAGTTGTATAAAATTTCTGGGGGGTTCTGGAAGATCTATTGCCTCGAACAGATAAACCTTTCTCTGAATCTTGGAAAGACGGTCATCAACTCCTTTATTTGTAAACTTTAATGACTGCAACTTTAAGTTAGGCTCGACTAACAACCTGTCCATTAGGGTGACATCGATTTTTCTTAGTTGTGAAATTTCCATTTGGATTTCACTCAAAATTTCCCTAAAATTTAATTGATGTCTTACAATATTGATTTGTCCCAAAAGTCCTGTACAATTGCCTTTTCCAATATTTAATGCCCCTTTGTCTAAAAGATCAAAAACTTCTTCACAGTCATCTCTGATTTTTTTGGCTATTCTTTTGTTTTCATTTATGTTGGTTTCCCATAGCTTGAGCATAATGTCGCCTCTGATTTTCTCTGTGGTTGATACTTTCGTAGTTTTGGATATCTCTTCACCTGTCAAATATATAATTGCCTTTTGGAGAGTAATCCTCACTACTTTGGCTTCTTTTTCCCTCAGGATAATATTATCAAAGGCATTATCTACTCCTTGAAAGTAATTATGAACAATTTCTATCTTGGAAATCAATTTCTGTTGTTCAATTTCTATTTTTGAATGCACTTCCAGTGACTGGGCCTGCAAAGCTTTTAGGTCTATAATCCGATCTTCCATCAATTTTAATCTAGCTTGCAACTGTTCCGTGTGCTCCTTTTGCTGAGTAATCTGTAGTTGACTTGTTTGTATTTCCTGACTCATTTCATCCAAACTCGTTTTGAGTGATTGAACCTCTAACCTTTCGGCAGCCCTTGTCTGCTCCAAGCTTTTACTCATTTCTTCTCTAATGCTTTCCTCAACATTCTTTAATTGCTCTCGTAATTGTGCTATGATTTTATCACTCTTCTTTATTCTTGTTATGATTTTTCCCACGGTTAAATAAACTTTTGTTGCCATGGCTCCCATGGAACCTGCTATCTCTGTAGCGAAATCTTCTTCCTGCAAATTGTGTCCGTCTATCAAGACTTTATCTTTTTTAACCATGTTCCCCTCCCTCTTATGCATCTCTTCTTTCAGGACGACCTTCCTTTTTCTACTGAAAAAATAATCAGAAGGAGGAATCTCATCTATGGGAATGGCGGTAAGGTCATCAACAAATAGAGCTCCCATCCGTGGGAGTCCAAAAGTGGATTGTAAGGGGGTTAAGGAAGCTATGGGACTCCCTAGCTCCATAGATCCTTTCCTTTCTGTTGCCTTAGTCGTGTTGACATCAACCCCTGGTGATGAAGTGGGAGTAGGCTTATCGGACTTGGGAGGTCTCCCTGACCTTTTCTCTGCTTCGGTCTTTTTGCTTGGTGGAGGCCTTTCCGTATCCTGTAGGGCTTTTTTGGGATTTCCCTTTTTTTGTGCTTCCTGCTCGAAACTTGGTGGAACGCTTTCTTTCTCCCGGGGAAGGTAATTTCTTCTCCTTGAAGTACTTGGGGCAGACCACTCCATCGATGCTTCTGACAATTCTGAAAGCTGACTTGCAGGTCGGACGATAGTGTCTGTACTCTTCCCAACACTTCTTTATAAGACTTGGTCCCTTTGAACATGTCGTCCCAAGGGGACTCCTCATGTTCATAGGCTTTCATATTGCAATGTATCAAGTGTTTGTTCACTAATTGATAAGGGTCATGCCTTTTATACTCAATATTTAACAGTTTAACTTCTTCAAGTGCTTCTTCTTCCACCCTAGAATGTCCCAAATTTAGTAATGAAAATTTCTCGATGTGCAGAGGGAAAATTGGCCAGAACTTCTTTTGAGCTGCCTTTAGCTCTATTCCAATACCGCCTTTTACTATTTGGTGTGCTACTTCCCTACACACAAGTCTATCTGGGAGGAATTTTGGGAGCACGTGAGGGGGGATTGAGAACCCATAAACCCTAATGTAGGAGAAGCTTTCTTCAATGAACCAGTCTACTATTGGCTTGAGGTTGTTTGAAACTGCTTCAGAAATGCGAGGATGGTCACAACCGAAGAACATTTTATGCATTGGTATCACCACGAAATGGAAAATTTCATAAAACGATTTTTTGCATTTTCTTCCCACAGCTCAGAGTGATATTCGTGAATGGGCTCAAGGCAGGTTGTGCTCCAACTCCAATTCATCAGGGGGAATGGAGTCATAAAACAAATTGTGTCCATGATGTATGCCAACATGTAAAAGGTCACTAGTTGACCTCGGGCTCTAGCAACTCTGTAATCTGAAACCTCTTTGGCTATATTATCAAATAAAATCTTGTCCCAATTGAAACTATATCATTCTTATGCTTCTTCTAAAAAGGGCACCCATTATGCGGGGAAATGACAGGGATTCCTTTTGCCAAGCAGTTTGCATAGCATCATGGCTACATAAACCATGTACTCATTCAAAGAGGTTGTGGCATAAATTCTGTGGGTATATGCCCTAAATTTTGATGGACATCTCCACCAACCTTTGATTAAATCATGGTAAGTTTGGTCTACCTCAGTGCATTCCTTTCTCTGGATGTCAGCTATAAATTCAACATTGTAAATGAAATTAGGATTGGGTGAGAGTTTGTACATAACCTGGATATGTTCAGGTTTGAATGAGCCGATAATGGCTCCTTGATCATTTAAAATGCTTCTCGTTGGAATATCAACTTTGTCCAAAGCCCAACTGATCATGTCGTTGTACGCCATGAGCCGTGGGCGTGTTGCGATTTTGTGAAGTTCTGATTCTGCTATGTCCCGAAGGTGATTCTCGGAGTCATTAGATGAATTTTTTATCTAGTAGTCTAGATTTTCATAAATCTGTCTCCATGATTTAATTGAGTCGATAGCATGTGGTGTGGTGTCTAATATGACATCTCCCTCTGGGCTGGAAATCTCAATTGTATCTTCACTCCTCTTGGGTCCCTTCTTTGGTGCCATGACTTTTGTATTGGAACAAAAACCTGTCACATAAGAGAGGCGTGAAAGCTTGGCTAGATGCGACTTACTTCTGATAGAAAAAGGGAGAATAAGTTTCAAAATACATACCTCTAATTTTCTTTTAACTCATTTTATGGTTAAAGTACTGACGCGGCTGTCAAGAATTTAATACCTTTAATGCAAAGAATATTTCTAAGATACGCATTTGTGTCATAGAAATCACGATCTATCAATTATTAATGTGGCCATATTTCGGCAATTCTAAAATCAAAATTCAAAAAATCTCTTTTGACAGAGACCGAAAAGAAAGTACTTAAGAAGTTTAATTACCATTAAATGTATTTTTAAAATGAAGTTAGTTCTCTTTAAATTTCGGTATTGAGTCGCAACTTTGCGTTTCGGGGTTTCGGGGATCGCGGTTACATGAGGTATGTCACCACTAAACCCCGAATCCCGAAATCGCGATGGGATTAGTTTTAGGCCTTAACTTCGGTATCGAGTCGCAACTTCGCGTTTCGGGGTTTCGGGGATCGCGGTTACATGGGGTATGTCACCACTAAACCCTGAATCTCGAAATCGCGATGGGATTAATCTTAAGCCTTAACTTCGGTATCGAGTCAGGACTTCGCGTTTCGGGGTTTCAGGGATCGCGGTTGCATGAGGTATGTCACCACTAAACCCCGAATCCCGAAATCACGATGAGATTAGTTTTAATTAACTTCAGTATTAAGACTGACTTTCACTTCTTTCGGGAAATCGGGAATCGAGATTTCGTGATTCAAAATGTATTGAAAAAGTATTGTTCTGAGTAAACCCCGAATCCCAAAAGGTTAAAAGATAGTTAATTAACTCCTTTAGGGTTTTAATTTATCACAATTTAAAGTACTTTACAGAACATGCGTCTATAATTTAATAACACTTGAGCTTTCTGTCTTTTATTATAACGAAGAAAATAAATCATTTTGGGACTTCGGTATTGGTCTTTTGGACTGATAGTGAGGATTATACCTTATGAAAAGCTGAATCCCAAAAGAGAAAAGTTTTAGTTTTAAAGGTAAAAATTTTCAAGCCTCGCTTCAACATAGGCTCCAATTGGGGACCTCGTCTCCTTGTGGGACGAGGAGAACGAGCGGACTTGGTGCCTTTTATTGGGTAAATGAGGTCAGTTATTTCGGTCTGTAAGACATAGCTGCGAAAACTACTAAGAGGATAAAGATTCCAACCTTAACTTCGGAAAACTTTCCAAACTAAAGCGTTCAACAATCTTGAAATAGGATCACTTAGATTTCCGTTTCTAAAACCGACCTCGGACTTCCACAAGATAATCAAAACAAGATTAGTGGTTCTACCAGTTTTTATTTGATCGTATTTGCATCAAGAGACTCTTAGAGTGTAGTCTGGAATCCCATAAGCTTAGAGTGTAATCTGGATGAAAGAAGAAAAATACCAGAGCATCTTGCAATTTGTGTATAACAACCTTGTCCGTTATGGAGACATTGCTTCACTGCCAGCGGGCCTATTCAGTACCCCGGTGAAGTTATTGGATTTTTCACATTGAATTTCCTTTCACCACTTCATTAATTTTAGCATTTAAATGTTGAGATGACGGCAATCATATAATGAATTTCCTTTCATCATCTCTTTATATTAGATGGGGGCAATCGATAACAAATTTCCTTTCACCACCTCTTTATGTTAGATGGGGGCAATCGATAACGAATTTCCTTTCACCATCTCTTTCTATACATATTTGTTATGAAGTGGAGGCAATCAATAAGTATGTAACATACTCAGGGAAATTTATTTATTTATTTGCAAAGGTCTGTCAACTTATTAAAAAGCTCTGGATTGATCTACTTTCGGCCCTCAGACACTCTAACTTTATGGAGAATCTCCGGGAAAATTTATTAACATTTTTTTTTAGGGACTTCACTTGAGCGAAAACGATCTTTTTATTTATGGTAGAAAGACTAAAAAGGTTAAGATTAGCCCAGACATAATTCCGGTTCAGCTAAGGCTTAGGAAAAACATAGGATTTTACCTATCTTTACTTCGAAAGTTAGTTTGAACATTTCTGAAATTAAGATGAGACTTAAAGGGAGAAAAACAAGGTTGAGTGAAGAGTAAGCTTGATAGTGATCGAAGTGGAAAGGTGAGAGAACCTCGGAAACTTGGAGTGCTAACGAGTATTAATCATTTATTTATATATAAAAAAAATATTTTTATTATTTTTTTTTAATAAAAATAAAATCAGCATCTCGTTCACTTGTACCTCTTAGGATATTTTTAACTCAGGTTCTCGGGTCAGAGTTCATACCTTAATAGTTCGTCGTACTTACAACGAGAAGATTGTTTACTCATTACCTTTTGGGCAAGTATTTATCATGGTTATCCATGCAGATTACCCCTGTAGTATAATTGGTCTCTTGAATCCTGACGCTTTTCCTGCAAACAACTGATAACTGTCAGACACACTCATACTAACTCTGTGAACTGCTAGATTTGAACTGCTTTGTATTTGCATTCTCTGAAAAATCTTATTTTTTTTTTAATCTTTCGAAAGCAATGTGACTATAAAGAAAACGTGAAAACAAACCGGTATATACAGTGAAAGTTCAAAAATATATTTACTGCATGTAGTGTTTAAGATATCACCCATTTACAGGGGCGCTTAGAATATCTCCATTTAGATTTTCTAATGCAAAAGCATTTTCTCCTTTTGAGGCCGAGATTCTATAAGGGTCGGACTAGATCAAGTCGAATTTGCCGGGTTTGCCAACGTTTTCTCTTCTAGCTTCCCATTTTAGTACCAGATCTCCAGGGAGGAAATCTCTATCCTTAGCCTTTTGATCGAATAAAGCCTTCATCTTATCCTGATATCTCTGCAACTTTTCGTTTACTTCTTCTCTATTTTGCAGAACTTCGACCAACTGGTTTGCTCTTCTGGTAATGTTGTTAGGTTCTTCGTTCGAATCTTGCCAAATTTTCATTACTGGTAGAGTAAGATTGATTGGTAAGATAACATCAGTGCCATATACTATCTGGAAAGGGGACATTCCGATTGCCCTTTTGGTACTTATCCTGTTGGCCCATAGAGCGTATTTCAAATGAATATGCCATGTCTTCTTGTTTTCAGTCAATATTTTTTTAATCACAGTTGTAAGACTTTTGTTAGATGACTCAGCTAAACCATTGCCCTGCGGATAATAAGTTGTGGAGTGTCCTAAAATGATGCTGAATTTTTGGCAAAAACTTATCATAGCCATTGATTTGAACGCTTGTGCATTGTCGGTGACTATTTTTCGGGGACAACCGAATCTGGATAAAATGTTTTCTTCCAGAAAGTTGATTACAATTGTGTCAGTCGTATTTCTCGTGGGAATAGCTTCCACCCACTTAGTAAAATAGTCCATTGTGGTTAGAATCCACTTGTGCTGAGCACTGGAATGTGGGTGAATCTCTCCGATAAAATCAAGACTCCACTGCTAAAAAGGGGCTTCAGTTTTAATTGGAATTAGAGGCAAAGCTGGCACTTTCTGTTTACCTGTAAAAAACTGACAAGGAATACAAGCTCGGACTCTAGTATTTACATCTGTGAAAAGTTTGAGCTAGTAATATCCAGCTCTTAAGATTTTATAAGTTTTAGCTCGCCAAGCATGGTGTCCTCCACACACTCCCTCATGGAACTCATATATAACCTTTTCAGTTTCGGTCTCGACTAAGCAGCTCAACAAGAAATCCAGGGGGTCCTTCCACAATAGTTTTCCGTTTATAATACAATATTTTATAGCATGCAACTTCAGTGTCCTGGCTTTAGATGGGGTTAATTCACTGGGACATTGAAGAGTCAATAGATAAGAAACAATATCATGATACCAGACTGAAGAAGAAAACCTGTCTTCAATCTCAACCATAGGTGTAGCAAAATCGAGTTCATTTATCTCTAGATAACTCTCGTCTTCTTGTAGTTGATTTATTCCAAGTGCCTGCAAGTTGGATTCGGCCAACAATTTAGCCATACCTTGGCCTTTAATGAGTTTTGTTGGTTTGACTTCAAGATCGAACTCCTAAATCTTAGCTAGCCATCTGCCTCTTCTCCCATCACTATCTGGCTGAACCAGTATGTACATAGGCTATGATCTTTGAATGTAATACGTACGTTTTGAAAGCCTTGAGAGCCTTTACCATTGCATAAGGTTGTTTTTCTAGTATATTATATTTCAACTCAGCGTCTCTCATACTTTTACTGAAAAAAGAAATGGGTTGTTCAAAGCCTTGTTCGCTTTTCTGTAACAATACAATTGCGATAGTGTGTTCGGAAGCGAAGGAAAAAATCAAAAATTATTTTGTGTAGTCAGGACTTGCTAGGACTGGCGCTTCGATGATAACTTTTTTGATTCGTTGAAAAGATTCTTTGGCTTCACTTGTCCACTTCATCTCACTGTTCTTTTTCAACATATCTATGATCAACTTCACAATTTAGTTGAAGTTAGGGATAAATCTTCTCAAGAAATTTATTTTTCCTAGGAAGGATTGGATTTCTTTTACATTTCTAGGGATATTTATAGTATCTATTACCTCAATTATTTTTGGATCGATTTTGATTCCGTCTTTTGACACTACATGACCCAATAGCTTACCTTCTTCCATAGCGAAATGATATTTTTGGGGATTGAGGGACAAACCAAATTTACGACATTTCTCGAAGGTTTGCTTCAGGTGTACTAGATGTTCCACATCAGATTTTGAAAAAACGGTCAGATCATCAAGATAGATAACAACGAATTTATCTTTCTCACCCACGAATGCAATGTCCATGGCTTGCTAGAAGGTTGCCCCTGCATTCATCAAGCCGAAAGGCATTTTATCGTACATGAAGGTACCCCAAGGGGTAGTGAAAGTTGTGTTTTCCTTATCATCATGGTGTACTGCGATCTGATTGTAACCTGAAAAACCATCAATCATTGACATTCTGTTAGCTCCAACTACTCTCTCTAAAACGTGGTCCATCTTAGGCAATGGATAATTGTTTTTGAGAGATGATCGGTTCAGGTTTCTAAAATCGACACACACTCTAATTTCGCCATTTTTCTTTCTTACTAGGACTAAATTAGCCACCCACTCGAAATATCTTAGTGGGACGATGATTTTGGCGTCCAAGAGTTTTTTGACTTCCTTTTTAATTACTGGTAGCAAGATAGGGTTTATCTGTCTAAGCTTCTGTTTAAAAGGCTTGACACCCAATTTCAAAGGAATTTTATGTTCGATTATAGAAGTATCACAAGTTCTCAAATCTTCATAAGACCAAGCGAAAAGATCTTTATATTTTCTAAGCAACTCACGTATTTACTTTTGGTTTCTGGGGACAGGTATTTGGACAGTTTCACCAACCGAGGTTTTTCTTTGGTACCTATCTCACAATCCTCAACCTCTTCAGGTTGAGGTTCTAAGGTGGATCTTAATGGGATATCGTCTTGATTAAATAACCTTTCCAAGGGAATCAAGCCCTTGGGGATCTGGTTATTTTTTAGAACAAGCATACGATGATTGGCGATTTTATCGTGAAATTCCTGGGGGTCTTCCCCTTCCTGCATGATCCAAACATGATCATTTTGGTTTTCTTGGTCGGGATGAGTTTCAACAAACTCGTCTATTGATTCTAAAAATTTACGTAGTTGTTCATCATCCTCAAAAACTTACCAGTGTTGTATGTTATTTGGTATGGAAGGTCGATGTCTCATTTGTATATGATATTTTAGTTTGAAAGTGGTGGGAGGTGTGAAGGTTGAGGCTGCTTTGGCTAACGCATCGGCCTGTTAGTTTTCAGTTCTTGGAATGTAGTGGACTTTGACAGAGGAGAAGAAATTTTCGATTAGATCCCAGACGCAATTCCTGTAAGACCTCAGCCTAGGATGTTTGGCCTAGTACTACCAGTTTACCTGTTTTACGATTAGCTCGACATCACCAAAGATTTCGAGGTTTTTTATTTTCATTCTCCTAGCGACTTTCAACCCTAATACTAAGGCTTCATACTCGCATACATTATTAGTGTGGTCCACATTCCACTGAAATCTATGGGAAAAAGGGATTACGAATTGATTATCAGGGGCCACAAGGAGCGCCCCTGCTCCGGCTCCAAGGTAAGATGAAGCATCGTCAAAAAACATCTTCCACACACCAGTGCTATATACACTTTGTTTATTTTTTTCTTTTTATGTTTTTTCTTCTGTACAACTTTCATCTATACCTAAAACAATATCATCATCAATGGATAAGATACAATTACCTAGGTCCTAATCAACAATATATACAGGGTGATTATTCGGGTTGCGCAGATCACTAACCGTGAACGCTAACCTGGTCTCTCTATATAGGCATGTGAACTGTCCTCCAAAAACTGGAATCGTAGCATATGTCATGTCAAGCTTGAGGGACCCCCAAGCTTAACACCCCAGGATCTAGATAACAACATACCGTATTTCGGAGGGATATCGGCGACCACTACGTCCATGAGAATGATTTTCGTAGATATTTGAGCCAGATTTACCACCAAGTATTTAATCATGCCTATACATTTAACTTTTCTAGAATCGAAAGAATATAAATCTCCATAAGGCCTAGTAATTCCGAGACCTAATTTATCCATAATGGCTTTAGGCATTACATTGTGGGATGCTCCAGAATTAAGCATACAGTTATGGAGTAGTTGGTCGAACAAGGTTAATGTGATATAGAAGGGAGCAACAATGTCTTTGGCGCCTTCGAAATGAAGGCCAAAAACTATGTTCGGCTTGTCATCTTCTAAGTTAATGATGTCGGCTTGGCTTTCATCTTCCGAAAAACTAATCAACTTGGCAATTTGTTTTCTGTACATTGGGTTTTTTTCCAGCTCGACAAGAGGTATGGGGATCTTGATTTTATTGATTTCGTTTTCCAGATTGAAATTTCCCACAATTTTGTCATTCTCAATGTTTTGGGCTTCGACTCCCTTCTTATCAGCTTTCTTTTGTGGTGAAGGTTTTGTTTCAGTTGCATGAGCTTTTGCTTTCGGTGTTTTCACTGTGAGTGTTTCAGCTACCTTAGTCTTGGTACGCTGTGTGTTCGTTATGTCGGTTTTTATAGTCTGTTTTTCATCATTTTTTGAAACCATCTCGTCTGTCTCTCTCCTCGGCAAGATCTTTTTCTTTTGGGTGATTGTAACACTCTTGTTTCTAGGCCTTAGATTGTACTTCTATTGAAGCTCGGCCATTATACCATCAGCAATACCTTGGTAGGTCAAATCTTCAGAAGTACTGTCGTTTAGGTCATTTTCCAATCTGTTTTCTTTATTTAAGAATTTTTCATAATCTTGTCTTGATAAATAGGGTTGTGGCTCATCATCACCCAGATTGTTTATATCTTCCTCTAATTCCTCAAAATCTTCCTCTCCAATGAAGTTTTCACTCTTGAAGGGGGTTGGGATTTTCTGATCCTCATTCTTAATCTGTCTTTGTGAGACTTGAGGATTGGGATTCCTTCTGAAATCCTTTCTGGGAAAATGGTCATTTTTCATCTGCTCTAATTCCATTTTTGAAATCTTATTAGACAGTTCTTTAATTATCCTAGCCATGTCGTCCATTTTGTCTCTCAAAGATCTTCCTGACACTGAAGATCCTCCTTGTTCTCTGTATCTTCTGGTTTCTTTGTTCCCAGCCTCCATTTTGGCTTTTAGCTTTCATGAAGCCATCATGTTTGATTCGATTTCTAGGGCATCGTCTTGCATCTTGGTGAGGTCTACTGATCTCCTCTCTCTCAATAGTAAGGCGAAATCAGGGTCGAAAGATCCAACGAAAGTTACTTTCGCTGCAGGCTGAGAAGGTTTGACCTCGATGGGAATTTTATTGTACAATTTATTAAATCTTTGGGTGAACTCAAGAACGGATTCATAATTTTTCTTTCTAAGAGCCCCGAATTCAGTCAGATAATATAGGTGATCTTTTCTTTCTCCCCATTGCCTGATGAAAGCACTTTCGAGTTCATCATATGACCTTAAAGATCCTGCTGCTAAGCCTCGGAACCAGGTTTTGACCTGCCCTTTGAAAGTTTGTACTAAGATTCTAGAGTAGACATCTTCGTGTTCGAGTCCTAGGATATCGACGAATTGGTCAAAGAAATTGATGTGTTCTTGTGCAGTTAAATCGTCTTCCCCTATAAATTTTGGGAGATTTTTCATGTAATTTTCTAGAAAGTCATGTAGGGGAACCAGGAGGACAAGAGGGGCATATCTGGCAGCTACCTTAGCAAAAATTCCAGGGAGCGGTACTTGGCCTCCTGCGGCACCGCCTCCAGCCCCTGCACCTCCATGTGCAACCATTGATAGATTTGAGATTGAAACTTGGGTTGTACTTGAATGTGACATAAAGGTTGTGGGGAATTGATCGTCAAGGCACAGGAAACTGGAAAAAGAAGGCCCAAGGTGAAGAGAACTTGTTTCTCCAGGCTTGTAAGACAAATATATTAGAGAATTGACGAGGGTTAAATCAGGATACACAGGACATTCGTCGAAGCGTTCGGTAGTAGGAGTGTGGAATTCGAGAAAAGAGCATGTATCGATCGACAGGGGGAGGGAGAGGGATCTCTCAAGTGTTCCTCTGACGTTCAACCGTGAAGAATTTGGTTGATAGATGACATGTGTCGGTAAAATGATTTGTCTAAGAGATCTTCTTGATTTTAAAATCTTTTCCGGATCAGAAACTGGTGAAGTCTGCTTGTCGTCTGGGTTCTTTCTGGTGTTCTTTCGGCTAGAAGCCAGTTTAAAAAATGTGGAGTTGCCAAGTGAAAGATAAAAGTAGCCTTAGAAGGTTTTTTTGATCTTTGTTCACTAGCAAAGAAAGAAAGTGTCAATGTCATTCTTCCCAAGGAAAAGATTTGTTTCTTCGGTCCCCGACAACGGCGCCAAAAAGATGTTGTTCCCGAGTTTATACTTTAAGGTTCTAAAGTATACCGTCAAAGCATCCGAAAAGGTAGAGATAATTAAAGGGTTTAAAATACTAGTTTAAAGGAAACCGAGATCACAGTTGGTTCCTTAACTGTCTCTGTCTAGCTTCCCATTGTTCTTGAATGCTAATATCCCTTTCAATTGCAGCCCATGATCGTTCAAGTTCTACCCGTGTATTTGTTGTTTGTAAGATGGTATTGAATAGGTTTAATGCAATGCTCGTCTGATCTGATAGACCGGGTTCTATATTAGGCTGTCTGGTAACTAGAACAATCATGAAAGCTGAGGGTTTCTTTTTTGTAAATCAAAAATATTTTCAAGGGTCGCAAATTTCTGGTTCGAATTAATAAAAATAGAACTTCCAAATTATGAATCAATAGTATAACTTAAATAAAGGCCACTTCTGGTATCTGAGTCAATTTTAATGAATAAGATGCACAAAATGAAGAAAAAAAAGGAAATATATAGTTGTATGACAAAAAATGAGGCATCAATTTAAGAGGAATCTCATTTTAAGATAATACAAGAAAGAGGGATGATAACTTTGCAGAAGCATACAGTTTCAGAGTACTAAAACGTTCATAGGTCTTATATCCGCTGAAAGTTGATACAGAGGAAAAATTGCAAATGGTTAGATAATCTAACTGTTCAATCACTATAATAGAGATTACCACATGAAACACTTCAAACGAAAGTATGAAATAAAAATAGAATGACAGAGAAACACATAACTTAGGCTTGACCAGATCTGGAATCTTCAATCTATATTGTATCAATTCAAGCAACACAAAGTTTTCTCTTTACAATCCATCCATAAAAAAACCCTTTCTTAGTCTTGAAAAATTACATTTATACAAAACTACCAATCTTAGGACACTTGGTGATTTCCTAATTCTTAGAGACTAACCATTTGTTAAAAAATAGATCCAAAACCGTTTTCATGCTCTTCTCCATTTTTCCATTTTCTTGGAAGTAAAGCTCTTCCAAATTACACTTTTACTTTGTTGATGACTCTCTTTCTTTTGATTCAATACATTTAATGCATCTCTCAAGGAGTTGTGTAAAATTTTTTGGGGGTTCTGGAAGATCTCTTGCCTCAAATAGATAAACATTTCTCTGAATCTTGCAAAGACGGTCATCAACTCCTTTATCTGTAAACTTTAATGACTACAACTTTAAGTTGTTGATACTGAGAGGGGAGTGAATCAGTATCAAGTACAATTTAAAACCTTTTTCAACTTATACTTAAACCATTCAACTATATCCAATGAGCAATGAACAATAGTATAAGAGTTACACCAATACACCACAATATACCATGCACAATGTATGAGAAATAACCA
>SNQJ01S0005776.1:240655-268963 GCA_010110895.2 Picea sitchensis
TGTTAAGAATTATGGGAAGATTGCAGCACCTCTCACTGCTCTCCTCAAAAAGAACTCTTTCACTTGGACTCCAGCCGCTGCTCAAGCTTTTCAGACCTTAAAGATGGCCATGTGCACCACTCCAGTCCTCGCCCTTCCCGATTTCACAAAGACCTTTGTGTTGGAATGTGATGCCTCGGGGAAAGGAATTGGTGCTGTCATTATGCAAGAGGGTCGACCTTTAGCCTTTACCAGCAAGCAACTATCTGAAAGAAATCTGGGCAAATCCATCTATGAAAAGGAAATGTTGGCTATTCTCCATGCCGTGGATATGTGGTATCCTTATCTATTGTGGCAATGTTTCCAAATTAAGACAGACCATCAAAGCCTCAAGTATTTTCTGGAACAACGCATTTCCTCCCCAAAACAACAAAAATGGGTGACTAAACTCTTTGAATATGATTATGAGATCATTTATAAGAAAAGCAAAGACAATGTGGTTGCGGATGCACTTTCCCGAAAATATGAAGACAAAGGATCCATTTTTTCTCTTTCATTCATTGTATCAGATTGGCTCCAAGCCGTTCGCCAGGAATGGCTACAAGATCCCAAAAGTTCGCAATTGATCCACCAATTGCAGTCCAAGGCTCCAGCTTCCCCAGGGTACTCTTGGCTCCATGAGGAACTTCGATACAAAGGCCGTTTGTATTTAAGTAAACAATGAAAACTTAAATCCACGTTACTTTCTGAGCTTCATGCTACACCCACAACAGGGCACTCTGGGTTCACCAAAACCTATGACAGGTTCAAACGTTCCTTTTTCTGGGATGGTATGAAACAGGACATTCGTAATTTTGTAGCTAAATGTGATGTGTGTCAACGCAACAAGGGAGAAACAGTCAAATCGTCGGGCACACTACAACCGCTCCCGATTCCATCTGCTATTTGGAAGGATATCTCTATGGATTTTATTACCGGCTTACCCAAATCGGGAAATAAATCCGTCATCATGGTGGTTGTTGATCGCCTCTCCAAGTATGCTCATTTCTGCGCCCTTCAATACCTGTTTACAACATCCAAGGTGGCTCAAATCTTCATGGATCAAGTCTTCAAGCTTCATGGCATGCCGCACTCTATTGTTTTTTATCATGACCCAACTTTCACAAGCAATTTTTGGCAAGAATTGTTCAAGATACAAGGCACCGAATTGCATTTCAGCACAACTTATCATCCCCAAACTAATGGCCAAACGGAAGTTGTCAACAAGTGTTTGGAAACATATTTGAGGTGTTTTGCCTCAGAAAAGAAAAATCAGTGGGCTCAATGGTTGCCCCTAGCTGAATGGTGGTACAACACTTCATACCATACAATTACACACATGACTCCTTTTGAAGCGGTATATGGACAGAAGCCACCTTCAATTCTCTCATACTTACGCGGTGCCTCGAAGGTCCAGGCGGTTGACCTAACACTTACAGCTCGAGAGGCTATTCTCCGTACCCTCAAAGAGAATTTGGTCATGGCACAGAATCACATGAAGCAACAAGAAGATCAAGGTCGCTCTGAACCTCAATTTGCAGAAGGGGATCAGGTTTTTCTTCGACTGCAACCTTACAAGCAACCTTCCCTCAAGGCCGAGCATTGTCAGAAGCTAGCGCCCAAATTTTATGGTCCTTATACCGTACTCAAGAATGTGGGACAAGTCGCCTATCAGTTAGCTTTGCCCAGCAATTCGAAGCTACATCCTATTTTTCATGTTTCATGCTTAAAGAAGGTGATTGGAGCTAAGTGTCAAATTCAAACCAACCTTCCAGAGTTAGCTGAAGAAGGATCCATTTGGCTACAGCCAGAAGCAGTTTTGGACCAGCGTGAGCGTCACCTATGTCAGAGAACCATCAAAGAAGTGTTAGTACAGTGGAAAGATACAACTCCAACAGACACCACTTGGGTACCAGCTACCATTTTGCAGCAATTTCCTCATCTCAAGCCTTGAGGACAAGGCTATTTTTAAGGGGGCGAACATGTTAGGGTCCTAACCCGCACATAGGTAGAACAATATATTTGGATGTAATAAAGGTAAATATTAATAAGGCCTTTCAATAAAATAGAATAAGGCAGATGTAAGAAGACCTAATAGTAGCTTCCGGTTCTAGAAGGATCTTCCTCTAGATGATTCCTTTTAGTATAAATAGGAGTCGAGGGTATGAGAACCCTAGCTTGGATATTATTGTAATAGAGCTCTGCTCAATTGGAGGTTGCCCCCTCGAAGAGGCCCGTGAACGTTGCTTTCAGATTCAAAGTGTTATTTATGTTGCTATTCTTATATCATTTCAGTGCTATTGTGGTGAATGTTCTGGTTATATTGCTGTTATTCTGCCATTACTATCATTTTATTTCAGTTCTGCGTACATTTTATATCTGGTATATTACACATTTGGTATAAATAAGAGATCATAAGATCTCATTTGAACATAACTCTCTCTCTTATGAGAGGACTTGATCTGAAATTTTCGCTACACTTGGCATATTTTTCTCTTGTGCACTTGTTTATGGCTATCTCTTGTGCATGGTTGTTGAAGGAGTGAGGCGCTAGCCTTGGATGAATGCTTTCTAGCTGTTATGGTGGATTATCTTAGCATCTTTCTTGATTTTGGTATGGTCTTCTACTCTTATGCTATCATTTTTTCAAGTCAAGGATTGTTGTGCTAGAAGCTAAGTGGGAAGTAAGAGTATTTACACCCCCACTCTAGTCTCCATTATTTATTGCTTAAAGTTCATTGATGTTGCAAGGGTTTGTTTGAGGAAGTAAGAGGATTTACACCCCTCATTCTCAAATCCTAACTATAGATACTTTCCTTGGGAAGTAAAATGATTTACACCCCCAAGGAAGTAGCATCTTTAGTTCATTTATTTGACTCCATTAACCCAATAGTAAAGGCACTAGACATCTATTTTTTGCATTGGAGATATAAAATCATTGCCTTGGGAAATGTGATTTTTTGTCGTTTGAAAGATCTCTTGCTTGGAGTTGGTTTGCCACATTGAGAGGAGTCTTCCCCTACTAGGGCATCCCCTCTCTCCCACTACTTAAATTGTTGTTACAAACTTTAACCTAGATAAACTACTAACCATGACTCTTAAACTAACCCTAGACTAGCTCCTAAATTTTGCACACTAACTCTACTAACTAGGGCACACTTTTTGGGATAATTCTTGGCACTTTTCCATGGTTGATTTTGTTGTTGCATACCATTGAATGTTACATCCATAAATCTCTTCAGCCCATATTTTTTGCTAATCTTAATGCTTGTTTGCTTAACCAGTTTAGATCTTTGTATGTTGATTTTGATGCTTTATTTGCTGATATAAATTGTCATCTACTGCTGCAAATTAGGGACAACAAGCTTAACTTGTTGATCGATACTAACATATATCATTGCAAGTTGGATTTTCTTGTGTCTCAGGTAGGTACAATCATACGGAGAAGTATTACATCTTTGGGGCAATACTTGTTGGTTTTACAAGGCATCTCTTTCCACTTTTCACTCCATTTAGATTTGACCTCTAGGGGCTCCACTTCCATCCCTATCCATCCCCATCTCATTCCCCCTAGGGTCACCGGGATCGCCTCCCGAGAGTGACCTAGTCACCCTTGAAGTGTGGGACCTACATCAAGGTGACATTGGGTGTAGGATTCCCAAGTTGTAGCACTTGTTTTTGTGGTTGGGTCGAGCTTTTCCCAACCTACAACTTGTGCTATAACATTTTGGTGTCGTTGTCAAGGAAGATTTTGAATCTTCTTCATACCCTAACGACACTTTGGTAAGATATCCCAAAGCCTTTCCCTTAGTTTGCCTAGCGACTCCACCTAAGGTACGTTCCCTTTCCCTTTTCTTGATGAGCTTATCTGGCGACTCCACCTTCCCAGAACCCACTTTTCCCTTATCATTTTCCATCCTTTGATGAGCCTTGAGCTCATCTAGAGACTCCATTAAGGTATTACCCTAAGTAATGGAATCATGGCCTCGTGGGACTTACCATGGGAATTCCATAAGGTTTAACCCTCATTTGATGTTCACGATATTCTTGGATATCCAAATCATTGTTCCCCGGAGTGGAGGGCAAGTTGCCCCAAATTTGACGGTGATCCAACTCTAGCAGACACCCATGTCATGAATTATATGAAGTATGTTTCGAGCTTAAATGTGCTACATGAAGATGTACTGATGAAAATTTATGTGTCTTCACTAGAATCAAGTCAAAAAGGTTGGCTTGCACACTCATGTGATCCAAAGAGTCGCTTCTTCTACAAAGCTCATTGAAGAATTTCTCAGGCATTATCGACTAGCTACTCAAAGTTTGTAAGATCTTTTCCAAGAGCTCAAACACTCTTTGCAGAGAAGGTTTTATGATCAATGATGAGACAATAAATGAAGAAAAGCTTGAAGAAGATCATGATGAAGAAGATCCAGATGAAACATATGATGAAGATGAAGTATCTTCTCTTCCACTTGACGAGGACATCCAGACCTTTGTTCCTCCTACACATCAAGAAGAGAACATGATGAGTTATAATCCTTTTGAAAACTTTGATGATGCCTTGTTCCATGACCGTGGAGATGAAGAAAACTGCCAAAAGGATCTTGATGAAGTTTCTCTTGTAGAAGGCTTGAACGAGACTTTGTTATATGCTTTATCTTTTGAAGAAAATGAAGTTATCCAGTCTTGTGAGGAAGTGATCAGCTCCTATGATGCATATGAATTCATGGAACAACCTTCGAATATAGTTGATGAACACATTGATGATTTCATACAGGTTGAGAGACATAGATGGGATGTGGGTTGCTTCATTATTGATAGAGATCTCATTTATGACATTGAGGGTAGCTCTCAGCAGAGGGGGTTGAAATGTCATCTTCAGAGTATTGCCCCCCATGCATGTATGATTCAAATGTTTGGTGGTGTAGTGATGACATGGTTACAGATTTGTTCTGCCCTTTCGAGGATGACTTGTCGCAACATGATCTTCATTCATCCTTTAATACATACCCTTTTGAGGATACATATTTGATTTATGAGGATTCTCATCCATTGTGCTTAGATTTTGAGGATTACCAAAACATGGCCACCGTAGAGCAATCAAAGATTCATCCTTCAAAACGGAAGTATTTTTGTCTTGGAGATTTTCATCAAGATTTCCAGGGGAAGAGGCGACGTTTTTCTACACCTGAGATTGTTCCTTACCACTACCCTCTTCTCCAAGAGACCATGCAATATTCTTTCGATCTTTCATTTCCTCTCAGTCCTCGACAAGCAGTGAGTCTTTATGCGTAGATGAAGATGAGCCTTTGTCTACATATAGTAGCCCACTTCAGAGATGGAATGATCGAGCTGATGGTTTCTCTTTCCAGCAGGATTTCCTCCCTCACACCCATCTTCATGAGTTTTATTTCATGATCGATTATATGTGTGTTTATACTCATGATTATTATGTGCTTGACTTATCTTTGTTGTATTATATGATTAAGCACAGAGGGACATACTTTGATGAGATGATCAAATGGTTGCACTAGTTGTATGACTTCACCTGACATCATCTAGCATGATCTTCAAGGCCCCAAGGCCCAATTAAGTAGGTAAGTCATTTTGATTCTCTGCATTTGCATCTCGATTGCTCATATTAGTTTAGATGCATTTCATTTTCATTTTTCTCTACTTGCATATTGATTTGCATGCTTAGCTTAGAAATTTTTGAAAAAATGTCAAAATTTTATTTTTCTGGCTTAGTTGGTTTTGATTATTATCATATGAGAACAAAGATGAGTAGGCAATCCTGCACTTGACGGTTTGATGTTTCCTTGCAGGCACATGTCTACCAAGATATGTTGTGGTTCTCATGCACTCTACAGCGAGCACATGTCCCCAAGTGGGAGCCAGATGTTATCCCCATTTTGTGGATAACTAAGGAGATTGTGTCTCAAGGCCCTTAGATGCAGATATGGAGTGTCGAGACGACTACATGGCCAACGGTACCCTTTTGCATAATTGAAAAACCCTCTCACCACAACAGATGGTCATAGATTTCCAAATGGCATCCACCACATCAACTGGCTTTCGAAAGGCAGTGGGCCTTGCTCCATGAGGTACAAGTCAATATTATGGTGAGCATCATTTCAATATTTAAGCCAATTGGGTATGTTGTATCTTAGATTGCTTTATATTTCATGATATATGCTTGGACATTATGCCTTTTGCCCTGCTTCACCTTGGTGGTTGACATTGTGCCCTAGTAAGTGGTTTTCCTTAGAGATGGGATTGCTACTAGGAACTCCCTTAAAGAGCCATCGTACCATTCCCAACCATTCTTACCAATTTCCATCATTATTCTCCTTCATTTCCTTATCTCTTGGGATTTTAGGGAGTATTGAACCAAGAAGGGGTTATCCCTCATTCTATGGGGCAAAAGGGATGAAGACCCAGATGGATTGATGTTGGGTAAAAGATAAAAGCCGTGTATGAACCTTCCAGATGCTTCACCCAGGGATCACCCAAGAAAGCAGTGAAACACTTATCTTTGAGTAAAGGGGACCCACAATATAATAAAGAATGCTTAAAAGGTGAGTTGAAGGATAGGAGGTCTCATCATGAGCCAACCTATCACGTCTATGAATATCTAGTGGTATGAAATTCCCATCATCTAGTCACCAAATCAGGGTAATGGCTCTCAATTGCATGGCTGAGAGAAAGGGGGTCTCATCATGAGCCAACCTTCTCATTTCCACTGGGTGTTTGTGGGTGACATTGTCATTATCTAGTCACCACGCCATGGCAGTCTTCAACCTCTCCTTAAAATTATGAAAGAATGAAAGAATGGAAATTAATGGGCTTGGAAAAAGTGCATTGCGGACAAAGGTACCACACACCCTCTACAAAGGCACCCATCAATGAGACACTACGACCCCTTGTATGTCATGAGCCCTATGCCCATTGATTCTTGACCCCAACCACTTCATCGATTTTACATGGCTTAGAGAGGGATCTCTTGGAAACTCTCCTTGACCTAGGGAAAAATCTACCCAATAGGACACCTCGTCAACCCTCCCATATTCAAGCTTGAGAAGTCGCATAGTATCCTTGAGCAATTAATTGTTCGATATAGTGATCTTTGATGCACATGCTTAGGTGGCTCATTTATTGATTGGATTCACTTATCATGATGTTATGACTTGAGATCCTTGGAGGGCGTGCTCATTTGTCTTTGCAAGACCTAGTTGTGCTCATTTGTCTTTGCAAGACCTAGTTGGTGGACAATTTTGGGTGAACAAGCCTAGCTTGGGCTTCCATGGGGTTGCAAACCCACAGGTTGGATGCCAAGGCTCCACATGTCAGATCACAAAAATGAAATATTGAAATCCAAGAGGACAACTGGATGGACCTAGCCCATGCTTCACTTGCCAAACAATTTTCCTAGGAGAGGAAAAACATCACCTCCTAGGGCATGACGTCACTTTTGGGGGCTAAGGTTTGGTGGTGATGTAGCCACTCATTGACACATGGACGTTTTGAAGAGAAGAAGGTCTTCACCATGAGGAGATTGTCTAGATGCTTGACATGTGGCCCTTGGAGGCCTACCCATGCTTCTCCAACACCAACGACTTCTTCTAAGTGGCAAAATGCCCCCTAAAGGGGAGACGCCCATGTAAAATTAGGGCTTTATTTGTGCAAAAGTAAAACTTTAAATGAATTGTTTAATATTACTTTGTTAAAGGGGGCAAGATTAGGGTTGTTGACCCCTAGTCTTGTGGTTTACCCCTTAATATATGGACAAATCACCTTGGTGACATTTGGTATAAATAAGAGATCATAAGATCTCATTTGAACATAACTCTCCCTCTTGTGAGAGGATTTGATCTGAAATTTTCGCTACACTTGGTATATTTTTCTCTTGTGCACTTGTTTATGGCTATCTCTTGTGAATGGTTGATGGAGGAGAGAGGCGCTAGCCTTGGATGAATGATTTCTAGCTTTTATGGTGGATTATCTTACATCTTTCTTGATTTTGGTATGGTCTTCTACTCTTATGCTATCGTTTTTTTCAAGTCAAAGATTGTTGTGTTAGGAGCTAAGTGGGAAATAAGAGTATTTACACCCCCACTCTACTCTCCATAATTTATTGCTTAAAGTTCATTGATGTTGCAAGGGTTTGTTTGAGGAAGTAAGAGGATTTACACCCGTCATTCTCAAACCCTAACTAGAGATACTTGCCTTCGGAAGTAAGAGGATTTACACCCCCAAGGAAGTAGCATCTCTAGTTCATTTATTTGACCCCATTAACCCAATAGTAAAGGCACTATTCATCTATTTTTTGCATTAGAGATATAAAATCATTACCTTGGGAAACGTGAAATTTTGTCTTTTGAGAGATCTCTTGCTTGGAGTTGGTTTGCCATATTGAGAGGAGTCTTCCCCTACTAGGGCATCCCCTCTCTCCCACTACTTAAATTGTTGTTACAAACTTTAACCTACAACCATTAGGGTTGATCTAGCCTAGATAAACTACTAACCATAACTCCTAAACTAACCCTAGACTAGCTCCTAAATTTTGCACACTAAGTCTACTAACTAGGGCACACTTTTTGGGATAGTTCTTGGCACTTTTCCATGCTTGATTTTGTTGCTACATGTCATTGAATGATACAGCCATAAGGCTGCAATTTTTTGCAGAAAATACATGTTTACAACAATCATCTTCTCTTGCCTCTTAAGTGCCATTTTTCAGCCCATATTTATTGATAATCTTAATATTGATTTGCTTAACTAGTTTAGATCGTTGTATGTTGATTTGGATGTTTTATTTGTTGATATAAATTGTCATCTACTGCTGCAAATTAGGGACAATAAGCTTAATTTTTTTATCCATACTAACATATATCATTGCAAGTTGGATTTTCTTGTGTCTCGGGTAGGTACAATCATCCGGAGAAGTATTACATCTTTGGGGAAATACTTGTTGGGTTTACAAGGCATATCTTTCCACTTTTCACTCGATTTAGATTTGACCTCTAGCGGCTCCACTTCCATCCCTATCCATCCCCATCTTATTCCCCCAAGGGTCATCGGGATCGCCTCCCTAAAGTGACCTAGCACCCTTGAAGTATGGGACCTACATTGAGGTGACATTGGGTGTAGGATTCTCAAGTTGTATCACTTGCTTTTATGGTTGGGTCGGGCTTTGCCCAACCTACAACTTGTGCTATAACAGGGCGAATCGTACCTCAAGTTTAGGGGTGTTTCCCGAGGGGACCTATTTCTAGGTCATGTGGATGAGGTGTCATGGATGGGGAGAAGAGTTTTGGGCATGGGGTTCATGACATACAAGGGGTTGTAGTGTCTCATTTATGGGTGCCTTTGTAGAGGGTGTGTCGCACCTTCGTTTTCAATGCATCCTTTTTCCAAGCCCATTTATTGCCATTTAATTAATTAAGGTCCAAACACTGGGTACTCCCTAGGGTGAATCGATTAGCTTGGGAGGCAGTACCAAAATGTCACTTGAAGGGAGAAGTACACATAGTGCCATGGGGGTATAGTCTATCTTGTAACACACTTTGTGTAAATATCTCAATCAAATGGGACATTTATGTTATGTATTTGCTTCTGCAGGCCTTTGATTTTTTAGGAGAAACATTTCATTGCTCTCAAAACCTCTTTGGGAGAGCATATGGAAGGTTCATAATTAGGCTTTTATCTTTTGCCAGCTATCTCCCCTATGGCCCTTCAGCTCCTTCTTCCCATGAAATGAGGGACAATCCCTTCTTGGGTCAGTATACCCGAAAATCCCAAAAGGTAAGGAGATGAGGGGATGAAGTATGGAAAGTGACAAGTATGGTCGATAATGGTACAATGACTCATCAAGAGGACCCCCCAGTAGCAAACCTATTCCTAAGGGTGACCACTTACTAGGGCGCAATATCAACCACCAAGGTGAAGCAAGGCAAAGAGCATAACTTCCAAGCAGACGTTACACAATCAAAAGCAATTTAAAATGCAACAAGCTCAAATGCCTCAAATATTGAAATGACACTCACCATAATATTTGACTTGTACCTAATGGAGCAAAACCCAATGTCTTGCGGAAGAAAGTTGATGTGGTGGATACCCTCATGTTGAACCTGAGATCTGTGGTGGTGAAGCGGGCCTCTATTTGTTCAAGTGGATACTGTTGGTCAAGCTGTCTCTCGGTACTCCATGTCTGCAACCTGAGGGCCTTGAGACATCATCTCCTTAGTTATCCCTAGGAACTTGGGATAATAGGGTCATTTCTGGATTTTGAAAACGTTTGCTTAGAAATTATGCTCTTTGCCTTATTTCACCTCCGTGGTTGATGTTGTTGTCTTAGCAAGTGATCATCCTCGGGGAAAGGGTTTATACTGAGGGATCTCATTGATGAGCCATCGTATCGCTCCCACAAATACTTGCCCCTTTCCATGTTTCTTTCCTTTTGTTTCCTCATCTTTTGGGTTTTCAAGCCACATTGACCCAAGAAGGGCTTGTACCTCATTTCACGGGAAGAAGGGGTTGAAGGCCCAGAGGCTTGTAGTTGGAAAAAGATAAAAGCCAATCATAAACCTTCCAAATGCTCGCACAGGGATCCCGAAAACAATGAAATGTTTCTCACAAAAAAATGAGGGACCCGTAAAATAAATAACTAATTGAACATGTCATCCAAGGTAGAGAGTGTGTGGACAATGTTTTTCATGCTTAGGTAGCACATATCGTCTTCAACTTGGGGAAGCACGGTCAAAGTGTGACCAAGGTAGGCTTAATGTGGACAGTGTTTTTCATGCTTACGTAAAAGTCTCATTTTAACTTCAACTTGGAAACACTTTAACAAATTAATGGAAAAAAGGGTTTGGAAAAATCTTGTGTCGTGGACGAAGGGAAACACGCCCTCTACAAAGGCACCTATAAATGAGACGATACGAGCCCTTGTATGTCAAAAAACCCCATGCCCAAAAGTATCACCCCCATCCACCTCATACTCTTCACATGACTTAGAGAGGGTCCACCTAGGAAACACTCCTTAACTTGGGGAATGACTCACCCAATAGGTCACCACGACAACCCTCCCATACCTAAATTTGGCAAGTTGCATAAGGTCTTTGAGCACTTGTTTAATTTGAGAGGGGGGATTTGATGCACATGTTCGCGTGGTTCATTTATTATATATGGCTTACTTAACATGATGCTTGTGACTTGTGAGCCCTTGGAGGGTGAATTTTCTTGTCTTTGCAGGGCCTTGACAGGTGGAAAGCTATTTTGTGAAGGCACAAGGTTACTTGAACCTTCATTTTGGGTATGAAGGCCACAAAATGGATGATGCACCCTGTTATAACCCTAATTTGCACCAGACATGCTTACCTGGCATCAGGCCATCTCAAATTCCTTCTTTGCCAAAACACTGCTAAACAACTCTTCTTAAAAACCCCTTTTATAAAAACCCATGTGCCCAACTCCATTACTGTACGTGTGTACACGCTAGCTGACCCAAGACAACTTGTGTGTACCTACAAAAGCATGGAAAAAGGAAATTTGTTGACAGAACACACAGCTTTGGGTAAGTTAACTAAACCTTTCGGCCATGCATGGCCGGTCACTCGACCAAATACCTAGCTTCTTCTAGCCTATAAAAGAAGGGTTAGGGGTCCCATTTGAAAGGAGGAGAATCATAGTAAAGAACCTATAAAAAGAAGGGTTAGGGGGTCCCATTTGAAAGGAGGAGAATCATAAGAAGAAATTATACTTGATTAAGCATTCTCTTGGTCCCAACCTTTAGCAATCCTTGTGCAAAGATAAGTATAGAGAAAAGCATTTGGAAAACAATGGAAGAAGAGCCCAAGACTAGGATAGAGCAAGAGGCTTAATTTTATCATCAGAAGGTATCACAGCAGCTAATAAAAGAATTGTTCTTCCCGTCCACCATATGAGATTACACATTGATTATTGGAATATTGATTGTATGATTGATTAAATCTCTAACCCGTTAGTTCATAGATCAAATGCATGTGGAGTTCTTTGTTTGTCTTTAGTGAATGCAGGTCAGCATTGGGAGGAGAGTTGCAGTCAAAGAACGACCAAGCACGAGAAGGGATTGACATCAAACACGAAAAATAAGGTACGCCAACTTAATCTCTTGAGCCTGGTATTTACATATGAGTAATGGGGGTTTAGGCATGGGATGATGGTAAAAAATAAGAATCTTTAGGTCATTTTTGCATGCATGATAAAACCCTTAGTGCTAGTCCGTAGGAGGGATTTCCCACCCACAACACACCCCCTCTCCTAGGGACACATGGATGATGGGCGTTGCCTTTGGAGACATAAGAATGCACCTTGGAGGAGGAGACTAGCCCTCTATTAGCCCAACGTTTGGCCTTGGAAGCCCAAAACGTCACATTCTAGGGCATGACATCACCTTTGAGGGCTAGGGTTCGATGGTGTTGGTGGATTTGATGATTACTTGGCATATTTTTTATGGAAGGAGGCTCTTGCACATGGAGATTAGGCCTTTGGAGGCCCAATGACTCCCTCAAGCTACTCAATGACTTGATTTATATGCCAAAGCATCACCCCTAGGGGGTATGACATCATCTTTTAGGGCTTGTTTCTTTTGTAATTTTGAGATTAATTTTGTAAAGGGGCAAATTAGGAGGTCAACCTTCCTAATTTTTGTTTTACCCTAAAGTTAAGGGGACAAACTAATTTTAAAAAGTCTTGTATAAATAAAGGCCTTGTGACATTTCATTTTAACACAACTCACTTGAGGCTTAGACCTTTCTTGGCTAAAATTTGCGCCCTTCTTGGGTATTTTCTCTATCTCTCTTTCTTGAATGCTTTGTGGATGATGCAACTTGTCTATTGGAGGAAAAAGTTGTGTGTTATCTCTTGGATGCTTGGTTCTTGCTACTATTGTGGAATATTCTTGGTAAAGTAGGGTTTATCTTGTTATCTCTTGAAATTGGTAAGAATTTTTTGCATTTTGTTAGTGTTTCTTCTTGTTTCATGATTATTCTTGTCTAAACCCTAGGAGGAGTATAAGAGCATCCACCCACCACTAAGATCCATCCATATCTTGAATAAGCATATTTTAGCAAAGATCGCTAGGAGGAGTAAAAGGACTTACACCCTCCTAGATTTACCTTGCTAGTTTTGTTTGCTCTAGGGTGTAAAAGGGATTACACTAGTAGAGAAGTAATAAAACTAGCTCTTACACAAGAGACTCCATCACCCAATTGACTAAGCACTAATCTACTTGCATTGGAGATATAAAATCATTGCATTGGTATACCTGAAATTGCGAGATATTGTGGATGAAGAAATGCTTGAAGAGCAGATTTATGAAGAAAGTTACCATGAAGACCATGATGAAGTTTCTTATACTGAAGACCTAGACGAAGCTTTGGTGTCTATTCTCCATGTTGAGGATGAAGTTGTCAAGCCTTATAAAGAAGTAATCAATCCCAATGATACAATTGAGCAACATATTTATGATTTCATATGTGTTGGAAGGTGTAGGTGGGACACGGTTGGTATCACTTTTTATAAGGATCCCATCTATGACATTGAGGGTATCTCTCGAATGAATGCAAAGTTATCACCTTCAGTAAATTGGTATTCCTATTTGGATGATCCAGGTATTTGGCACCCTGATGATGATATGAGCATGGATTGGTCCCATCCATCCGAGGATGACTTGTTGCAACGTACTTATGTTGATACCCAGTCGCACCTTGAGGATCATCCTTTTGACGATTTAGAGTTATCATATGATGAAGATTCTCAACAATCTACTCAAGGTGGTTCTAGAAAATGGCTTCCCACCTTTTCAAAGGATGTGTACATGAATTTTTTCTCATCAGGGAAAGCCAAAGAATGGTATGAAAAAACCCCTCCTAAGAAAATTATCGCTTGGGAATTGTTTCAAAACTTCTTCATCGAATGATTTATAGAAGAGGGAAGCAATGATCATGTAATTGAGGATGAAGATGAGACGTCATCTATACATGGTAGCCCTCTTCAAAGGGATGGATCAGGTTTGTGACCATCTATTTGGGCGGAATTTCCTCCCTCCCACCTATCTCCATGAGTTTCATTTCATGTTTATTTATGATCATGATCATTTTGTTCTTAACTTATCTTTGTTGCAGTAGATTTTTAAGCACAGGGGGAGATACCTTGATGAGATGATGAGCAAGTGGTTGCATTGGTTGTAGGATTTCACCTAACATCTATAAGACCTGATCTCCATAGGGCCATGGGCTCCAGGTAAGTAGGTAGGTCATCTTTCTCTCCTACATTTGCATGTGCTTGCTCATAGTAGTTTAGTTGCATTTATTTAGATTTTCATGTCATATCTCATTTTCATTTTGCTCTACTTGCATTATTGCATAGTTGTTTTACATCATTTGTTTTGATCATTTTACATGTTAGTTCAGAAAGTTTTGTAAAAATGAAAAATTTTCTTTCTAAAGATTAGTTGTCTATTTCAAAGTTTTGGATTTGGATTACACGAACAAAGGGTGAGTGAGCCACCCTAGATTTCACAGTTTGTTGTTTCGATGTGTGTAGGCATAGGTCTTACTAGGAGATGTTGAGGTTCTCATGCACTATACGGAGAGTACATGTCCTCGAGTAGGAGCCAGATGTTATCCCCCATTCTTAGGGATAACTAAGGAGATGATGTCTTGAGGCCTTTAGATTGCAGACATAAAAGTATCGAGAGATGTATCGACCGACAGTGTCCACAGGCAAGCAGGCAGAGCCGCACATCACACCACTCATCACCTTTTGGTCGATGGTTGCACCATTCACCACACCAGCTTGGCTCACAGAGGACAGCAGATCTTTCTCAATGAGGTAACGAGTCTGGTGTTGTGGTAAGTGCCATTTTAATAAATGAAGCATTTGAATATGTTGCAAAGGGTCCTTTCTTGATTTTGAAAACATTTGCTTGGAAATTATGCTCTTTGCCTTATTTCACCTTCATGGTTGACATTGTTTTCCTAGCAAGTGATCACCCTGAGGGAAAGGATTTCTACTAAGGGGTCTCCTTGATTAGTCATTGTACTATTCATGCACATACTTGCCCCTTTCCATGTTTATTTCCTTTTGTTTCCTCATCTTTTGGGTTTTCGGGCCACATTGGCCCAAGAAGGGCTTGTACCTCATTTCATGGGAAGAAGGGGTTGAAGGCCCAGCGGCTTATAGTTGGAAAAAGACAAAATCCAATCATAAACCTTCGAGATGCTCGCCCAGGGATCTCGAGAACAATGAAATGTTTCTCACAAAAAATTGAGGGACCCGTAAAATAAATAACTAATTGAACATGCCATCCAAGATAAAGCATGTGTGGACAATGTTTTTCATGCTTAGGTAGAAGTACCACATATTGTCTTCAACTTGGGGAAGCATGGTCAAAGTGTGACCAAGGTAGAGTTAATGTGGGTAATGTATTTCATGCTTAGGTAGAAGTCTCATTTTAACGTCAAATTGGAAATACTCTAACAAATTAATGGCAAAAAGGATTTGGAAAAATCATGCATCGCAGACGAAGGGAAGCACACCCTCTACAAAGGCACCTATAAATGAGACAATACGAACCCTTGTGTCTCAAGAAACCCCATGCCCAAAAGTATCACCCCCATCCACCTTATACTCGTCACATGACTTAGAGAGGGTCCACCTGAGAAACACTCTTTGACTTGGGAAATGAGTCACCCAATAGGTCACCATGAAAACCCTCCCATACCTAAATTTGGCAAGTTGCATAAGGTCTTTGAGCATTTGTTTATTTTGGGAGGGGGGATTTGATGCACATGTTTGGGTGGTTCATTTATCATATATGGCTTAATTAACATGATGCTTGTGACTTGTGAGCCCTTGGAGGGCGAATTTTCTTATCTTTACAAGGCCTTGACAAGTGGAAAGATATTTCGTGAAGGCACAAGGTCATTTGGACCTTCATTTGGGGCATGAAGCCCATAGGATGGATGATGTGCCCAATCTCCTAGGGACACATGGATTATGGACATTCCCTTTGGAGGCATGAGAATGCACCTTAGAGGAGGAGACTAGCCCTCTATTAGCCCAACGTTTGGCCTTGGAGAACCAAAACATCACATTCTAGGGCATGACGTCACCTTTGAGGGCTAGGGTTCGATGGTGTTGGTGGATTTGATGATGACTTGGCATATTTTTTATGGAGGGAGGCTCTTGCACATGGATATTAGACCTTTGGAGACCCAACGACTCCCTCAAGCTACTCAACAACTTGATTTCTATGCCAAAACGTCACCCCTAGGGGGTATGACATCATCTTTTAGGGCTTGTTTCTTTTGGAATTATGAAATTAATTTTGTAAAGGGGCAAATTAGGAGGTTGTCCTCCCTTATTTGTGTTTTACCCTAAAGTTAAGTGGACAAACTAATTTTAGAAGGTCTTGTATAAATAAAGGCCTTAAGACATTTAATTTTAACACAACTCACTTGAGGGTTAGACCTCTCTTGACTGAAATTTGTGCCCTTCTTGGGCATTTTCTCTATCTCTCTTTCTTGAATGGTTTTTTGGATGATGCAACTTGTCTATAGGAGAAAAAAGTGGTGTGATATATCTTGGACGCTTGGTTTTTGCTATTGTGGTGGAATATTCTTGGTAAAGTAGGGTTTATCTTGCTATCCCTTGAAATTGGTAAGAAATTTCTGCATATTGTTAGTGTTTCTTCTTGTTTCATGGTTATTCTTGTCTAAACCCTAGGAGGAGTATAAGGGAATACACCCTCCACTAAGATCCATCATTATCTTGAATAAGCATATTTTAGCAAAGGTTGTTAGGAGGAGTAAAATGGCTTACACCCTCCTAGATTTACCTTGCTAGTTTTGTTTGCTCTAGGGAGTAAAAGAGATTACACCCCTAAATAAGTAATAAAACTAGCTCTTACACAAAAGACTTCTTCACCCAATCAACTACACACTAATCTACTTGCATTGGAGATATAAAATCATTGCATTGGTATACGTGAAATTGTGAGATATTGCATTTGTTCAAATTGGAATATTTTCTTAATGTTATAAGCTTGTTTATGCCCTAAGGGCGTCCTCTTTTAGCCAAGGAATTCATTGTTGTAATAATTTTAATGCTACAGTCATTAGGGCTGCAACAAAACTCACCTAAACTCTTTCATTGCTCACTATTCTACCATTAAAATTTGCTTGCAAGCTGCCATAACTAATCTACTTTTCATTGGCTATCTTTTGGGTGGATTTTTTGTTGATTTTAGTGGTTAGCTTTTGTTGTTGTAGCAATTGTTTGCTACAGCCATAAGGCTGCCCTAATATATTGTTGATAACATCATTTTTCAGCCCTAATTTACTATCAAAGCTTGTGTTTAAGTATTGGAATGTTATCTACATGTTTAGTACTTGATCATCCAATAATTGTTTGATGCTTTTGGTGGTTAAATTTGCAGGTAGTAACACATTCTATTGCTGATATATATATTTCAATATTGTTGCAGTTTGGGACAACAAGCTTTTCTTGCTTCTTTCCCTTGATTTTAAGGCTTGTATCTCGATCAATTGTCTTGTTTCAGGCAGGGCTAACATTGTGGTGTAGGTACTCAATGCTTGGCAACCACTATTCACCAACAAGACTTCATCTCCAAGCCTTTATCCTTCTCCAAATCTGACCTGTTATCGCACAAATTGTAGGTTAGGAAAAGCCCAACCCAAACCACAAGAGTGTGACAACTATGGGAGTACCTACCCACTGTCACCATAGATAGACACTCCCCTCGCTTTAGTGATGACAAGTCACCACAAGGGGGGAATCTCGGTAACCCTAGGGAGATTGAGACGAAAATTGATAAAATGATGAGTGAAACCCCTATAGGTCAAGCTTGGAGATGAATAAAGGCTTGAAGAATGAGTCTTGTGGATTGAGAATGATTGTGAAATGTTGTATACCTACAAGACAATGTTGACCATGCCCAGAAAAAGACAAATGATCGATATACAAGCCTTAAACCAAAGGAGAACAAGCAAGAAACCTTGTTGTCCCAAAATTGCAGCAGTATGGAAATATATTTTCTGCGGTAAACAAATTATATCAGCTACAAATCTAACCACCAAATCAAATAAGAGATGAGGAAAATAAAACTAGTAAAGACTAGTTAAACTTCCAAATAATGAAGCAAGACTTTGGTGAGTTTTAGGGATGTTTATTAAGTGTTATCAACAATGTATTATAACAGCCAAGTGGCTGTAGCAAACAATTGCTACAGTAGCAAAATCTAACCACAAAAAATTAACAAGTAAACAGTTAGAAAGATAGCTAATGATCAGTAGAATAATAATCCAGGTTCACAAGTAAATTTCAGCAGTAGATTAGAAAGTAATGAGTGAAAAAAGAGAATTTTCTACAGCATTAATGGTTGTAGCATTAAATTGATTACATCAGCAAATTGCTTGGCTAAAATTGGACACCCTTAGGGCACAAGAATACTTATAACATGTAAAAAATAAACCAACTTGAACAATTGCAATATCTCGTAATTCATGTATTCCAATGCAAGAATATTGTGTCTCCAATGCAATTTAGACTAGTGCTTAATCAATTGGGAAATGGAGTATCTTGTGTAAGAGCTAGGGTTTCCAACCTCTCTAGGGGTGTAAGCCCTTTTACTTCCTAGAGAATGCAAAAACTAACAAGGTAAATCTAGGATGGTGTAAGCCCTTTTACTCCTCTTATAAACCTTTGCTAAAATATGCTTATTCAAGATAAGAATGGATCTTAGTGGAGGGTGTATGCCCTTATACTCCCCCTAGGGTTTAGACAAGAATAACCATGAAACAAGAAGAAACATTTAACAATATGCAGAAATTTCTTACCAATTTCAAGAGATAGCAAGATAAACCCTACTTTACCAAGAATATTCCACCAGAATAGCAAGAACTAAGCATCCAAGAGATAGCACACCACTTTTTCCTTCAATAGACAAGTAACATCATCCACAAAGCATTCAAGAAAGAGAGATAGAGAAAATGCTCAAGAAGGGCGTAAATTTCAGCCAAGAGAGGTCTAAGCCTAAAGTGAGTTAGAATGAAATGAAATGTCACAAGGCCTTTATTTATACAAGACCTTCTAAAATTAGTTTGTCCACTTATTTAGGGTAAAACACAATTTAAGGAGGCCGACCTCCTCTAATTGCCCCTTTACAAATCAAAAATTAAATTTACAATTAAAAGAAGCCCTAAATGATGATGTCATGCCCTTTAGGGGTGACGTTTTGGTATTTTGAGCAAGTCATTGCATTGTTGAGGAAGATGTTGGGTCTCCAAAGGCCATATGCCACCTTGCCAAGCACTCTACCCCATCAACCATGCCAAGTCATCATCGAATCATCACCACCATCACCAAACCCCAACCCCAAGAGTGACGTCATGCCCTAAAAGTGATGTTTTGATCCTTTAACATCAAACATTGGGTGATAGGGGGCTAGCTCTGCTTCTTCCAGGTGTCCTCTCATGCCTCCAAAGGCAACGTTCATCATCCAATTGTCCAAGGAGAGGGGGCGTAACAACCATCATGTGGGCTCCATGCCCCAAGTGAGGGTCCAAGTGACCTTGTGCCTTGAAGAAATGACTTCCACCTGTCAAGGACTTGCAAAGGCAAGCAAATTCTCCCTCCAAGAACTCACAAGTCACAAGCATCATGTCAAGTAAGCCATATATAATAAAAGAATCACCCAAACATGTGCATCAAGTCCTCCCTCTCAAAATAAACAAATGTTCAAAGACCTTATGCAACTTACCAAAATTAGGTATGGGAAGGTTGTCATGGTGACCCATTAGGTGAATCATTCCCCAAGTCAAGGAGTGTTTCCTAGGTGGACCCTCTCTAAGTCATGTGAAGAGTATGAGGTGCATGGGGGCAATACTTTTGGGCATCGGGTTTCTTGACATACAAGGGCTCATATTGTCTCATTTATGGGTGCCTTTGTAGAGGGTGTGTTTCCCTTCGTCTGCAGTGCATGATTTTTGCAAGCCCTTTTGCGATTAATTTATTATAGTGTTCCCAAGTTGAAGCTAAAGTGGGACTTCTACCTAAGCATGAAAAACATTGCCCACCTTAACTCTACCTTGGTACAATTGTGCTTCCCCAAGTTGAAGACGATGTGTGAGACTTCTACCTAAGCATGAAAAACATTGCCCACACATGCTCTACCTTGGATGGCATGTTAAATTAGTTATTTATTTTGTGGGTCCTGTTATCGCGCAATTTGTACTTGTCCCAAAGAGAAAAGGCTAAAAGGAGGGCAATTTAGCATAACAGGGGGTTGCTCTATCACTATCACCTTAATAAGAAACCTCTTTCTATTTAGGGATAATAGCCCAGGGGAGACATCCCCGATGACCGGGGGGTTTGAAAAGGAAAATGTTTAGATATCCCCTCTCACAAGTCACACCGATCAGAAAAGTCCCAAAGTTTTAGTAAATGAAGCAATGATATGCTTAAGTGTACCTACCCATAACAAAGCAACAAGAAAACATTATTGTTTGCAAGTACAGTTTGATGTTAGTGCTTCATAAAACCTTGTAATTGTCAATGAAAGCAACAAGTTGATAAAAGATGAAGCAAACAGAAATCTATAACATCAATGTATATATATAAATGGCTTCACAATCAATGCCTTAAATTAGCTTCAAAATGGCCAAAAATGATAATCTAATAATAGCATTATGCTAGCATTTGTCAGAACCTAACGAGGCAATGTAAAAATCAACTTTTGCAATTGCTTTTAAGAGCTTTCACTGCTGTAATAATTGGTTGTAGCTTACTTTTGTAACAACAACAAGAAGGTTAGTGAATTAGTCTAATCTAGGGTTAGGAAAGGTTAGTAAATAGCTTGAGGTAAAAGTTTTAAGGGTTGTTCTCATCAATCAATCAAATAGAAGGTCTAGATCAGTGTCTTTAGGGGTAATGGAGTTACTTTTTGCAGCAACAATCTTGAAGGAATCAAATGATAATGTGTGAGCTAAGGACAAAGAGAAATGACGGTTGAGGTGTTGGTAACCCAAGGCCTCAATCAACAAGCCCTAGAAGGAAAACGGTTACTAGGAAGTAGGTAACCCTAAGACCTAGCGATTTTTCGTCTTCTTTAGCTCAAGCATGAAGTAAATAATGGCTTGATGAAGCAAATGATGCTAGAGTGCTACAATGGTAGGGCACTAGCACAATGCTTCAAAGGGTAGGCTTTCTAGCACAATCTAGTAGGTGAAAAGCTATTAAGACAAGGACAATAACATGTGCTTGAGCTCCTAGGGTTTTAAGCTAGCAATTTCATAATCTTGGAAAAATGCANTTACTTTTGTAACAACAACAAGAAGGTTAGTGAATTAGTCTAATCTAGGGTTAGGAAAGGTTAGTAAATAGCTTGAGGTAAAAGTTTTAAGGGTTGTTCTCATCAATCAATCAAATAGAAGGTCTAGATCAGTGTCTTTAGGGGTAATGGAGTTACTTTTTGCAGCAACAATCTTGAAGGAATCAAATGATAATGTGTGAGCTAAGGACAAAGAGAAATGACGGTTGAGGTGTTGGTAACCCAAGGCCTCAATCAACAAGCCCTAGAAGGAAAACGGTTACTAGGAAGTAGGTAACCCTAAGACCTAGCGATTTTTCGTCTTCTTTAGCTCAAGCATGAAGTAAATAATGGCTTGATGAAGCAAATGATGCTAGAGTGCTACAATGGTAGGGCACTAGCACAATGCTTCAAAGGGTAGGCTTTCTAGCACAATCTAGTAGGTGAAAAGCTATTAAGACAAGGACAATAACATGTGCTTGAGCTCCTAGGGTTTTAAGCTAGCAATTTCATAATCTTGGAAAAATGCAGAGTAAATGTACTATAACCATTCAAAGTAAAGAAGAATTGCAGAAATTCACTTACATTCACCAAGAATAATCTAGCAATTAGCCTAGTTGAAGACTTTCCACCAAAAAAATGCCCAAAACACCAATATAAGCCTCCTCCAAGAGTTGTGCACCACTTAATTTCAGCCAAAGAGCCTTAAAGGAGCCGAATTTTAGACCTCAATTAGTGAGTGAAAGAATCATGAGAAAATATAAGGGGAAAATCCTTTATTTATATAATCAAAATGACCTTTAATTACAAAATTAGGTCACAAAGGCCGACATGACCAGTTTACATGAGAAAATCAATTTTACATAAATTTGTCAAATAAAACCCTAATTTAAGCCTTTTAGGGTGACGTCATGCCCCTCCTAGGGTGACGTTATCCTCCTTGCTGGAATGTTAGCCCTCCAAGTGGAACGTTGGGGATCAAAACCCCTCTAGAACTGCCATGCGTGCCAACCAATGTCGTCCTCAAGCTGGATACCTCAACTGAGTGATGTCAAGGCTCTGAATGATGACGTCAAGGGCCTTCAAGGGCCAACATCATGGTGGGAGGGAAAGACCCCACTGGATCCAGGCCTGCCAAGCTGTCTCTGGTGGAATGTCCTCCTCTCTCTCTGATGCAAGCCTCTAATATATGTCTGCCCCTGGCTAGGGTCTCAACACCCATCTGGTGGGATTTTAGCCCTATGGAACTTTGAGCTAATCATCTCTCCATGTGTACCTGTCTGTCGGGCATGGTCATGTAGCAACAACAAGTATGCCCTCCATGGGCTCATATCACAAGGATCATAGCAATGGCAATCACATTTAATAATCAAGTTATCCAAACATGTGCATGAAACCCCCCTCTCCCAGACAAGTGCTCAAAGACGTTATGCTATTCTACAAGCCAGGTTTGGAGAGGGTTTCAAGACGCCCTATTGTGATGGCTTTCCTTAGATGTGGGATGTTTCCAAGTGAAGACCAATCTAGGTCATGTAAGTGCATGATATGGTATGGGGGATGTTTGGGCAATGGGTGCAGTGATAATAGGGAAATGTATGGCTTACCTGTGGGTGCCTTTGAAGAGGTTGAGCTGCACCTTGTCATGGATGCAAAAGTTTCCAATCCCATTCAATGTCTTTTTACCTTTTTATCTTATTGTTTTTTCTTTCAAGAAAATAGCTAGGGGACACTTCCCTTGCATGGTGACCAATGGTGACAATGTTACCCACAAGCATTTCACGGAGATGAGAAGGTTGGCTCATGATGAGACCACCTTTATCTTGGCTATGCTACCAAGAGCCACTACCCTGGCATGGTGACCAGCTGAATGGTAGTGTCATACCGATACATGCCCATGGACCTAATAGGTTGGCTCGTGATGAGACCCCCTATCCTCCAACTAGGTCTAGAGTTTATTTATTTTATGGGTCCCTCCTTTTCTTGCTGAGAAGCCTTTTATTGCTTTCTCAAGGATCCCTGGGCGAAACATCTGAAGGTTTTGTTCTTTCATATTTTATCTTTTGCGAGCTACTTTTACCCCCTGGGTCTTTAGCCCCTTCTTCCCACAAGGCAAGGTACAACCCTTTGCTAGCTTGGAAAACCCAATGCCCAAACCAATGCAGGGGATGGATGAGAGGGAAGATGATGAAAAGTTATAAGTATGGTCGGAATGGACGATGGCCTTTCATGATCCCACCCAGTGGCAACTCACTCCTAAGGGAACCAACTTGATAGGGAATTCTGTCACCCCCCCCAGGTATGGACAATTTAAAAGGCACAAAGTCCAAGCACATGTCATGAAGCAAAAGATAATTAAATGAACATATTCAAATGTTTTGAGAATCAGAGTGACACATACCATGATACCCAGACTCATTACCTCATGGAGCAAGACCCATTGTTGTTGAAGGACCAGGCCGATGGGATGGATGTTGTTGTTGCTGACAGGATGGAGGCGAAGAGAAAGGAGGATGGGCCCTCCAGGGCCAAGCTCAAGTCAATATGGCTCTCGGTACTCCATGTCTATGACCTGTGGACCTCGAGACATAATCTCCTTAGTTATCCCTAGGCTAGGGGATAACATATGGCTCCAACTCGAGGACATGTGCTCACCGTAGAGCGCATGAGAACCTCAACATCTCTAGTATGACCTGTGACCTGCTAGATACCAATAAAATTTATTAGTAATCATTTGGGGTGGTGATATCACCCCTGGCTCATATATGGTACAATAAAATGAAAATAAGCAAGCATATATACAAATGGAAATACAACTACTCTAACATGAAATGTAGATGGTATATACAATGAACACAAATGCCTACCTACTTACCTCTACTTACCTGTTAGTTGAATGCTAGGTGTAGTCAAATAACAATGTCTCATGATACCTGCCTCTGTGCTTCATCATAAACCAAAACAATGATAAGTTAAGCACAAAAATAACATGAGTTAGAGAATGTATTATATCATCGGAAATCGTAAAATCTAACTCATGGAGGCGGGAGGGAGGGACAAAATCATGCCAATTAACATCTTTAGGAAAGTGCTCAATCCATTTCAGAAAGGGATCATGAAAAATCAAAGGTTTAATGGACTGACTCAAAGAGTCTGAAGGTTGGTTACCTTGGATGTCTTCATAATCTAAGGTATGGGAAGGGATTAGCAAGGACCTAGACGATGACTGACAAAATCTTAAGGGAAGGCTGAGAGACTGAGATGACAGGCTTCTTCTTGAGGTATTCAACCTACCCTTGACATCTAGGATTTTCCTTAGAGAAAACTTAAAACAAATGGCATGCTTCCCAACTACACCTTTGATGACATAGCAAGATAAAATGGTCGAAGGGAACTGGAAAGCATTATCACAAGGATCCTTCTCCGGGCAAATGATGTCCTTACCTCCATCACGATCTGAGCACAACTGTGGTTGATAATCTTCTTCATGGCATAAATTCACATGCTCAAAGGAATAATCATGAAAGTCCTCAAGGTATGACCAAAAATTATTAGGAGAGCATAGCATTAGGTCATCCTTGGGTGTCTGAAAAAAAATTGTAATCATGTCATGTCCTTGTTTCCAAATGTCAAGTTTATCAATAACTTCATGAGATAATGGTAAAGGAAACTTTTGGAAACGACCCTCAATGTCGTAAATGGTATCCCCATCATATCCAATCACATGCCATTTACGCTTCCCGACATGTATGAATTCATCAATATTATCAACAAAGTCATTAGCTTTATCATAACATGAGGGATTTAATGCAACCAAGGGCTCCTTTAGTACTTCTTCACTTTCCAAATCATAAAATGAAGCACCATCAAAATCCTGGAAAGGGAAGTAACTTACCGTGTTCACTTTTTGTTGTGCAGGAGCATCAATGGCTTGGATGACTTCATTAAATGGAAGAGGGTCCAGTACACCATCCTCAAGACTCATCTCTTCATCTTCATCAGAAAATGAAGGAGCTAGCTCTTCCAAGGGTTCCTTTACTTCTTCACCTTCTGAATCATAGAACAAGGTGTCCTCAAAAAAATGGAAAGAAAAATGACTCACTCATTCTCTTCCTCTTGTGCAGGAGAGATAGGATCTTGGAGAGATTCATCGAACGGAGGAGCGGTTACCAGTGCTTCATCCTCATAATTCACTTCTCTAGTTAAATATTCACTGCATTCTATCAAATCATGGGAGGAATCTTTCTCCTCTTTAAGGGGTTGACAATTTTCTTCGTAAATCTCTTCCTCTATATTAGAGGGTTCTTGGTATTGAGTATGGTATACATCCTTGAGATCTTCTACAATCTTAGTGGTGAGTACTTCGTTCTCTAAGGCTATTGTGAGATGTTGAAGGGCATCTTCATATGTCTGGCATCATGGTTTGACAAATTCAATAAACCCACTGATGAGGTCTATGAAGGATGATATACCCCTATCTCCGCAACAACCCTTAAACCAATCTTGCAAGAAAGATGGCAAAGAAAGTATAAATAATTTTACCATAATATCCTCCCCTCCCCATTCTATCTCGCTTATATACTTCATAAACTCTACAATTTGAGTAATTGGGAGGCATCAAAATCTTGGAGATTTGTTCAACCATTTTGCATCAAAGTAATGCAGGTATCCTTGAAAACTTTTGAAATCAATAGTCAAATACACTTTTACCCAGGGTGCCATGATCCCATAACTTGGAAATATCACAAAATTGAAAGCAGGGTGGCACCTTGGAAAAGGTTAGTGGAGTCGCCAGATAATTTTCTTGAAACTATCAAAGGGATGAGGGGATCACCCTCAGTGGAGTCGCCAGATAATCTTTGTAAAGTAAAGGATTTTAAGGAAAGGCTTACCGAAAAGTGTCGTCTTTGAGGAGAATCGACTCAGTGTTCCCCGACAACGGCTTCAAAATGTTATCGTGCAATTTGTACTTGTCCCAAAGAGAAAGGCTAAAAGGAGGGCAAATTGGAGTAACAGGAGGTTGTCCTATCACTGTCACCTTAATAAGACACCTCTTTCTATTTAGGGATAATAGCCCAAAGGAGACATCCCTGGTGACCTGGAGGTTTGAGAAGGCTAAGGTTTAAATATCAAGAAAATTATCCCCTCTCACAAGTCACATCGATCAAAAAAGTCCCAAAGTTTTCGTAAATGAAGCAATGATAGGCTTAAGTGTACCTTCCCAGAACAAAGCAACAAGAAAACACTATTTTTTGCCAGTACGGTTTGATGTTAGTGCTTCATAAAACCTTGGGCTTTTCAATGAAAGCAACAAGTTGATAAAAGATGAAGCAAACATAAATGTATAACAACAATGTATATATATAAATGGCTTCACAATCAATGCCTTAAATTATCTTCAAAACGGTCAAAAATGATAATCTAATAATAGCATTATGCTAACATTTGTCGGAAGCTTAAGAGGCAATGTAAAAATCAACTTTTGCAATTTCTTTTAAGAGATTTTACTGTTGTAATAATTGGTTGTAGCTTACTTTTGTAACAACAACAAGAAGGTTAGTGAATTAGTCTAATCTAGGGTTAGGAAAGGTTAGTAAATAGCTTGAGGTAAAAGTTTTAAGGGTTGTTCTCATCCATCAATCAAATAGAAGGTCTAGATCAGTGTCTTTAGGGCTAATGGAATTACTTTTTGCAACAACAATCTTGAAGGAATCAAATGATAATGTGTAAACTAAGGACAAAGAGGGATGATGGTTGAAGTGTTGGTAACCCAAGGCCTCAATCAACAAGCCCTAGAAGGAAAACGACTACTAGGAAGTAGGTAACCCTAGGCCCTAGCGGTTTTCCTTCTTCTTTAGCTCAAGCTTGAAGTAAATAATGGCTTAATGAAGCAAATGATGCTAGAGTGCTATAATGGTAGGGCTCTAGCACAATGCTTCAAAGGGTAGGCTTTCTAGTACAATCTAGTAGGTGAAAAGCTATTAAGACAAGGACAATAACATGTGCTTGATCTCCTAGGGTTTTAAGCTAGCAATTTCATAATCTTGGAAAAATGCAAAGTAAATGTACTATAACCATTCAAAGTAAAGAAGAATTGCAGAAATTCACTTCCATTCACCAAGAATAATCTAGCAATTAGCCTAGTTGAAGACTTTCCACAAAAAAAATGCCCAAAACACCAATATAAGCCCCTTCCAAGAGTTGTGCACCACTTAATTTCAGCCAAAGAGCCTTAAAGGAGCTGAATTTCAGACCTCACTTAGTGAGTGAAAGAATCATGAGAAAATATAAGGGGAAAATCCCTTATTTATACAATCAAAATGACCTTTAATTACAAAATTAGGTCAAAAAGGCCGACATGGCCAGTTTACATGAGAAAATCCAATTTTACATAAAATTGTCAAATAAAACCTTAATTTAAGCCTTTTAGGGTGACGTCATGCCCCTCCTAGGGTGACGTTAGCCTCCTTGCTGGAATGTTATCCCTCCAAGTGGAACATTTGGGCTCAAAACCCCTTTGGAACTGCCACACGTGCCAACCAATGTCGTCCTCAACCTGAATACCTCAATTGGTTGACGTCAAGGCTCCGAGTACATGTGCATCTCGACACTATGAATGCCGAAATCGCGATGAGTGAAATCTCGATTTGATCTGAACCGTTGGATCAAATATTGATCGGAGGGTCACTGTTCTCTCTCACAGTTAACGACTGAATATTATTTCTATTAGTGAAACAGACTCATTATGAAGAATTAGTTAACGTTTCAGATGACGACTCAGTTGCTGAGACAGTTGTCGTTGCTCTTGCCGAAGGAGATGGGAAGTGGAACCGTCATAGCAGAATGTATAAAAGAAAACGAGTGACATTGTATGTGGTTGGTTGTTCTGCATGGAAAAAGAATGAAATAGTAAGAAAAGG
>SNQJ01S0005776.1:268973-289884 GCA_010110895.2 Picea sitchensis
TGCTTATTAAATTGTTGATTTGAAACCCTAGGTAACAAGCACACAAGTAGGTCATTGTTACATGTCCCCTTAGAGAGAGATTTTTCAGCCATTGAAGAAGAGGGATTGAGCCTAGCCTTTGCTACACTCATCTTGCTTCTTCCTTTAAAGCTAGCATTGAAGTTTATAGGTTGAAAGAGGGTGACGTCCTAGGCCTAGGTTATCTACACCTAGGGCAATCATCTTCTAGTGTTTGAAAGCCTTGTCTTTACAACACTTTCTCTCACCTCATCCCTTAAATTTATCATTTATGCTAGTCGTTTTGCCAAATTGACCTAAAGAAGGAGGAAAGAGCACGAGGCCTTGCTTAAGCAACACCGGAGTGAGCCTCTTTCCCCTAGGGTTTTGATTCTAGGGCCTTGCCTTTGCAGCACTTTAGAACCCTTCCCTCTAGTCTTTAGGTCTCCATCCTTCCAAGACCTTGTGCCCTTATCTTTTTGACTCCATATACCCTAAGGCACAGATATTTAGCCTCCAACGTTGAAGTCTTGGTGTACAAAACCATTCTCAAAACTTTAAATTTTGAAACCCTAACTAACAAACTAACTTAATTAGGGCTGACGTCATAGTTGGTTATCTCATCTTAACGCAGCAAAAGTTGAATATAAGCAATTGAATGATGATTTGAAGCATTTATTGAGCAAATTGTTGATTGGATACATTGTTAGCTTGATCATCTTGATAGATATTGATGAATTAATGCTCTTTCATAGCTAATTGACAAAACGTTGACTTCATTTTGTATCTATTGCTTTACATTGCTTATTAAATGATATCAGATAGTCATTGAAGTACTAACCCTTTGAGTTATAGCCTGCATATATATATTGTATTGTTGTTGTCTTGTTCCGGGCAGGGGTTTTCAATTGGGCATACACTTCTTTATTTGTTGATTCGCCGGACTATCTGACCTAGGTGGTAACCTGTGAGGAGGATCTTCTACTTTGAGCTTTATACCTTAGCCTCTTCAAAACCCCAGGTTGTCGGGGACGTCTCCCCTAGGCTAACCTCCCTAAACAAAAAGAACCTCCCCATCGAGGTGACATTGGGTGGGGAAGGTTCCTGTTATGCCAGTTTTCCTTCAATCCTTTAGCCTTTGACATAAACTACAAACTGTGTGATAACACTTCCCACAAGGCAAGGTACAACCCTTTGCTAGCTTGGCAAACCCAATGCCCGAACCAATGCAGGGGATGGATGAGAGGGAAGATGATGAAAAGTGATAAGTATGGTGGGAATGGACGATGGCCTTTCATGAACCCACCTAGTGGCAACTCAGTCCTAAGGGAACCAACTTGCTAGGGAATTATGTCACCCCCCAGGTATGGACAAGTCAAAAGGCACAAAGTCCAAGCACATGTCATGAAGCAAAAGAGAATTAAATGCACATATTCAATTTTTTTGAGAATCAAAGTGACACATACCATGATACTTAGACTCATTACCTCACGGAGCAAGACCCACTGTTGTTGAAAGACCAGATCGATGGGATGGATGTTGTTGCTGCTGACAGGGTGGAGGCAGAGAGAAAGGAGGATGGGCCCTCCAAGGCTAGGCTCAAGTCAATATGGCTCTCAGTACTCCATGTCTAGGACCTGTGGGCCTCGAGACATAATCTCCTTAGTTATCCCTAGGCTAGGGGATAACAGGTCCCTCAATTTTTTGTGAGAAACATTTTATTGTTCTCAGGATCCCTGGGCAAGCATATGGAACGTTTATGATTGGATTTTATCTTTTTCTAGCTACAAGCCTATGGGTCTTTACCTCCTTCTTCCCATGAAAAGAGGTGCAAGCCCTTCTTGGGTCAATGTGGCCCAAAAACCCAAAAGATGAGGAAAAGAAGGGAAAGAAACATGGAAAGTGGAAAGTATGTGCGGGAGCAATACGATGACTCATCAAGGAGACCCCCCAATAGCAACCATTTCCCCTAGGGTGACCACTCACTAGGACAACAATGTCAACCACGAAGGTGAAACAAGGCAAGGAGCATAATTTCCAAGCAAATGTTTTGAAAATCAAGAAAGGACCCTTTTCAATATATTCAAATGCTTCATTTATTAAAATGACACTTACCGCAACACCAGACTCGTTACCTCATGGAGCAAGATTTGTCGTCCTCTGTGAGCCAAGTAGGTGTGGTGAATGGTGTAAGCATCGATCTCATGGTGGTGGGCGGTGTGATGTGGGGCTCTTCCTACTGGTCTGTTTCTCGGTACTCCATGTCTGCAACCTAAGGGCCTCAAGACATGATCTCCTTAGTTACCCCTAGAAATGGGGGGTAACATGACCTATAGAGGTTTTCACCATCATCTTCTCACTTTCTGTCTCAATCCTCCTAAGGTCACTGGGATTTCCCCCTTGTGGTGATTTATCATCACTAAAGCAAGGGGAGTGTCTATCTAAGGTGACAGTGGGTAGGTACTCCCGTAGTTGTCACACTCGTGTGGTTTGGGTCGATCTTTTCCCAGCCTACAATCTATGCGATAACAATGCCAACTATTGTCGAATCTCGTTGGAGTTAAACACGAACCACTAGAATTGATTTTGCACAAGGTGAACTATTCCAATGTTATTGGGTTTACTAAATTCCAATGAAATTACAAGAGGAAGCAATTATAAATGATTCTTGAACCCAATATTAAGTTTTTCATCCATGCACTGGGAGAATAATTATGGTTACCCTCCTTATATCAAAAAAACGCTACTTATCCTTCAAGGACAACACTCTCCAATGCAGAGTTGGGCACTTACTAGTTTAAATGCTGACTTGAAAACACTTGTAATCTTTGAACTATGAACTTTGCTTACTCCTATAAATTAACAAGTTTCAATTCAAACTTTGAACACCAATCATTCAAACATATATGTATATGGTGCAGCCATTGTATAAACCACATATATAAGAAATGGCAACCATCTAGACCATGTATAAAAAGGCAAAGAATCAACACATGTATGAGAGGTCACACATTAATTACATATGAGAGTGTCGTTATTTAACATATCAGATGGCAATTAATTCATAAGTATTTGAATTGGCTTCTTGAGAAGTGGAATAAGACAAAATCAATGCCCAATGTATTGATCCAAGACATGCCCACTCATATTTCCACCATTTCCTTGTCCAACGACCATGCCAACACCCAATGATCAAGCAAATGACTTCAAACAAATGGAGGCAACAAATCAAGGGTGTGTACAACATGCATACAGACTTGAAATCCACCAAACAAGATACAGTTGTGGGGGGGATATGCTTGGTAGTGTACATCCTCCAAGAGCTAGATAAATCTACATGCAACCTCCAACAATCTCAAAGGGCAGCATACAACCCTCAAACCTCTTCCAATTGTAGTGTACAACCAAGTGGAAGAAGTTATGGTTGTGTATCATTGATAGTGGAAAAGAAAAAAAATTCTATGTATGACTTCAACACTCACTGGATTTTCCGGACATAAATTAGAAACTTAGCTAAATAAGTGCAACAACCATTTAATGGTAGCCATGGACCCCCAATCTTAAAGTAAATCGAATGGTGGTTAATTTGGAGTTGTTGGCATTTGTCAATTTATAATGGAGAATGCATTTCTGGGTGGAATCACATAAATATACTTTGTAATTCTCCATTTCCACCATTAACACACTAAGAACAACAAATTACATAAATGATAAAAGCATAATCCACACACAAAATTTGCACAAAAATAAAATCAAACACACCATAAACATGAATATTTAACCCTGGAAACCCAAACAAGGAAACCAACTTCCTATGGTTGCTCAATTTTCATTCCAACAATCTTGGGTTACAATGTACTTGATGGACTTTTGTGCATCCTCCTTGGCCAACAAAAATCCCTTTGTAAGATTGATTACAAAAAAATATAGGAGAGTTGGGGCAATGGGAAGGCCAAGAAACTGACCTTTCATTTCCCATTCCTCTCTCTCTTTCTCTCCTATTTTATTTTTCTATTTGATTTAATTCTTGTTTTTCCCCTCTTTTGTCATATTTAGTTTTTAACATTTGCATTGTCCTTTATGTTTTATCAAACCTTCATTAATCACCAAATTACACTTGCAGATACTGAGCCTTACAACCATTCACTTGTTCGAATCCATTTCAAATCACACCTTCCCATTGAGAAGCTTTTTGGTCTCCAAAATCTTAGAGGACCAATTTGGATCAATGTGCCTTCTATCTACTTCTCTAGAACATGGCTCTAACTCCGACTCCTTGCTACAATTCTAACTCTAGCTCTAGCTACTAGCTTTGGTTCCAGCTATGGCTCTAGCTCACTAGTCTAGCCAATGGCTCTAGTTCTAGCTATGGCTCTAGCTCTAGCTCTTGGCTCACTTGTTCCTGCATTCCATACATTTTCTCACTAAATCTCAGCACTAAGCAATCTTTGGATCTAAACTCTTTCATCACAATTCATTTCCATCTTCGGCGTGAAAGTCTCTTGCATTCTCAAATGTGGGAATAGCCTCTCTCAGCAGTCAAATAAACCAAGTCGGATTATTGTTTTCTTGTTCAATGTGATCCCAACAAGCTATGTCATCAAGTAGCAACTACGCAAGAGGAAGTGTGTGTGGACTTCCTTCTTCTACTAGGACCAATTGCTTCCTAGAATGGAAATAATTCTCTACTATTGCATGTGCTTACCATCACTCTATTCCTGCAACAACGTCGCTTTAATGAACTCCTTGGTGCACAATTATAGCACCCTCTTCAGCCCAAAGTATTTGACAAATCCTACACCTATATGATTGTAGGTGACAATCATCAATAAGATACAGTCTTGAGGGCAAGGGACTACCTCAAGAATTGGACAGTACAAATACAAGGGAATGCCATTGCCCTCCCCGCACCAATCTCGGATACATCTCCAATAAGGGAATCTTCTTCTAGAATATTGCAGGTAACCATTGGAGTGGGGTTGCCTTTATTATCGACATCAACCCGTTGTCCTCTTTAATGGTGATGCAGACCTTTTATGTTGTTTCATTCCTTGGACAATTTCTACTCTTTCAGTTCGAGATGTAGAGATCTCTCTATCTCCTTTAGGCTTCACTTTACACACTCTTCTCTTAATTGTACGATTTATGAGGTGAAGCTTTGGATGAAGTCACTGTTATCCCCACTTTTTAGGGATAACTAGGAGATCATGTCTCGAGGCCCACAAGTCCTAGACATGGAGTACCGAGAGCAGGATTGACCTGAGCATGGCCCTGGAGGGCCCACCTTTTCTTCTTCCATTGTCTTTGTCTTGTCAGCAGCAACAGCATCCATCACCATCGGCTTGGTCCTGTATCAGAAGAGATTCTTGCTCCATGAGGTAATTGGTCCAGGTATCATGGTATGTGTCACTTTTGATCATTGAAACCTTTGAATATATGCATCTGATTCCTTTTATCTCTAACAACTGTTTGGATCTTACATTTGCCCACTTGACCATGTTTGGGGGGATTGACAGGGTGCCCTAGCAAGCCTGTGTCTATAGGTTTTTGGTTTTCCACTGGGGGGATTTCTGAAAAGCCATCGTCCGCTCCCATCATATTACCACTTTTACATCTTGTTTCCCGCTCATCTATCCCATTCCCCTTGTCTAGGCATTGGGTTGACCTATTTTCAGGACTGCACCTTACCTCGTGGGAAGAAGGGGCTAAAGGCCCAGAAGGTAAAAGCAAGCTGGTAAAAGATAAAAGCCTAAGAATAAACCTCAAGATGCTTCGTCGAGGGATCCCCGAGAAAGCAATAAAAATCTTCTCAGCAAGAAACAAGAGGGACCCAAAAAAAAAAAAAAACCAAGACCTAGTCAGAGGATAGGGGGTCTCATCATGAGCCAGCCTATTAGGTTCATGGGTATCTAGCAGTATGACATTGCCACCAGCTGGTTACCACGCCAGGGCAGTGACTCTTGGTTGCATGGCCAAGGGAAAGGGGTTCTCATCACAAGCCACCCTTCTCATTTATGCGGAAGTACTTGTGGGTAACACTGTTATCTCTGGTTACCACGCCAAGGCAGTGTCCCCTGATTAGCTCTTGAACAAAAAAAGCAAATAAAAGAATAAAAATAATACAAAGAATAAAGGCAAGAGTGGGCTTGGAAAAAATACATTCATGACAGGGACAACTCGCCTTCTACAAAGGCACCCACAAGTAACACGTTGCATCCTTGGCCCTTACTGCACCCACATGCTTGGACATCCCCTGGCCATATCATCCACTTACATGGCTTGGATGAGGTCTCTCTGGGAACTTTCCTTTTTCTGTGGACACTAGCCTAATAGGAAGCCTTGTCCTTTTCCCCAGACTTGTATTGTAGGCTTGTGTAAAATCTTTGAGCTATTGATTGATGTATTAAGGATTTTATGCATGTGTTTAATAATATTAATGATGAAATTTGATTGACATTGCTATGATCCCTGTGACTGATGAGCCCATGGAGGGCGTAGCCTTTGATGTGCAGGACCATACCCGACGGACAGGTACCATTTGGACCGGTACACATGGGGAGATGATCAGTTCGGACCTCCATGGGGTTGAAGAGCCCATCAGATGGATGCCGAGACCCCACCATGGGGCAGAGACGAGACAGAGATGGATCGGTGTCTTGCACCGGAGAAGAAGAGGACGTTCCACCAGAGGCACCTTGGCAGAGCTTGACCTAGAGGGATTTCCCCTTTTTCAGTGGAACGTTGGCCTTGGAAGGCCTAGGACATCACCCATCATATCCATGATGTCATCCAGCACTATGGACGTTTTGGGAGGCAGACTGGGCAGTATTGGCACGTGTGGTAGGTTGGAGAAGCCCAAGGAGGGCTAACGTTTTGCTCCAGGATGCCCCATTTGTCCTAGAAGGGGCTAACGCCTCCCTTAGAGGGGCTTCTTATCTCTTTGTAGCTCAATTAGGGTTTTAATTTGACAATTTAATGTAAAACAGTATGATTTTGATAATTTGGCCTTGTCGGCCTTTTACCTGACCTAAAATATAAAATTTGGTCAAAGTTTTGTATAAATGAGAGATTTTCACTCTCATTTTTTCATCACAACTGACTCATTCATAGTGAGGTCTGATTTTTAGCGCCCTATTTGGGTTATTGGCTGATTTCTAGTGAGGCACACTTGTTGAAGGAAGATAATTTTTGGCATTTTATGGTGTTTCTCTTGAAGGAAGGTGTTACAACTAGGGTTTGCATGGTTATTTCTTGATGAGTTGTAAGTATTTTTCTGCAAAACTTCTTGAATGAATGATTGTAGTCTAATTTCTTGCATATGTTTATTTATTTTGCTGAATCAAAACCCTAGGTGACAAGTACACAAGTAGGTCCTTGTCTCATGTCCCCTGATAGAGAAACTTTCAGCCATTGAAAGAGAGAAAGAGAGCCTAGTTGTAGCTACACTCCTTGTTTCTCTTTCCCCTGTGCTAGTCGTACCATTTAGAATCCAAGAGGAGGAAGACGTCCCAGGCTTAGGTTATCTACACTTAGGGTCATTTTCCTTTAGGGTTTGATGAAAGAGCCTTGTTGTAGCAACACTCTCCCTCGTTAAGCCTTCTTGTCTTGATTTTATGCTTCATCTGAGCTAGCCGTCTTGCCGGGAAGGAGGAGAGAGCACGAGGCCTTGCTTTAGCAACACCGGAGTGAGCCTCTCTCCCCTAGGGTTTTGATTTTGAGGCCTTGCCTTAGCAACACCTCAAAACTTTTCCCTCTAGTCCTTGAAATCTTGCCTCCTTTAACCTGTGCGTCCTTCACTTATTGACTCCATTTAACCCTAAGGCACTAATCCTAAGACCTCCAGCATTGAAGTAAGACTTTGATCCAAACACTCTCAAAACTTGAATTTAAAACCCTAACTGCACTAACCCTAACCTACTAACCCTAAGTTATTGACGTCACTCTTGGTTATTTCATCTCAATGCAGTAACGATTTACTTTATGAGCAATTGAATGATGGTTTAAAGCATTTATTTAATAAAGTGTTGATTGATCCCATTGAATGCCACATCGTTCTAGTATTTATTGGCGAAGTGACATTATCTTTTCATTGCTATTGTGTAAACATTGACTTCGTCAACATTTACTTTCAAATTGCTTATATTGAATATCAGATAGTTCTTGATTGATATGAAGTACTAACCCATTGAAATAAGCTTGCAAGTATCAGTTTGTTGTTGTCTTGTTCCAGGCAGGTACTCTTCATTGGGTTTTACTTTATTATTGCTTGTTAGCCGAAACTTCTGATTGGTGGTGATCTGTGAAGGGGGGAAAAACTTATCTTCATCCTATTAACCTTTTGCCTCTTCAAAACCCCAGGTCACCGGGGACATCTCCCCTGGGCCTAACCTCCCTAAAGAGAAAGAACCTACCCATCGTGGTGACATTGGGTGGGATAGGTTCCTGTTACGCCAGTTTGGCCTTCTACCTTATAGCCTTTACTCCTAGCTACAAACTATGCGATAACAGTCACTAACACTTTTCTTCCTAATGTCCACTCAAGTACTTGTTGTGGTCGAAAAATTTCTTGGCATTGTTGAATGGACTGCTTGACATACTCATTTTATCCTTGTGCCTCTAAATTTGTTGTTGGTTTGGGGAAGTCTTCTTGCCATTCCTCCTCTGAAACAATCTAGCTTGTGGCATGTGGATTCCTTCCCCTAGCAAGATGCCACATGATGGCCTTTCTTCCTACAGAATGAACATACTTTGGCATACTAATAGTTGGCAGCTCTATGGCCTTTCTTCCAGCAGCAATGACGAACAAGGGATTTCTTACTTACCGCATACCTCTTGTTCTTTGTCTTCTTGTTCTGATTGATATTCTTGCCACTTCTTTTAAGTGTTGGTGTAGGTTGAGTCTTTGCACTTTCCTCATCGCTTCCCTTCTACAATTTGCCACCCTCATTCATTGTTTCTCTTTCTTCTAATGAGAAATCCAATTTTTCCATGTCTTTTTCCTTCACAAATGTGTTCGTGGCCTTTTCCCCTTTTCCATAGAAACCTAAGCCTTCATTCTTGTCCCTCAATTTAGTTATAGTGGGGCTTAGGATGCCTTGTTTTCTCTATCCTATCCCTTGTCCATCGTAGCCCATCTACTTCAACAATTTTGAACCAATGCCTCTGGTATGATTTTCAAATTCACCAAAATGCTCTTGAGAAATGTCTAAGGAAGGTGAGCTAACCAAAGTTGTCTCGATTGTGGTGTTGGCCTCAACAATGGAAATGGAAGGTGGCTTTGCTTCCTTGATCTCTTGGACAACTTCTTGTAGCTTTGTCAATGCTTCTTCCTTCTTTGCCAACTCTTGTTGTAGCAGAGACATCATCTGAGTGAGCCTATCCTCCTACCAGCTATCCATTTGAATGACCTTATCTCCCAAGTGCACAAGCTACACTCTTCTCTTGTCCCAGTCTGCCATAAAAACAATGATGGAGTCTTGGCATTCATCAAATTGCTTCTTTAGCAATGGTAGCAATTTGGTAGAGGTCTCAAGTTTCTTTCCCATATCTTCCATCCTCTTATCATACATCCAGACCTTCTCCTTCAAGTGCTTATTCTCTTCTCGAAGTTGAACATTGATGGCATGCAAGTCTTCCAAACTTTCTCTCTTCTATTTACCCATGTTGAGTCTGTGTTCTCCTCAAAGTCCTGACAGTTGCATCAGTCAAGAATACAATAACTTTGATACCTTATGATCTGTAAACAAGGGACTTATAACTCACTCACTTCACCAACAAGGATATCTTGCAGAATTAGAATATGATCTATGTTTCTCTGTCTTATGCGAAGATATATATCCTCTAAATGGCTACAAAGCTTTTGTTCTCAGTGTAGGTTTGAGTGCAAAATACTCTGCAATACTATGTAGGATTGGTGATATGGTCGATTCTCTAGAGTATCCTACACACAAGCAACCAATGGATGATAGCAATTAAAAAAACCAAGACTCTACAATTACTCTATCTTCAATGCAACTTCTTTGCACTTGAATATCCAATTGAATTCTATCTATCAAGGTGATTAAGGCTAAGACATCGTCATGGTTTTGTACATGTGTTCAATTATGATTATAGTGGCTTGACTAATGAATTGTAGGCCTCTTCCAAATGTCCAATGTTGTGGGCAAGACCACCCAACCAATGGCACCAATTATTGTTGAAGTATGTTGGGGTTAAACACCAACCACTAGAACTGCTTGTGCACAAGGTGAGCTATTCCAGTGCTATTGGGTTTACTAAATGCCAATGTAATTACAAGAGGAAGCAGTTATAAATGGTTATTGAACCCAATACCAAATTTCTCATCCATCCTCTGGGAGAATAATTATGGTTACCCTCCTCTTACCACTCCTTTCCTTTTCCAACAACCATGAAAACACCCAACCAACAAGAAAACAACCTCAGAGAAATGAATGCAGTGAATCAGGGATGTGTACAACTTGTACGGCCCACATACAACCTTGAAATCCACCCAACAACAATGTACAACTATGGGGGGAGATGTTTGACAACATATGGCCTCCAAGAGCTGGATAACTTTGCATGTAGCCTCTAAGGACCTCAATGGGAAACATACAACCCTCAAACATCTTCCAATTTTTGTGTATGGCCTAGTGGAAGAAGCTATGGCTACATATGGTAGTGAAAAGAAAAGCCATTTCTATGTACGACTTCAACACTCACCAAATTTGCCAGATAGAAACTAAAAACTTCGCTAAATAAGTGCAACAACCATTTAATGGTAACCATGGATCCCCAATCTCAAAGTAAATCGAACAATGGTTAATTCGGAGTTGTTGGCACTGGTCAATTTATAATGGAGAATGCACTTTTGAGTGGAATAACATAAATATACTTTACAATTCTTCATTTCCACCACTAACACACTAAGAAGAACACATTACATAAATGATAGCAACATAATTCACACATATAATTTGCACAGTAGTAAAATAAAACACATCATAAACATGAAGAGTTTACCATGAAAACCCAAACGAAAAAACCGACTTCGAATGGTTGCTCAATTTTCATTCCACCAATCTCAAGTTACAATGTAGCTCATGGCTCTCTGTGCATCCTCCTTCTTGGCCAACAAAAATCCCTTTGTGAGACTAGTTACAAAAATATCTAGGAGAGTTGGGGCAATGGGAAGGCCATGAGATTGACCTTTCATTTCCCATTACTCTCTCTTTTCCTCTCCTCTTTTATTTTTCTATTTGGTTTAATTCTCGTTTTTCCTCTTTTGTCTCATTTACTTTTTAACATTTGCATTGTCCTTTATTTTTTATCTAACCTTCATTAATCACCAAATTATACGTGTAGGTACTGATTCTTACAACCATTCACTTGTTCAGATACATTGTGGGTCATTTTTGTACTCTAGTGTGCTTTTGTCCTTTTACCACATTGGTCCATGATCTCTATTTAAAGATCGTGAAGATTCATTTGTTCTTGGTGAGTCATGATGGAGAGTAGTATAGCGGATGTAAGCTCTCTTGAGCAATAATACAGTGTTTATGTTGCTCCATGGAGTTTTTCTTCTCTAAGGGTTTTTCCATGTAAATCTTGGTGTCTTGACCTTCAATCTGTGTGAGTTTTTTCTCTTTGCCATTCATTCTTGTGATTTGTCCACCTGTAAACTCCTATAATACCAACCAATACCATTTTCTCAAAGATGCTCACTATTCTGCCTATGGAAGACACAAACTCCCTAGCATCTCCATTGGTACTTTTATTGTCCAACCATTTAAAAGAAAGTTGAAATTTATAATTGTATGAGCTCCTTATGTAGCTAGTTAAAGCCATCCAACCAGAAGCTTGGTTAATATCAAACTTCGCAATTTCCTTCAAAACTTTGGGAATCCATCTCTACATATTTGGTGGCGATCTTTGATTTCTAAGACAATAGCCGTTATACTTTGCAATAAAACAATTGGTTCTCCTAAAACTAACAAAATATATTCTTCCAACATATTTGGACACGTTGTGAATTGCCACTCACTGCTATTCCACATAGGGATTCCCAATTCTTTAGTCATTTTCGGCGATCATTGAAGAATTTGTTAGGATGTCAATCAAAATTTCGGCCTCCATTTATCCTCAAACTAACTTCCAAATTGAGCTTGTTAATGTGTCCTTGTCTATATACTCTGCAACTATCATTAGTCTAATTAGCAGAAGGATAAATATTTCCACATGATCTAGCTACAACAAACCACATCCTTGTAAATCACTCACCTTTTGAGGTTGATATGGATTTCAACCTCTTGCACCTTATGAACTTCCTATTGCCCTTTCCTTTCCAACCATACTCCATACGGAAAAGAAGCAACAAAATGCCACTACTTTGGTTGGTCACTTAGTATATATGCATGCCAAATTTTGAGATATCCTTCTAAAGACATGGTTGAAATCTAAAGATCTACAAGATAAGCAAAGGGTTAACATCTCTTTCACATTGGAAACAAACTTGAGCTCCATTTAAACAATAAGTGTTTCAAGAATCAAAAACATCATCAGCTCAAGCTTATCAGATGCAGTGCTTGTACTATACTTTGCAAGCCATTGAACTCAATGACTTTCACCTTGAGTTATTGAGACATTTGGGTATTCACCGTGTAGTCAATGTCAGCAATCTTAAAGAGGTATAGCTTCTACATCGATAGGACACTGTTCCAAACTTTCAACCTCACTTCCGAAGGATATAGTTCTTGACACCACTACACACACCACAAGGAAGAAATCAATCATGATTCACAATATACCTAGTAGGCCAAAAACGATACATGTCTTTGCAAACAAAATGGGTTTCACAAGCCACCTATGAGCAACAATTTCCTGAATCAAAGCAAAACTTGGGGATAATTTCCTCCTAAGATGGAAGAAAATGATGAGCATTTTCAAAATATATTAATATTTCCTGATATTATATGAGCATCGCTTGTTGTACTCTTAGTCGAACTCATCTTGTATTATAGTTAGTCCATCTGTTTGCATGTAAAATATCCTTAGTGATAGTGTATCTCTTTGCATGTAAGAGTTCTGTCACAATGATTAGGTGTCACATGGGATTCATGGAGAAAGCTCCTATGTCTACTAAAATAACTTCATCTCCCATGTATAATAGTCAGAATTTACTAAAATACAGTTCTCTTTTTTTGCCAGCAAGTTTTCACATTTCTTATCTGCTATAAAGAAAAGTAACATAACTCGGATCCATTGACAACTTGGCAAAACTAAGTGGAGAATCAACTCAGCTACTAGGCAAAACTTGGCATATCTAAAAATCAAGGAACATAACTCAGCAAAATTCACCAAACTTACTGACAGAACTGAATCTGAACGACTTTGACCAGGAGTTTTGCTTAAGCTCACCAGCTCAGAGAGTGGAGTCAACTCAAGAGTACTGGTAGAGTTATAAACAGTCCTGCTTCTATGCTTTAAAATTTTTGTCCTCCCCACCTTGTTCCATCTTTGAGAATATAAGATATCATATATAAACCCGATGGCACATCTTAAAGTCTTTGGGCATGTTCTTTGAGAATTAATTCAGAAAAAAATAATGAAGATTTTAAACACTCCTTCCTAAGAATCAATACAAAACACTATCTAAAGTTAGCTGATGTTTACCTAATGGCTAAGTCAACGCAATACATCATTCCAATGATTATCATTTGAGAAAAATAACTGCAATCAAAGTTTAAAAAACTCGTTTTAACTGATTTTCTTCTCTTCTAAATTTAGTTCTTAAAACTATTTATAAATAAGTAAAATGTTTCCAACCCTTTTATATCTAGTGATTAATTGGATATTACCAAAAATATAAGTACACTGAGGCTAAAAATCCAACTTGACCAAATATCATAATCTACAAATAAAACTGTTCTCGAACAGCAGAGGGTTCTTCTATTTTGAGACATGATTTGGCAAAAATGATAGGATATGCTAACTCATCCCATAATTTCTATTCCATATTCCCTGACTGAATATCATTCCTACTATCTGTTTTTGGTTTATCCACTCTAGCTAATAATATTCCCTGTTCAGATGTTATTTCATGTACATGTCCAATATTTCCTTGCTCAACAGTTGTTTTATCTTCTACTTTCACATCAGCAACCTGAAACAAAGATATCATTCTGATTTCTCTTGAGAAAATGAAATGCAGAGAGAATATTTTACATTAAGGTGTCCCATTTGAGAAAACAATTTCCATGATGAACATGAAGTTCGAAATGATAAATAAGGTACTAACCTGTACATTGGATCAATGAGGGGCTTCTGAGATGGAAGAAGAAAAGGATGATAAAAGTTCCTTGTTCATATCATTTGGCAAAGTCTCGGAACCGCAGCTAACTTCAATTCTGCAAAAGTCTCTATGCTCCACGACAGCATCATCTACTGGGGATGGTGAGCTTGCATACTTTCCACCACCTTCATCATCCATATTTTGGGAGCTTACATGACTGGACTTATCTTGAGTTTTGACTGCAGCAGTAGATGCAACAGATGCACAGGATTTACATATTTCTACACTTGGACCAGATGAAGAAACTGGAGCTTGACAGCCTTGTTGGCATTGCATCTGGGAAAGAAATGGAGGCATAGGATGCAATTGTGAAGAGTGCCTTTCAACATGGCAATGACCATTCAAGGATGGACCATAATTTGGAAACTGTAGATAGGGGCTGCTCCCATCTGCATGGCTGTTTCCAAAGGCAGCATATGTATGCAGTCCAGGATGAAGTGGAAAAGCACCTATGGTTGCAAGGGGAACATATGGAGGAGGTGCAACAAGTGGCCTATGAAGTTGGTTTGACATGACTGGTTGCTGACAGTTTGATGAAGGCACAGGTGTTGCTTGAGGAACAGCCAAAGAATAAGGAAAAGATGCAGCACTCATTATGACAGCAGGGTCCATCATCATCCATGATGAAATAATCCGTATGTGTTGCTGGAACTGATCTTGTAGCTGATCTGTCTCACTCTTTAAAGCTGCCTTCTCCTCTTTAAGCTCATTTTTTTCTTCAGTCAACTGCTTCAACAAAAGTCATTAAACAGAAAACGGTTAAACAATAATACTAAACAAACAATTAATCCCATGATTTGAGAACTTTATGCAAAAACTTCTCTATACACTCTATCCATCTAATAAAAGAACTACATTTTTAATAAAAGTGTAGCAGGGTACAAATTCATCAACTTACCTCCCTAGATTCATCCATAAGCAAAGCATGCTCATCTTGTAGCCGCTTTATCTCAACTCTAAGGTCCTTAACGACTTGCATGCTCTCTGTCAGTATTGATGCCTTATCATTTTTTGGCCAATCAGGATCTATCAAAAAACAAATTTTGAAAAAGAAAATAATTATATATAGTCAACAATATTCACTTATTGTTGATATGTTCAACCAAGCCATAGAACCCATTCCCAGAAAAGCCCTGCAAAATACAATCCTGAATGTATTTTTATGTTTATCAAAATGGTCAAAGTTAATTTTAGTCCAACTTGGTGCCAGTAGACAGTACTATATTTGCAGCAACATGCTATCTTCCTGGCTATAGAATAGAAGATGGTGTCTTGTGATAAAGATCAGATTATTATTCTTGATGTGGCTAGAGTGAGATCTAAGATCTTGTATGAATTCCATCACAGCCCTTTAGCTAGCCATATGAGTGACAACTTATAAAGCTGCAAAACGACTTTCCCACCGAAAGAATATGAAGGATATAGCCCCAGTATTCCATGGACTTTGAGACATCCTTGCCAAGGACAAGTTACAACTAGACAGAATGAATGGATTCTAGTGTTCATGGATGGCAAAGACTGTGAAAGCAGACTGTCAGTAATCCTTCATGATAATGAAGTATCGCTTACAAAGACAATGAATGGATGCCAAGACAAATATAGATTCACAACAAAGAATATAGCACATCAGAATGGTATTTCTTTGCCACTTAGAGGGCAGTGTTGTAAATCTCTCTGATATATCGGATATATCGGCAAGTTAAACCCATGTTAGATATATCCAAGATATTCTGAGATATTCCGAGTTAGACCCCTGTCTTGCGACATTTTCCGAGATATTCTGATATTTTCCACCGATGTCACCGAGAAGTTACATTCTGGACCCTCGCCGATACTTTCCCCGAGACGAGATTTACAGCATTGTTTGAGGGGGCAACCTCACATTAGAAGACTACAATACTCAACATGCCTTGATTTACCTACAATGTCGTTTATATAGATGGAAGTAGGGAGTGATAGGTGCCACATGCACTCCCTAAAGATTACAAATGGAAAGGGAAAAGCTTCTTACTGATAACAGTGTTAAATAGAAGAATGGAAAGTGCTAATAAGAGACTGAACCTAAATAGAAGAAAAGTGTTCGAGAAAACAAGGTATTTCCACACAAGTTGAACACCGGATATACTGAAGTATCGTTTTTTCTTCTTTCCAATGGCTCTCGTGGGGTGTTTGCATATACTGGAACACAAGACCAACAACAAAGGAAATATCAAAACAAGTAGGAGTCAAATATAAACAGCTACCACCTAACTAACAATACAAAGTGGCATCTACTTGGGGTGTAGTACAGATGGCAGCAAGTTTGACTACAGACTAGAAGGGAGATGGGGCTGATTTACAATCTTCCATGAGAAAGCGGTGAAGAAGGTCACATGCATACTTAGACTAGGAAAGGGAATTTCTTTCCTTGGTTGGCAATACTTGAGGCCAATGAAATAATGCAAATAACCTAAGTCTGTCATTTTAAATTTCTTCTTAAGGTTGGATTTCACATGGTTTAAAATTTATTTTCCCAAAACTGTCCACCAGCTAGGTCCTGCAAAGACAAATGAACACACCCTCCAAGGATCTCAAGTCATAACATCATGAGAAGTGGATCCAATCAATAAATAAGCCATCTAAGCATGTGCATCAAAAATCACTATATCAAACAATTAACAGCTCAAAGACACTAAGGAAACCTCCAAGGGATGAGGACCAGGTCGTTGACAAGAGCATCCCCCAAGCATCAGGGACATCGATCACCAATATATGCATGAGGACGCTGATATGTGGAAAATCTATCAAAAATACTTCAACGTCTTCACATACTCCCAATACCTTAACTCTTCTTGAATCAATACCACAAACATTGCCATAAGGTTGGGTTGTCTTCAGGCCAAGCTGTTTCATTAGCTTCAAAGATATGACATTTGCTGAGGCCCCTGAGTCAAGCATGCAGTTGTTAAAGCGGAGGCCATTCATGCCTAATGAGAGATAGAAGGGAGTGTTCTTGTCCTTTGGCCGATCGAGATACATAGTGTTTAACACGATGGGAGGATCCTCTTTCTTAGCAAGCACCTGTAACATCCTCAAAACTTCCCTTTTCATGGAAGGGATCTTACACATCTCTATCACTAGGACCATCATATTCAGTTTTCCAAAAATGTTTGCAACATCTATATTCAACCGAATGTCATCTGTAGGAGTTGGCTTAGGAAGCAACTCACATACTGGCGGTGGAGGTGGTGGAGCAACCTTTTCTGTTGGAGGAAGAGGAGTATTAGGCTGTGACGGAGGGGCTGAAGCATTTTTTCTTCTGTAGATTAGAATTCCCCTCCTCCTCAATTCCTTCTTCTGATCATCTGTTAGTTTATTTAAGGCCTGGATCCTCCCCTTTCTTTCTCCTATTCTTCTGGCTTCATTGATCTTCTCGAGTAACATGTTCATCATTGAGATTGCAAATCATGAAGTTTATATCGTAAGGATAATCTTTGTCTTTTCGGGGCATTCATCTTCCCTGTGGGGTTCTTGGCATGGGAGGCACCAAGCTTCTATATCAACTGTCCCAACAGGTTTCAAAGTATCTGGGGCCTTTGCCTCTTGTTGAGGTCTTGGTTTCCAAATGGTTGCATCTCTCTGTTGTCTAGTAAACTGAGATCTGGGAGCAGATTGACTTCTTTCCACTGTAGTCATACGGTTCATAAGTTGATCCTTCACTTGGGAAAACTGAGTATTCATCTGGTCTATCTTCTGATTCAAGAGAGTAATTGGATCAGGAACAGTGTTGTTGGAAACCTTCGTCCTTGATTCTGTCTTGCTGCGAGGATACTGAAAAGGTTCTATTTTTTAATCAAGGAGATTCTCTTCAATGTCAATACTGAAATCTTTAGCCTCTGCCAATGACGTGGACTTTTTATCTTTAAGAATGTATCAGAACTGCCCTTCAAAGGCATTCATGTAAAGGATACAAATTGATGATGTTGAAGGACGGTAATCTGTTGGAATTTGATTGTACAACTTGTCAAATCTTGAAATGAATTCCCTTACCGTTTCATTCTCCTTTTTCTTTATTTGATTGAACTGAGTTGTGAGTGTCCCACCATCTGCTTTTCTTGACCATCTGCTTTTAAATAAGGCGGAAAAGGAATCATAGGTCGTGATCTGATTATTAGGGAGTCCCTTGAACCAATCAAGGGCTTCCTCAGTCAATGATGAGGCCAATAGTTTCATGGCCACACCTTCATGATCAATACCTGCATTGTCCGTATCTAGACCCATGACATAAATGTGGTCTTCGACAGTTATCACATTGTTTCCTGGGAACTTTGGTAACTACTTGTTGACATCTGTTGGCATCTTGTTAGGGTAACCTTGGATATTGGTCATGTTAAGGAGTTTGCAAAGGTCTCTTGCCCAAGGGCGAGCCACTGGAGCAAGGGGAAGGGAGTTGTTATCCCCTATCCTAGGGATAACTAAGGAGATTATGTCTCGAAGCCCACAGGTCCTACACATGGAGTACCGAGAGCCATATGACTTGAGCTTGGCCCTGGAGGGACCATCTTTTCTTTAGTGCGTCCTATCTATCAACAGCAGCAGCATCCATCCCATCAGCTTGATTCTGAAGTAACAGTGGGTCTTGGTCCATAAGGTAATGAGTCTGGGTATCATGGTATGTGTTTTCAAAGCATTTAAATATGTGCACTGAACTCTCTTTTGTTTCATGACGTTTGCTTGGAAATTATGCTCTTTAACTTGTCCATACCTGGGGGGGATGACAAAGTGCCCTAGTAAGCCAGTTCCCTTAGGGATGAGTTTCCACTAGGTGGGTCTATGAAAGATCATCGCCCATTCCTTCCATATTAACCACTTTTCATCATTGTCCCTCTCATCTTTCCCCTACCTTGGTTCGAGCATTGGGTTTTCCAAGTTAGTAAGGGTTGTACCTTGCCTTGTGGGAAGAAGGGGCTAAAGGCCCAAAGGGTGAAAGTAGATGAAAAAAGTTAAAAGCCAAAATGAAACCTTGAGATGCTTCACCCAGGGATTCTCGAGAAAGCAATAAATGGCTTCTCAACAAGAACAGGGGACCCGTAAAATAAAATAAAACTCAAGACCTAGTTGGTGGATAGGAGGTCTCATCATGAGTCGGCCTATTAGGTCCATGGGCATGTAGTGGTATGACACTGCCATCCATCTGGTCACCAAACCAGGGTAGTGGCTCCTTGTGGCATAGCCAAGAGAAAGGGGGTCTCATCACGAGTTGCACCTTCTCATTTCCGTAAAATGCTTGTGGGTAACGATGTCACCACTGGTCACCATGCCAGGACAGTGTCCTCCAACTATTCTCTTGAAAATAAAAAGCAATAAGACAAAGAGTAAAAGGCATTGAATGGGCTAGGAAACAATGGCATCCATGACAAGGTGCAGCTCGCCCTCTACAGAGGCACCCACAGGTAAGACCTACATTTCCTTGTTATCACTGCACCCCTTGCCCAAACATTCCCTACACCATCTCATACATCTACATGACCTAGATTGGTCTTCACCTTGGAAACACCCCAAACCTAAGGAGGATTAGCCCAATAGGACATCCTGAGACCCCCTCCAAACTCGGATTGTTAAATTGCATAACGTCTTTGAGCATTTGTCTGGGTAAAAGGGGGTTTGATGCACATGTTTGGGTAGTTTGATTATTAGATGTGATTGACATTGCTATGATCCCTGTGACTTATGAGCCCATGGAGGGCATACTTGTTGTTGCTGCAGGTCCATGCCCGACGGACAGGTACATATGGGGAGATGATTAGCTCATACCTCCATGGGGATAAAAGCCCACTAGATGGATGTTGTGACCCCATCCAAGGGCAAAGAGACACCAGAGGCCTGCACCGGAGAAAAAGGGTGTTGCACCAAAGACACTTTGGCAGGCCTAGACCTAGGGGGATCTTGCTCTCCCCCTGAACATTGGCCTTGGGAGGCCCATGACATCACCCTTGTGACCCTAGACATCACCCAACGTCAGATGGACATGATGGAGGCAGTTGTGTACCAAGTGGCACGTGTGGCATCATCCAGAGGCCTTGGGAGGCCTAATGTTTTGTTCATGGAGCCTAACATCCCACCTATGATGAAATATCCCTGATCCGGCTGATCAAGATATTTTCCACGATCTTACTGTTCTAACATGCAGATCTGATACACTAGGGGTTTCTGGATGCGTTTTAGGGTTTGATGTAGACGATCTTTGTTTATAGTGTTTGCATGTCAGTTATTATGGTTGCATGTAGGTGATTATAGTTGCATGTAGCATAACAAAGGTCTCACAATCATAAAATGACGCATGCAATAGCATATAAGGTCAACAACTCAATATTATGAATAATAACAGTGCATGCGTGGGAATACAAATCGCCTACTGAAATATATAGACTAAACGTCAGTCAGATCGCAAGGATCTGTACTGGAATACAATCAAATAGCAAAGAAATACCCGTGTCCGCAAGAAGGCAGCAGATCTGCTGCATGCACGGATAGAATGACCAAAATGAACGATCCTGGGTGAGCACGGTGACCGCTATCAGCTGG
>SNQJ01S0005776.1:311430-329405 GCA_010110895.2 Picea sitchensis
CAGTTATCAGAAATGTAAGGAACCTGATGCATATATAAGAAGGTTATAACGATCAAACATGACACATACCATGATACCTTGGACCAATTACCTCATGGAGCAAGAGTCCTTTATGATGCAAGTCCAAGCCAATGGTGATGGAAGTTGCTACTGCTAACAGGACAAGTCTGGCGAAGAAGAAGAAGGATGGGCCCTCCAGGGCCATGCTCAGGTCAATCCTGCTCTCGGTACTTCATGTCTAGGACCTGTGGGCCTCGAGACATGATCTCCTAGTTATCCCTAGAAAACGGGGATAACATCACCCACAAATACCTAATGGAAATGAGAAGGTTGGCTCGTGATGAGACCCCCTTTCTCTTATCCATGCAACTAAGAGTCACTGCCCTGGTTTGGTGACCATATGAGGACAATGTCATACCACTAGATATCTGTGGACGTGATAGGTCGACTCATGATGAGACCTCTTATCCTTCAACCTACCTTTCAAGCATTTCTTTATTATATTGTGGGTCCTCTTTTATTCAAAGATAAGCATTTCATTGCTTTCTTGGGTGATCCCTGGGAGAAGCATCTGGAAGGTTTATATAAGGCTTTTATCTTTTACCCAACACCAACCCCTCTGAGCCTTTAGCCCCTTCTTCCCATAGAATGAGGGACAACCCCTTCTTGGGTCAATACACCCTAAAATCCCAAGAGATAAGGAAATGGAGGGGAATAATGATGGAAAATGGTAAGTATGGTCAGGAAAAGTACGATGGCTCATTAAGGGATTTCCCAGCAACAAACTCATTTCCAAAGAAGACCACTTACTAGGGCACAATGTCAACAACCAAGGTGAAGCAAGGCAAAAGGCATAATTTCCAAGCACATATCATGAAATCTAGAGCAACCTAAGATACAACATAATCAAATGACTTAGGTATTGAAATGATGCTCACCATAATACTGACTTGTACCTCATGGAGCAAGGCCCACTGCTTTCCGGAATCCAACTGGTGTGGTGGATGCCATATGTAAACATGTGACCATCTGTGGTGGTGAGTGGGTTTTCCATCTGTGCAAAGGGTATTTTTGGTCATGTAGTCTCTCAGCACTCCATATCTGCAACATGAGGGCCTCGAGACATCATCTCCTTAGTTATCCACAAAATGGGGATAACAGATCTCAAATGTGGAAATGTAGCTCTCCAAAGTGAGACGTCCTCCCTGTTGCCGTACTAATACACACTTGCAAACGTGAGCCAAGTCCTACTCACTTAGTGTGTCCTTGGAGGCACAATGCCTAGGTTCAAAGCCCACGCTGTCACGTTGTCTTGAACCTCTTCCGTCTAGGCTTACTCCTAGGGAAACCAAGTGGGGTAGACCCTAGTTTGTAGATGAGATTTACGTTAAGTTCTAGGAGTAGATTTTAATTAGTTAAGGTTTTAAGGGGAGTCTAACCTATGATGCAAAGGCAACAATGCAAGATGCAAGATTTCTTATGTCAAGCAAACCTTTCCCTAGGTCAACTAAGACTAGTGCCAAAGGTTGGGCAAGGGGTCAACTAAATATGTAAGGGTGTTTAATTACAAGTAAGATTACAAAGATTATCAAGATACACTTATGCTACAGCAAGGTTAGATACTGACAAATAAAGAATGCTAGATACACAATGTTACAATATAATAAGCTAACCACATTTGCTTAAATGTGCAGGAAGTTAGATACAATCAAGACGTGAGCACCATCAACACATTAAGCCTAAGCATGCCCCAATAGCACTTACTCTATTGCACTGCTCCTCAATGGCAACATCAACACTCGAAAATCACAAGGACACTTAGAAGATTTAGAAGCTTCAAAGTTCAAACACAAGTGTTCCACAATAATTAAGACACTTAGTTAATTACCCACAAAGCATTACTTGCAGATGAGATTGGAGGATTATACTTGCAAGTGTTTAACCTTAAGATATATCAATTTTAACCAAGATTGTTAATTTCTTAGTGAGTTAAGGGTTTTAAGATTTGAAAGATTTTAATTACTCTAACTAAGTGTTTGACCAAAAACCTCCTCCCCCAATTACCAAATGGATGTTGGATGCTCAAGAAGTTAGGCAACGAGGCCTACCCTAGCTTCACAGGTCAACCCTAATGAACCGAGTACTCCCGGAAAGGACGTCGGGCGCCGTGAGACCGTCCCGGGCCTAGCACCTTTCGTTCCCTTCCTCAATCCCCATTTTAGATGGAGAAGATGGTGATTTTAGGCACCCTGTTAAGTCTATTAAGTTTATAGATTAATTGGTTAAGTTTTTAGGTGTATTAGAAAGTGTTTTAATGACTTTTAGTTGCCTTAAAATGGTGATTTTATGCCAAAACCGAAACTTTAAGCAGCTTATAAAGATGTGTTATTAAGCATGAGAGTTAAGCACATTAACACATCTAAGCATGTAAAAGAGAGAGCTGAAATAAAGAGTTATTGCATCACCATTTATTGAAACATAACATAAAAAGCTTGTAAAGAATGAATGCTAATGAACAAGGGCAAGAATAGTTTGCCAAAGAAAAGGAGAGAAAGATTTAAAGCTTATCACCACTTAAACATTGATTGTTATAGCATTAAGATAGAGCATTAAGTGTGAAGAAGAAAGCTTAAGATTTAGATGTGTGCCTACACTATCAAGATGTCCAACAATACATTAACTTAAGTGATGGAAAATGTCCTTAAGTATGAAATAACATGAAAGAGAAAGCCACTTATTATACCATCAATGCATTAAACCTTTTAGTGTTGGATTAGAGCATGTGGAATGAAATAAAACTTGAGAAATCTTAAAACATGCAAGTAGATTATGCCCCAAGGGCTTAAGCTAAACTTTAATGTGTGAATGAGATCTAGATCTAGATAATTTTAACCATCAAAGCATGAATAGATCATTAACACATTATTACCCTAGCCTTACGATTTAGGGGATGTCTCTCCCAAGGTGTAGGCAATTATTAAGATTAGAAACAACTTGGAAAGAGAAAGAAAAGCAAGAATAAACCACTCAATGGCACAAGGTGGAGGCAAGCCTACCTTTATTGTGCCAAAGGGTTGTGAAAAGAGCAAGCAACAAAAATTATCAACAACTTACTTGCTAACCCCACGTCCTAGCTTAGAAAGATAATTTTGAAATGAAAAACTTGAAACTAGATCTAACCCTAAGCTCACACGTGGGAGGTATGCCGTACCAATTCTCCTCCCAAGCTATGAGCCACAAAAAATCAGCAAAAAGTGAAGAAAACTATGCACAAGAAGCTAGAAAAGTGAAGAGAAAGGTTGAGATTCATTACCCACTTGAAGAGAAGGGTCTTGGAGTGTTGTGTGGCTGATTTTGGGCAACATAAGCCCCTCAACCTGATAAAAACCTGCAAAAATCTGCAAGCTATGCTTGCTGGAAAAGCTACACACAACAATAAAGATGAAGTAAAAATTTTGTTTTAGGGCAGAAATTTTTCACATAAAAATTTTATGGAAAAAATGTATTTTAGATGACCATTCTATGATGTTAAGCTAGCTGAAATATTATATGAAATGGACAGCAAGAAAATAATGAGAAAAGGAGTTTGAGTAAGCTTTAAGGGAAGACTCCTCCTTGAGGCTATCCCCACAAAACCCTAGAAGCAAACCTGCAAAACTTCAACAAAATGTGATGCATACAAGTAGATAATATGGCTAAATATGCTAACAAAATAAAATACTTGGACCCTATTAGCAAACCCACATATATAGATCAACAATAATACTAGTTGTGTGATCTACCCAAGTAAAATACTTTACCCAAGAATCTACTCCATGAAACCCAAGATGTCAAATCCACAATATTACCTCATATGCAAGCAAGAGACAAGAATACTCGTTGTTCTTCCAATCCTCCAAAGTTTCTCTTTACTACTCAAAAAGGAAAATCTTGAAACAAATACTTGCTCCAAAACCCTCAAGAGCAAAAGAATGGATGCAAGATGAACAAGAATGAAAGAGATGTGAGATGGAAATCAAGTAGCATAACAATAGCTCAAGATATGGTGAAGAAAAAAGTGAGGAGAGGGTTCTATTTATACTTGGAGAGGCAAACCTACCTCTCTTGGATCAATGCCAAGTGTCCACCACCAAGCACAAGAGAGAATCCCAAGGAGGGGGGTGCACCATCTAGGGTTTCAAACATGGATTGATGAAGTGGATGGGTTGTGAGGTGTGGGGATCAAGCAAAGAGTGACATGGAGGGCTAGGAAGGGCACACCACATGTGAGAGGGGTCCACACCCTTTGCAATTTCAAGTTACAACGTTTCACCAAGCAAGGGGGGCGTAACTTCCCCTAGGGGGGCGTGAGGGTTTGGGTGAGTGAGTGGGTGAGGGGGTGTGTAAAGGTTGGAAAAGGTTGGGTGGGTTAGGAATAGGTTAGGAAACATCTCTCTTATCTTTTTCCATCTTTACATCACCCTTTTAACTCAAAAATACAAAAATGACATTTGATCAATGTCATGACCTAGCAATTAAAATTGTTGTTTTTGACTGACTGAGACTCCTGGTGGACAAACACCTAGCAAAAGTTGTCCGACTGAGCTGAAACTTGGTCCAAGGGTGTAGGGGGTCTCATTCCATTTTTTTTGAGCACAAATACCCCTATCAAAAGTCCAAGGACCTAGTTTTTACAATTTTTGCTCAAAAATAATTAATTAATTAAATAATTAAACCTCCAAACTTAGGGAAATTTAATTAAAAATTAATCTAGACTAAATGGAATTCCGCGAAACTTTCTAAGATGTCATACATGGTCATTTATAGCATTCCTAAACAATAGTTACCAGAGGATAAGCCCCTTAAAACGCCCTTCACCACTTTGGAGGAATTATTGCAAGTGTGAGGGAAAAACTCAAAGGAAATTAATAAGATTGAAAAGCCCAATTAATAACCTGAGGATAAAAAACCCTAGGTGAAAGGAACTCTCCCAATGAACCCATCCCAAGGTAACTGACCTAAATATTACCCATGCAGACCTATTACATTATTAACCCACGCAGGGGTGCGAAAATTTTGTTTACAAAAAGAAGTGTTGGTGGCAAAAAATTCCCTGTAGAACCAAATAATCTTCGACAAATGGGCATCTGATGATGCATCTCTTCATGGCACATGGATTTGACCCCCTAGTTGGATAATTAGTCAACACTCCCCAAACCATGAAAAGACCAAGTAAAAAGCCCCATAAGATAGCACATGTGGCATCATGAGTGAGATGTCCTCCTATTATGATGAGTAAATGTGTAATAAAGCACCTCCAATATGGGAAGTCCTCAACCATGAGCATAAACATGAGTGCAAGCTACTTCCTTAAGGCGGTCATCTCAAAATAGGGCTTGAATCAAGTCAAACCTCCAAATATAGCAAGTATGAAATCTCCAAACATCCAATCAATAAGATACGACAAAGTGCAAAGTGGCCTCAAATGGCAGACGTCCTCTTCAAATCAAGTGCCAAGAAAGTAGATCCATGAAACAAGGCACCAAATCCATGAAGAGGACATGTGGAATGTCATCAATGCTCAGCTAACTCCATGAAGAAATGGGGCGACCCCTCTTCAATCCAATATAATAATAGCATGCCTCAACATGTGTGCAAGACACTCCTCCAAAAATGGTATGTGTGATCAATAATGCATGAGAAGGTGTGCAAGGTAGCTTCCTAAGGTGGAGCGCTTTACTAGATACATGAGTATGTGTGCAAGGTGGCCTCATAAGGTGGAGCACTCTACTAGATGCATGAGTATGTATGTGCAATAAATCCTTCAAGCTTAATCTCCAAAGCGTAACCACCCTCTACAAGTGTGCAATCAATTAGATCCATTAATAAGGGGTTACTCCATCATGACAAAATGTGCTACACCATCAAAAGAAAGGAAGCGCTCCACTCAAACTTCCTCAACATATGTGCAAAGTGCTAGATCCAAGGAAGAACGACTTAAGCAAGACTTGTATCATCATTAACCAGACACCAAGTCATCCAAAAGCTCAAACAACTCATCAAGAAGTGAAACAAGCTCATCAAATGATGCATGAAATGTTGATAAGTATGCATATGCCTCCACATATGAGCCAAAGAAGGGGAGTGTTCCACTTAAGACCATGATCCACCTTGTTATCCACCAAGTTGCACTAGGATGGACTCGCAGTTGAGCTGCCAAAGATTAAACATTCTTATGTTCAAAATCAGAGTTTAAAAGTCCAGCTGGTCAATATGACCACTTTTTCACATTTCCATCCCTTGAGTGGGTTTTAGCATGGTTATTCCTTATCCATGAATGTTGTGTGTGTTATTCCTTTATTACAATATACCAAATCTTTATAGTCTTTATTGTTTAAGCATTCCACTACATGGTAGTTAGGGTTTGTAGAGTGCTTAAGACTCGACCTTAGAAACATGGAGAGAGAGGGCCTATTGAGCATTCCCCTACACCCTTTGGTATCACAGTGAATCAAGACTCTAGTAGAGATCTGAGTGTAGGTAAACTCCAAAAAAAATTTGCATGAAATGGTCTGTGACTACAAACATGATGCATAGAGGAGGTAGAATGGCCATCCATAGAGAATTGCAATAATCGAGAACGTAGATAAAACTCGAGACTAGGTAACAAAGTGAAGAAGTGGAAGAGAGTGTTTCCAAGCCAAAACTAGAAGAAAATGAGAAGCAAAGTGGACAAGAAAATGATCCCATGGCTCAATTGATAAAATTCTTGTGACGTAGAGGTAATGCAAGAGTAGAAGTCCCCAATTATGATGCTTGAAGGTTGCAGTCTTGGTAGATTGGTTGGGTGAGATGGAGCATTACTTTGAGTATGAAAGGAGTGAAGACCCTTAAAGAACAAAGTTTGCAAGCACCAGATTGAAAGGACATGCTACATTATGGTGGGAGTTTGTGTAGCAAAACGTGAGTGCACAAACAAAAAGAGAAGATCCAAACTTGGAATAAAATGGTTCTGAAAATGAAAAAGAAATTATTGCCAATGGATTACATGCAAACCTTGTTTCAGTAGATGCAAAATCTTAGACAAAAAAAGCAGAGTGTACAAGAGTACATAGAAGAATTTTGCAAGCTATCAATATGCATTGGACTCCAAGAAGAATATTAGCAAGTTTCTGGGTATATGAATGATCCGAAATACACCATTCAAGATGAGATTAGTCTACACAAGATGCATTCCATAGAATAAGTACATTAGTTGGCATTGAAAGTCATGGCACGGGAGGCCATGGCAAGAACAAATGTCATGGTTCAACTAAGAGAAGAGATGACACATATAGAAAAGGCAAAGAATATTGAAAAAAATTGTACTTTTGGACATGCACAAGACAAAGGTTGTGGAGAATTCATAAGGCATGGATGAGGAAATGAGCATAGAACCAAATACTGTTCACTTGTAGAGACGAAGGCCATATATCCTTTGAGTGTCCACACAGGAATGTCATGAGAAGAATTGAACAGAGAAATCAATTAGCTCAAGGAGAGGAATCTAAGGATAGATAAACAGTTGCAAAAGCAACAATGGAACATGGAAAAAACCAGATGTTGCACAAAAGAATGATTGCACGAGAACAACAAATATTGGAGGAAGAGAGAAGGTTGAGAAAGTATCTTTAGAACAAAATGTAAGTCTAGAAATAAGTGTTGTAAGGTCATAATTAATTATTATAGTTCTAAGAATATGGTCATTGTAGAGATGGTAGAGAAGTTGGGGTTAGTGCAACAGAAGCAACCTTGACAATATAGGTTGTTTTGGTTCAAGAAGTGTTGTGAAGTGAGGGTGACAAATTACTGTAGAGTGTCTTTTTGCAAAGGTGAATACAGAGATGAAATCTTATGCAATCTCATTCCCATGGATGCTTGCCACTTGTTGGGGAGACCATAGTAGTGTGACAGGTGTGTAGTCCATGATGGAAGAAAGAACACCTATACCAACATGAGGGACAACAAGAGAATTTAGTTAGTGCCTTTAAAGGATGAAGATCAAAGTGAAGTGTTGTTGGTGACAATCAAAGAGTTCATGAATACAGTCCTAACTCAGAAGGTTTGTCGAACTTCATCATTCAAGTTCGAAAATTGGCAAATTCTAAAGAAAAATAGAAAAATGGGGAGGTCCAACGAACCTAATCAATGAACTCCAAGACGAACTCGAATCGAATAGAGTTGGGATGAAATGAAACAAATTTCTAGGAAAACCTCTTCAAACTTGATTATGAAATTCAATTTAAAATTTGTTTAAAACCATATTTTTCATAATTTATAAATAAAAAAATAAAATATCCTAACCTACGTCTAACACTAATACCATATTCACTTCTCCCCATGATTTTCTTCACTACCCGCACATTTTTTCACTCTCAGATGCGACCTCCACATTCATTGTCACCCTTAAACTATGATTTGTTGACACCACTCACTAGTCTAGAGACTCCAGACTTGTTGTTGTGACCACCATAGACTCCATACTTGCCTAAAGGTTTCTACTACAATCTAAGACCCTTGTGACTTAGGCTATGATTCGTTGCTCGCACCTACTATCCACACCCCAATCTAAAATTTAAAGATCCCATCGGAGAATGTAGCCACTAGTTTAGACTCTAAACAGCTCACTAGAGAAGGTAACCACCAATCCAAAGTCCAAACCCTCGCAAGTTGCCACCACCATTGAAAGTTGTAGCTACTAACATATGACTCTAGCACACCCAACACTTCTAGATTTTCTCAACACAATCAGAGTGTAGTGACCGCATTGTTTTAATAAAATGTAAAATTTTCGGTAAAACAGGATTTTACCTTGTAAATTGATGTAATATTTAATAAGTGGTACTAGGAGGTGTTTAACACCTTGGGGGGTATCATTTTCTAACCCAGAATACCCCTTTTACCCTTGTACCCCGTTTTTGAGTGAAAAAATTGACTTTTACTCGTGAAAAACCAATTATTTCCTCAAAAGGTGAATATATCAGCTCCCTATTTTTAAGGAAACATGTCAAAAACATGTTTTTGGCTTATCTGCAGTCTAACTCTCCCTCTCTACTAGTTAATGGCACTTGAGGCGAGTTCTGATGAGTTAAGTGGCAAGTTAGAGTGGAGAGATGGAGACTTAAGTGATGATTGATGCAGATCCCAATGGGAAGTGCACCCTACCTCTTGAGAGGTGGCACACTCTCCTTGAGGGCGTCAATCCCAAGGAGAGATGCGCCCACCTCTCAAGAGGTGGCTCCCTCTCATTTTTTCTTGCTTGCTATTGTGGTGCCTTATCTCATGTCTTGCTTGAGTGGTGGTTCACTTCTCTTCACACATGGTGCCCATTCTCCTTAAGTCAACTCGCCCTCTCCCTTGGGAATGACACCCTCTCTTTGTATATATTGAAGCATACCCCTCCTCATTTGGTTAATGAGAGTTTGGGCTGAGCTTGCTATTGTACTGCTATTGTAATAATTTTATTGGAATAAAGAAAGGCTTTGGAGGTCAAGAAAGTGGTGTGCATCATTTGAGTGGATGTGGATGTCTTGTGCGTTATTATATGAGGTAATCTTAGCTTAGTTTCTTGCATGTAAATTTGTTGTTTGGCCTTTGAAGGGGTGTTATCACCTAGTAGGATAGGATCTATTAGTTAGTTTACTTCTTAGATATTTTTTATTATTTACGTTAGCAACATAAGATTTATATGTCTTTTCAGTTGATTAACATATTATCTAAGCTTCTTTTGTAGGTGACATTGAATATTTAACATGGTTTTTGCAAGTTTTCTATGTTTTACAGGTCCTCATGCTTGGAGAAGTGGCTGAACTAACCTAGTGCAACCTTCTACAAGCTCCAAGCCTCTTGAGAACGTAGTCCCTCAACATTTCACAGGAAGACCCCATAGCCCAAGGATTCCTAATCTTCAAGCTTCTCTCTCTCTCTTTCATAAAATTAAAGTTTTCTTGGTTACTTTCCTTGCATGCAAGTAGATCTAATTTCTAAATATAAATCTTAAATAGATCTTTACTTTTGCATGCATGCATGCATAGATCTAGATTGCACTTTCAATTTTTCTATCATTTAAGCTAGATCTAGCATAAAACATTTATCTTTTAAGCAAGTTTTCTAGCTAGATTTTAAGAGCTAAAAGGTAGATTCATTATTAGAGATTTAATTTACATATTTGGAAAATCTCAGTGCCGATTTCTTTGCTGTTCCAAACAGAAAACAAAAGCCACTAAGAAACTTGGCTTTTTTCTTGCTTTCTTGATCATTTTTTGCTAACTTTTGTCTAACTTTCACATGGTAAAATTGTGCATAAATCTAACACTTTTTGCAGGCTGTCCCAAAAGCATTTTGGGCATCTTTCCATCAAATAGCTTGTTGTTTTTGCAGATTTTACGAACATCTAGGATGAAGTGCTGCCCAAATTTCGTGGATCCGGACCATCCGGGACCCCCCAAACCACCCAATCTTCCTTCTAATCATTCTATTCTTATAATTTGTAAGTTTGACTGGGCCTTGGATTATAAAAGGGCCAGCAAAGCTTCATTATTAAGATTTTAACTTGAAAGAGTTAGTGGGATAACCCACTAGCCCCCTCATCTCCCCTACCCTGGGGGGATTGTGTCAATTTTGTATTCATTTTGCATGTGCCCAATTTTTCTAACCTAAACAAGATAAAATCAATTTAAAACAAACCAAGATAAACACAGCAAAGCATTTACTTTCCGTTTTAGTTAGTTTTCATTTTTCAGTTATTTCAGTTATTTCAATTTTGGCAAGGTAACAAACCTTCCCCATAAAGGCCCTATTATGCTCTTAGCCTCGCAAGCATTGCTTGATCTTGGCATGATTCAGAAAGGGACTTGATTTGTGTGGAGTATTCTGGGAAAACCTTTTTCCATTATTGCTCAATACGGAATCCATACCAAAAAATTGCTTGTGAGTTCAGGGGGATACTTTGAGATTCATTCTCTCCCTGTTGGAAGTCCTTGCAGTTTCGCTTGTACCCATTTGAGGGATAATAGTTTAAAGGAAAACACAATAGATTAGATATTTCATTTTTCGCTTACAATCTCTTGCAATCGTGAGTGGATCAGCACTATCAGTGCACCTCACTCAATTAACTTAAATCCAAGTGAAACTCCTTAACTAATAAAATTCATCAAGATCAATTCAATACATTTATCTTGCAGCAATACGCACTTTCCTTTTTTTGGCACTGGTCTACAATATTTCCATTTGCTTATTATCAGTTGCTCTCATTTGCTTTTGAAGTACTGTTGAGATTTGGTAGCTTGGAGGTACTTCTGCATTGGCAGCGCTCAGCATGCGGAAGTGACCAAGCAAATTTTCTCCTAGTGACTTTATAAAGTGATTTTATAAAGTTAAGTCTTTTTATTTTTTAATGTAAAAGTGACTTTATGATGTTTTGAGTCACTTTAATGACTTAAGTGATCTCAACGAATGATTAAGTCGTGACCATTGATCTTGAGGGAAAGTGAAGAGTCACTCATGGGAGATCAAGGGTTAGGAGAGTTACATTTTGAAATTGTTTAAAGGCAGCTCATTAGGAGAAGGAGGGCGCACTTTTGAGGAGAGCTTGAGGGAAGGTGAAGGGGCACGAATCCCAAAGAAGAGTGTTGGCTTGAGGAAGAGCTACAGCAAGGAGGGATTGGCACGCATCCCAAGGAGCATTGCAACCATTAATACAGTCCGTACAGCAACAGAAGAGAAGGTCGTACAACTGTGTAAGCTGGTCGTACAGCAAAGGGAGGGCACATAAATCGATGTTGTAAGTTTACAGCATGTTGGCACGGATTACTATGCAGTTTTGCTGAGATTTTCTTTCTGTTCCATACAGTTTCCTTTTGGCATGAATTTCTATGCAGATGTTGACTGTTAGTGGAAGATTATTGGTTGTCCTGGGCCATACAAGCCATACAGCCATGGTTGTCTACCTTAGACACGGTCTGGGACTGTTTGCATAGTGTTGTAACTTGCTAGAAGAAGAGAATCACTGTGTTTTTATGTTGATGCAGCTTGCTGATGTAATAGTTCTGATTTTACCTTAAGCTGAATAAACATTCTTTCTCCTCAAAACTGTCCATATTTTCTGTGTATTTCTTCAAGAGTTTATGCATAGATTTTTGTGCCAAATGAGAGTTTATGTCTGCTGTTCATAAATTATTTTCACTGCAATTTTATTTCAGAACTTGGTTAATAGTGCTTCAGCCCATAAAGAACAGTGGTATGGCTGTTGGATATTTATAGGAGGCTGAAATATAATTTAGTCTAAGTTTGATACTGAAATAAGGTGTATTTTAACATGGTATGAGAGCTAGGGCTCTCAATTTCAGTGGGCAACTTTGGCACTTGGGACAGCAAGTGAATGGTACATTTATTTGAAGAAGGCAGAAAAAGGTTCTTTGTCAGGTGGACAATGATGACTTCCAGCATCAGGTTTGAAGATAGATTGGAGGGGGTCTCCAACTACCTGCAGTGGAAGATTAGAATCAGCAGTGTTCTCAAGGAGAACAAATTGTGGTCGTTTGACACCATTGTGCCTGTACCTACTTCAGATCCCATAGCTCTTGATGTTCATGAGGTGAGGGAAGCCAAGACTCAAAGAATCATCTTGGACGGGGTAAAAGACCACCTTATTCCACACTTAGCTGAGAAGAAGACAGCCAATGAAATGTGGGTTGCACTGAAAGGCTTGTATGAGGCTAAGAACGAGAACCGGAAAAATGGCTCTCCGGGACAAGCTCCATGGAGCTAGGATGGTCAAAGGAGAGAGTGTGGCCACCTACCTCACCCGGGTTACACAGGTGAAGGAGTTGGCAGCTGTTGGAGAAGTCATTCCTGACTCAGAGTTGATGCGGATAGCCCTCAAAGGCTTCACCAAGGAGTGGGAGGTTTTCATCAAGTATGTGGTGGGGAGAGAGAAACTCCCTGATTGGAGCAAATTGTGGGATGATTTTACGCAGGAGGAGATCCAGAAGGGGTCTCAGGAAAAGGCATTGGATGGTGCAGACGACAAGAACGTTGCTCTTGTGGTAAAGGGCAATGAGAAGAAGGAGGACATGAAAAAGGTGAAATGCTTTGCATGTCACAAGACTGGCCACTATGCTAGTCAATGTCCGAACAAGAAGAAGAAGAAACCGGAACCAGAGGTGTCAGCTTCAACAGAAGTCGCAGAGTTTGTTGAGAGATATGAGAAGGAGTTCTCTCTCATGACTGGTCCCGTGGGCAGTGGATGCCTGGTGTTCGAGGGCATTGAGTCTTGGTTTGTGGACAGTGGAGCTTCTCGGCACATGACTAGGTTGAGGTCAGTTTTCCTCGATCTTACAGAGATATACTCAGACTGTAGAGTGAATTGTGGAGCCGGCCCACAACTTGCAGTAAAGGGGGTTGGAAGGGTGAGATTCCAACTAGAGTCAGCAGGTCTTCTGGAGGTTGGCGAGGTGTTATATATTCCAGAGTTGACAGTTAATTTGCTCTCAGTGCCAGCTTTGGATGAGAGTGGATTTGGAGTTGTTTTCTACGGTGGACATGTGTTTTTATATACTGTAGGAGCAACTGTTGACACAACAGTGATGCTTGGTGTCAAGTATGAGGGCTTGTACAGGTCAATGGGTAGACTTGTGTTGGGGTCCAGTGGATTTCTGGACTCAGATTCTATGTCGGAGAGTTGGCAGGTAGCACGGGAGAGAGTTGATACCGGGAACTCAGTCCTCTTCCAGGACTCTCAAGGGACTCAGCAGGCATGAGTCGACATAGATGGATGCTCAAGAGAGTGTGCAGTCTCCTAGGAGCTTGTCTTCATTTTGTGGTACAACAGAGGTAACAACAAAGGCTTCCAGTGCAGTGGGAGTAGTGGCTTCCCGTTCAGAGGGAGCAAAGACTTCTAGTACAGAGGGAGCAGCTATGGCAACTGATGAGACGGAGACAAATTCTGRTGGTGATACCAGAAGTACCTCTCGCTAAGAGGGAGTGTTGAGATTTGGTAGCTTGGAGGTACTTTTGCATTGGCAACACTCAATATGCGGAAGTGACGAAGMAAATTTTCTCCTAGTGACTTTATAAAGTGATTTTATAAAGTTGGGCCTTTTTATTTTTTAATGTAAAAGTGACTTTATGATGTTTTGAGTCACTTTAATGACTTAAGTGACCTCAACGAATGATTAAGTCGTGACCGTTGATCTTGAGGGAAAGTGAAGAGTCACTCATGGGAGATCAAGGGTTAGGAGAGTTACATTTCGAAATTGTTTAAAGGCAACTCATTAGGAGAAGGAGGGCGCACTTTTGAGGAGAGCTTGAGGGAAGGTGAAGGGGCACGAATCCCAAGGAAAAGTGTTGGCTTGAGGAAGAGCTACAGCAAGGAGGGATTGGCATGCATCCCAAGGAGCATTGCAGCCATTAATACAGTCTGTAAGTTTACAGCATGTTGGCACGTATTTCTATGCAGTTTTGCTGAGATTTTCTTTCTGTTCTGTACAGTTTCCTTTTGGCACGAATTTCTATGCAGATGTTGACTGTTAGTGGAAGATTATTGGCTGTCCTGGGTCGTACAGGCTGCACAGCCATGGCTATCTACCTTAGACACAGTCTGGGACTGTTTGCATAGTGCTGTAACTTGCTAGAAGAAGAGAATGACTGTGTTTTTATGCTGATGCAGCTTGCTGATGTAATAGTTCTGATTTTACCTTAAGCTGAATAAACATTCTTTCTCCTCAAAACTGTCCATATTTTCTGTGTATTTCTTCAAGAGTTTATGCACAGATTTTTGTGCCAAATGAGAGTTAATGTCTGTTCATAAATTATTTCCGCTGCAATTTTATTTCAGAACTTGGTTAATAGTGCTTCAGCCCATAAAGAACAGTGGTATGGCTGTTGGATATTTATAGGAGGCTGAAATCTAATTTAGTCTAAGTTTGATACTGAAATAAGGTTAATTTATCAAGTACTTTATTTGCTTATTATCACTCTCAAAAGCAATTTTTTGGATGTGTCATTAAATGTTGCTAGAATAGTGCTATTTGCTTTTGCTTCATTTAACTCCTAGAATTTCTTTGTACTTAGCTTAACCAGCCTTAGATTATTTTTTAGGGACTACCCCCCTTGGCTTCGGTAGGAGTTAGCCTAGACGGAGGAGTCGAGTTATCAAGTGACAGCAACCCGACTCGATACTCATCCCCAAGGCTGCACCCAGTGGATTGAAGAATTCTTCCACGTGACCCGAGGTGCAGATTAGGTGGCGACGGAGGGGAAAGAGGTCCTCTTCAACAATTAATTAATCTAAAAACGTACAAACAATGGGCTTCTCAAGCCACATATACAAAATCAAGGGGCAAAAAAACCCCAATAGTGACCCATTCCCACAAATGAAGGAGAAGTGGGGGTGTTGGTGTAGCCGCTAGCGTCCAACCTCCAAAGGCCCTTCAAAGCTCTTTTTCCTCCACTAAATCAGCAAACATAGTCCCAGTGTTCGCCAACGTGGGAAAACAAGCTTCCAAAATGCATGCTCCAGCCTACATGGGCTCCCAACTGTAGATATGCCCTTCAAACTGCCCAAGAAGTTGCCTTCTCCACCAGCCAAGCAAGAAACATCCCAATTATTCCCTCATATGTGGGTGTAAGGGCTCCAAATGGGTGTGCCATCCTCCACGATATCATCCTAGTACTTCTCACTATGGACAAAGGCTTCAACACAAGCACTCAACCTTCAACATTACACAAAATTCCTTGAAGGGGTCGGCCCTACTTCCAGTCAAATCAACCCTTGAAATCTTCCACGCTTCTGCTCAATATGTTATCACACACACAGGTTGGCCCAATTATCATCAAATCTTCACCAAAGGATTCTTGAATGTGGTGTGTGTGTGTGTGTGTGTGTGTCACTATACATAAATGAGGCACCCATCTTATCGATTCATCTGCAATTTCCACATTGTCCATGGGCAGTCCATCAAATTCTGCAACATTTGCCTGAGTTTATAACAAGTTGGCCCACAGACCTTCCACTAAAACAACTAATTCGTCCCTCTTTCACGGCCAGGATTGGAAGGGTCCGGATTATATTCTGCTGATTGTGGCTTGTTTTCAAACCAATTCTGGATATGCTTAACTGCTGGAATAACTGATTTTCAGACTACTATTACATAAATGCTACAGGCTGCAAATATAATGCTGCAGTTTGTTCTAGAAACCAAGATTGACATTGCACCCTGTTGAAATTCTTTATTACTGGACTGTTTCCTCAAAACTTGCTGGAGATGGGAACTAGGCTGCACTGAGTTCTTTCTCAAACTCTGAACTGTTGTTGGCCATCATTAGGCTTGCCTATCTTTTAACTGATAATTGTTCATCAACAATTCAGAAACAAACCGTGTTTTCCTCAGAGGCTCCTTCTATCCTTTTCTCAAATTCAACACGAGTATGTGTGATCTGTTCCTGGATCTGCTTCAGGAAATAACAAAGAGTGCTGGGAATATACCAAGGGAATCTGCCTTTGATCATACGGGACTTAATGCCATAAATCTGTTTTAGTTATAGACCACAAACCTGCCTTTCAAGGCAACAAGTCTCCTAAGGTACAGCTAACGCTGCGGGAAATGGTTTCATCAAACAGAGGTTGGCACACCCCTTTGCTGTACACCTCACAACCGCTTCTTTGGATTGGCTCGTTATTGTTGGAAATATTAGTTTGAAGTTTGAACACTCCCTCCAGGACTCATTCTGATCAACACAACCTTCAATGGCAGTCTTGCCGCTCATTGGCATATGGTCATTGCTCCAGTCGAGATTTATATGGCTGTCTGCTTCAGTTTATCACATAAAGCCCCAACTGCTAGAAGAGCACCATTATTCTGCCTATAGGGTTTGTAGCCTGGAGCAGCCTCATCATACTTCCTGAAAACTTCAACAATAAAAGTGAGGCATTTCTGGAGGTCTTCCTTTCCACATTTCCGAACCAGCACTTGTGATGATCACAACCTCATTTATCTGTAACATCATTTAAGGTTGCAGAATCCAGATCAAACTGATGTCGTAAGAAGACAACCAATTTCAGCATCTTATGATACCTGGCAAGCTGGTGGGTAACATCTGGCTCCTACTTGGGGACAAGTGTCCTTCATGGGGGCACTTGAGAACTCAGAATCTCAAACCTGAAACCTCCAAAGAGGATCCTTCCCTTTTCCTTCATGTTTAATCACCATAAAATACAGGGATATATCAAATCCATGATGCTCATATGCTGGAACTTCTGTCAAAAGGGCATTAAATGATCCGTTTCTTCTCCTCTTTCTTATTTCAAGAATAGCTAAACATCCATACAAAAGAATAATGTCATCACCAAAAAATACAACCCGTTCCATCGACATGTTTGATTTGTACAAGTGGCCTCTTTCGATAATTTGTTCTCCAAACAGCTGTGAATGACAACAAAATTTGATACAAGGACTGTGTATACCAGATTTCAGAGGACTGATGTAATCATCAATCGCATGAACGAAACCCTTCTGTATGCCAAATTCCACATGAAAATAGGGAAAAAAAATTAAAACAGAAGCTTGCAAACCCTTCCTGCAAAATTTGTCATTCCTGGAACCTTTTACATTGTCCACCCAAGGATCCACAAACTCACTCGCCTTGTTGTAAAGGACTGTCCCCCTTTTCGAATGACAAGGGCTTCTTTCAACCAGTATTTTCGTAACCAGGTTCTTTCTCATATCGTCTAAGGGCTTCAGATGAAAGATACTCTGTCTCAACAGAAAACCAAAACCCCAAGCTAAAAAAACACTCCCGATAGATTGACCATCTTACCGCCTTCAGGAGATCCCCACCAATTTGCTTGCAAACAACAGCTTCCCCTTCATCATCGAACAATGCTGCATGTCCTTTTCTCCAGGTTAGATGATGCCTTTCAGATACACTTTTAACATTACACGACATGTGTTACGACC
>SNQJ01S0005777.1:0-13686 GCA_010110895.2 Picea sitchensis
AGCCACCTTCTTCATGTGGACAAATTTCCTCATTTTCTATAGGACAACTAATTGTTTTTAAAAAAGACCAAATGTTTTGTTGGAGCTAGTGAAGTGAAGTACTTGGGACACATTGTGAGTTGTGAAGGCGTAAAAGTGGACCCCAAAAAGATACAATCTATGCAAGAGTTTTTCGCGACCCACGACCTTAAAGTTCCTATGAGGTTTTCTCAGTCTCACAAGCTATTACTAGAAATTTTTCCACAATTATGGAAAAATTGCTAAGCCCTTGACCGACCTTCTCAAGAAGAATGCATTTCATTGGACAACTAAGGAGAGAAAGTTGTCATTGAGTTAAAGAGATCCATTTGCACTAATCATGTCTTAGCATTTCCTGACTTCAATTTTTTTTTTTTTGGTGGAATCAGATGCTTTGGGCATTGGTATAGGCTTAGTTCTCACCCAAGAGCGTCGGCCTCTAGCCTTTACTAGCCAAGCGTTGAGTGGTCACAAATTGGGTAGATCCACTTATGAAAAATAAATGTTGGCCATTCTACATGCAATGAAAACACGAAGGCCCTACCTTTTGGGACGTCATTTTCAGATCAAAATAGATCACCATAGTCTGAAGTATTTTTTGGAGCAGAGGTTATCCTCCCCAGAACAAAACAAGTGGATGACTAAAATGTTTGGATATGACTATGAAATCATATATAAAAAGGGAAAAGACAATATAGTGGTTGACTCTTTGTCATGACAGCATGAGGGGGATATCACCCTCTTTTCCTTATCCCTACTAGTCCTTGATTGGATTGATGATGTACGCCAGGAGTGGCTCACACACCCGACTATCTCCAAGATAATTCGGGGTCTTCAGAAGGACCCTAATCCTCCCACTAGCTACACCTAGCAGGACAATATGCTCAGATATAAAGATTGCCTGGTTATATCACCCTCTTCGGCACTCAAGCCGCAACTCTTAATGGAGTTCCACTCATTAGCCATTGCAGGTCACTCAGGCTTACAAAAGACATATGCTCATGCCCGTCGTTATTTTTTCTCGGAAGGCATGAAAAAGGATATACTTCAATTTGTCACGTAAAGTGAGGTGTGACAACGTAATAAAGGTGAAACTGTCAAGCTGCCAGTCATTCTACGACCTCTACCCATTCCATCTTCAATGTGGATAGACATCTCCCTAGATTTTATAGTGGGCTTTCCTAAAGTTGGGAACAAATCGGTCATCATGGTGGTGGTTGATCGCATATCCAAGTATGCTCATTTTTTTTCTTTACCTCACCCTTTCACAATGGCACTTGTTTCACAAGTTTTCCTTGATCATATTTTCAATTTACATGGCAATCCAACCTCTATTGTATATGAGTGTGACAACACTTTCACTATCACCTTTTGGCAAGAGTTGTTTAAATTGAAGGGCACGCAACTAAACATGAGCACAACCTATCACCCCTTGTCTGATGACCAAACGAAAGTGGTCAACAATCGTTTGGAAACCTACTTACATTGTTTTGCTTCAAACAAAAATCACCAGTGAGTGCAATGTCTTCCCTTCGAAGAATGGTGGTACAATAATTTCTATTACACGACCACTAAAATGACCCCATATGAAGCAGTGTATGGCCAACGGCCTCCGACAGTCACTACCTATCTTCCAGGAACATCTAAGATTCAATATATTGATACCATGTTGCAAGGTCACACAACTTCCATCACAACTCTGAAGGATAACCTTCACATGGCCCAAAATTTCATGAAGCAACAAGTTGACCAACATCGTTCTGAAAGGATTTTTTAGGAAGGGGATCAATTGTTTCTCTCGCTCCAATCTTCCAAGAAAACGTCTCTCAAAGATCAAGGACATCATAAGTCGGCACCCAAGTTCTGTGGGCCCTACTAGATCATCAAGCGTATTGTCTTAGTAGCTTACAAATTGGCTCTTTTGGATACTTCCAAAATCCATCCAGTGTTTCATGTTTTTTGTCTGAAGAAAGTGATGGGAAAGAATTGTCGAGTTCAAACCATCCTCCCAGAATTAGATGAAGAGGACTCCATGTGGCTCCAACCCGAAGTAGTCCTAAAAAACCAGGAATGTTAGCTATGTGGTCGAACCATCAATGAAGTGTTGATCAAGTGGAAGAACACATCACCATACGATGTGACCTGGGAACCAACAACCATACTTCAGTAGTTTCCGCACCTATAACCTTGAGAAAAAGGCTTCTTTTGAAGGGCGAGGGAATGTTAGGATCCAATCCCAACTCCTCTACATGGGTCATTAGTTAGCAGGATATGTTTTCTATGTAATAAAGGGCGACATTAGTTAATAAGGATTAATAAATAAATGAGAATAAGTCAATGTAAGAAGACCTTATAGAAGCTTCCGCTTCTAGAAAGATATTCCTTTAGAAGTTTCCTTAGAAGGTAGAATTAGTATAATTAATTGTAGGAGGAATGGGTGAAGTTTGTCTTGGATATTATTGTAATATATATATGCTCCACTGGAGGTTGCCACATCGAAGATGCAAGTGGACATTTCTATCATTAATAAAGGTGCTCTTTCTGGTGTTATTCTAGTATTATTTTGATATTGTTTTGGATATTTCATTGTTGTTCCACTATTGTTGGCTCAATATTTTTGTTCTTAATAATATATTGTATATGGAATATTTCAGAGGTGAGCTCATAGGTAACATAACGTAAATTTCCCATATCTTTAATAAATCAGAAAAAAATCAAAAATCAAGTTATTACCTCAAGTTTACCTTAATTTTACCTCATAATACATGCTAAAAAGAGAGTTGGATCAAATGTCTGTTATGTTGATATTGTAAGATCATTGAATACTTTTTGTTGAGTTATTTGAAATGTTGATGTACATGTGGCAATATTGTTGGTGTTTGAGTTTGATACTTTTCATACAAAGAATAGATGAAATCAATGATGTTGTTATTGTAGACTTGTGAACTTGATGTAGATTTGTTGTTGGGGAAGAATTCAGAGGTTATTAGGAAAATCCAAACCCTTACCTATGGAACTGTTGACCTATAGGTGATGAAAAACCTCATTTGGATAAGTCATAGGTCATCATGTAACTGTTACAGGGATCGTGTAACTGTGGAAGGTAGTGGTTACAATACTAATCCATGGGTACCAAAATTCTTGTAACTACTAAAATCAAAATTATTGAAGATGTTCTTTGAAGGTTGAGCACTGAGAACGAAATATATCAATTCGAAGAGATGCTAATAATATAAAAGACTGAAAATATGGAAGTTGATAACATGAAAATTGAATCTAAACTAAACATCGAAGTGATGACCATCGATCCGGCTCCTAGATGACTGCTTAGGCGTGGACTGATGATCTAGGGATGAGGACGAAGTAAAGCACAACTCTTCACAATAAATCAATAAAACCAATAGGGCAGTCACATCATTCAGGGATCGAAAGCCAAGGGACTCAAGTTAAGCAGTGAGCTTAAGGCTAAGGGAAAATTAAGTTCTCAATTAAAATGTTAAGTCCAAGGCCTTCTTTACACAGTTAAAAGTACAGAAATGAAAGTGTAAGGTCAATAATAGTCTACCATTCAGAATAAAAGAAAGCATACCATAGCCCAAGTCGCTCGCTCTGAGTCGTTGTTTCACACGCTTCGTGCAGCTCCCGCTTTCAGACCGCTGTGACTTCACTGGTACCTACCAATCAATGCTATGGTTACTCTTCTTACCCCTTGGGCCCCCAAGCCACAAACGGTCCACGCACACTAAACCAGAGAACAAATAGCTCCCAACTCACCTCACAAGGCCGAGCTACCACTCCTCACCGAGTTGGGTATCCCAACTCCCACAAGATAAGCCAGTCAAGTCTAAAATTATACAACGTAACGTTATGCATAAAAGAACACATCCATCCTCCTCCTCCTCCCTCCTTTATATAGAGTTTCTAAGTCATTTCTTTCCCAAATTTCCCATTTAATTAATGTTCAATAATTTAATTAAGAAAATCCTCTCCGTACATGTGTCACCCATCCCATTTGTTGCACAAGAAATCAATTTCATTAATTATTTAATTACTCCTATTTCCCTCACCCACCTAAAATCATTCCTAGAATCACTCCTACGTGTCCCCATATTCCCTTACACATTTTAATGACTTACCCCCTTACTAATTTACTAGTTGAGTTCACTCTAGAAAAATATTAAAGGAAAGATTCCTTGCTAAGTTAGTCATTCTGCTTTTTCCTTATGTTTCTCTTTCTCTTTATGTTTCCCCCTTTTTCCCTTAGTTTCCTAAAACTAAAATTAGCAAGTGTAGACTTTACCCTTTTTCCCCTTTTTCTTTTTAGTTTAAAATTTTTTATTAGCACATGTAACAAACAATCAATTTTCTTTTAAAATTTGAATCCCTCAAAGTAAATTTTTTTTTTTTTCATAAACTAATTGAATTGCTTACCCCCTTATTGTCACATGTTTAATGATGATTATCAATATTATATATATATAATTTTTATTTTTATTTTCCACAAGTATCACTTAGATCTAGATTTTATATTCCTAGGTTGGGCGACATTTTATTAGGGAATTGTTTTTAAATCTTTCTTATCACATTATTTGTTCTAAGGACATCTAGGTTTAATCACTTATTAGTTAAGAACGTGACATGCCCTTCAGGATGCATTAGGTGCTCCAAGGGTGCCACTCGCCTCATTTTGTTTCCCTTGTGCGACGTGCCCTTCAGGACGCACTACGTGCTCCAAGGGTGCCACTCGCCTCATTTTGTTTTTCTTGTGTGATGTTCCCTTCAGGACGCACTACGTGCTCCAAGGGTGACACTCGCCTCTTGACTGACTTGGTAGACATAAAAAACCCCTGGAGTCAATACTCCGTCAGGTGATCTTGTGGGAGACTAAGGGCCTCTAAGGAATAAGGCCCCTACCTTATTGTGTGCCACTTAGAATCATCCTGAGAGACTATCGTAGTCTTCCCTCATGGTATCGTGGGCCTTCTCAAAATAGATAATCGTTAACCTACAGTTTGATCCATGACAGGAGTGCTAGTAGGTTGTGGTAGGGTTGCTTTCCACACCTCTCCCTCAATGTCTTTGGTTGTCATGCATGACCCCTCTACTCCACATATGAGTCTATTCGACAAGCTATCATCAGTCTGCATCATCAACAAATCATGTTAGAATAAAATCCATAATCATAACATCTAATCAGATGCACATAGGTCATATATACAACAATCAAACCCCAATAGTCCACTCCCTGACTCGATCTGGAGTCCAAGGGTTTCATCGATGCCCCAACATCCTTGAGGTCCAAATCCTGCACACTCCAGAGAACCGATTCAATAGCACCTACCTAAGTCAATACAAAAAAATAACATATAATCACATCCACAATGCCTCATAATCATAATCAACGACCAACAGTATAATAATCTGGATCACTTGCAAGCAAGTGTCCTCAAAGAATAAGTTCTCTCAGTGTGCACAAGAGCTGGATGTTACATACACCACCTCTTGGTATAAACTTTGTCCCAAAGTTCACAGTATATAAGTGTTGAAATAATGTGTATCATAGTGTCATAAGTCTATCTATCAAACAAAAATGGAAACGGTTAGCACATATCATATGTGTCCTCCCAAGTCGCCGAGTGTAGACTATAGTTGTCCCACTGGACCTTGACGTGATCTACTATTCGACATCGTGTCTGTCGAATGCAGTGGTCTAGGATGCAGATCGTCTCAGCCGTGATCACCCGCTCATATGATACCTGCAAGGAACTCATGTCAATAACATGTGTAGGATCACTAATATAATGTCTCAAAAAAGATACGTGAAACACTTCGTGCATACGCCTCAAAGAATCAGGCAAGGCTAGTCGATAGGCGACGGGCCCCTCTCTCTCCACAATATCGAAAGGTACCATGAACCTAGGAGAGAATTTAGATCCCTTTCCAAACTTGATTGAACTCTTATGCAGTTTTACCTGCAAGAAGACTCGATCGCTAACTTCGTAACTACGGTCGACACAGTGTGCATCGACATAAATTTTCTGCCAATCCTGCGCTTCTATGATACTTAGTCTTATTGTTTGCATTTGATCTTCCATATATTGGATCTCTTCTGGTCCCACCAAGACCCTATCCTCGAGCCTATCCCAACTCAAAGGCGTCCAACATGGTCACCCGTAAAGAAACTCGAAAGGCGCCATCTTAATGGTTCTTTGGTAACTATTGTTATAAGAGAATTATACTAGTGGCAAGAATTCTTCCCAATGCTTTTGTTGGTCCATCACGTACATGTGCAACATGTCTTCCAAGATTTGGTTTGCTCCTTCGGTCTTCCCATCAGTCTCTGGGTGATATGTAGTACTAAATTTAAGTTGGGTTACCAAGGCCTATTGGAAACTAGTCCAAAATCATCAGGTAAACATAGATCCTCGATCGGATATAATACTCTTAGGTACACCATGCAGCCTCACAATATCACTGATGAAAAATCTAGCTATGTCAGGTGCATGATACGTCATATGCATAGGAATAAAATGAGTACTTTTCGTCAGAGTGTCGACAACCAAAAAAATCGAGTCATGTCTCCTTGTCGTCAGTGGTAATCCAACAATGAAATCCATCGAAATAACCTTGCATTTCGATTCTGGAATAGCGTGTGGCTGTAGTAATCCTGTTGGATGTCTATGTTCAGCCTTTACCTGCTGACATTCTAGACATATGGACACATAGTTAACTATGTTTGTCTTCATTCCCTTCCAGAAGAATAAGGGTTTAAGGTCTGCCCTCATCTTTGTGACTCTTGGGTGGGCCATGTATACTTCTCTGTGAGCCTTGTTTAGGATCAAACTCCTCAACTCGTCATTCAGTGGTACGTAAATCTAATTTTTAAACCTCAATAATCCATCGTCGTCAAATGTAAATCCTTCAAATCTTGGTACCATCATTGCATTTTGTATAATAAAATCCTCGACCTCTTTGTACCAGTCATCGTCGTGCTTTAAAGTTAGAATATTTTTACGTAGATTCGTTTGAAGATGCAACACCGAAAAGATTCATGGTCTCTAACTCAATGCATCTTCCACTCGGTTCACGGTTCCTTTTATGTAAGTAATCTCAAAGTCGTACTCGCTAAGCAATTCCGACCAATGTCATTGTCGCGTGTTCAGGTCACTTTGCATAAATATGTGTTGTAGTCCACAATGGTCCATCCTTAATTCAAATTTTCATCCAACAAGGTAGTGTCTCCAAACCTTCAAGGCATATACAATGGCCAACAACTCCAAATCATGTGTCACATAATTCTCCTCATGCCTTCTCAGTTTCCTCAAGATGTAAGAGATCACTCAACTGTCTTGCATCAAGACTCCGCCTAAGCCTTCCTTGGATGCGTCAGTGCATACCAAGAATTTTGTGTCCATGCCAGGGACCTTTAGTATCCATTTTGTTGTCAATAGATCCTTGAGCCTCCAAAATGCCTCCGCACATTTCTCGGTCCAAACAAACTTCTTGTTCTTCTCCTATAATTTTGTGATTGGATTTGCTATCTTCGAAAATCCCTCGACAAATCATCGATAGTATCCTATTAAACCCATGACGCTACGCACTTCTGGGACATTCATCGGCACAGGCCATTCCATAATAGCCTCGACCTTTGCTGGATCCACGGTGATACCTTCCCCGAAGATGACATTCCCTAAGTAGTGAATCTTCGGTTGATAAAACAAGCATTTGGAAAACTTCCCATACAATTTTTTCTCTCGCAGACGCTATAGTACCAAGCACAAGTGCTCATCATGCTCCTTTATCATCCGAGAGTAAATCAAAATATCGTTAATGAATACTTGGTTGAGCTTGTCCAAGTACTCATGGAACAACCTGTTCATCAAACTCATAAATACCCCTGGGGTGTTTGTCAGTCCAAACGGTAAAACAATAAACTCATAATGACCAAACCTCATCTTAAAGGCAGTCTTAGTGACATCATCCTCCTTGATCCATAACTGGTGATACCTTGATCACAAATCGATATTGGAAAACACCGTCGCACCATTCATCTGATCGAACAAATCATTAGTCCTTGGCAATGGATATTGATTCTTGATCGTTGCCTTGTTGAATTGACTGTAGTCAATGCAGAGTCTCCACAACCCATCCTTCTTTCGTATGAGAATAACAGGCGCACCCCACAGTGACACACTCGAATGTATAAGTCCCAGGTCCAACAACTCCTTCAGTTTCATTCTCAACTCCTATAACTCTAGGGTCGACATTTGATAAGGCGTTCTAGTTATCTATTCAGTCCCTGGTTTTAGTTCTTTGGTAAAATCCAATTCCCTTTCTGGCGGCATCCTAGGTAACTCCTCCGGAAAGATGTTTGAAAACTCTCTCACCACCAGTAGGTGTTCTAGACCTTCCTCTACTCCTTTTTTATTTAACGCAATGATCGCATAAAGCTTACATCCCTTGCGCAAGCTCTTACGTAACTACAAGGAAGAGATAAACCTCAGGGAAACTCCCTGGTTCCGACCTACAATCACACGTCTCTATCCCTCATCATCAACCAGGCTCAATCATTTCATATTACAGTTGAGTATTGCCTCATGAAATTCTAACCAGTCCATACTGATCATGACGTCATAAGATCCTAAGATCGTGATGTACAGGTTGGCCCTAGTGACAAAATCTCCCAGGTTAAGGATGCAACCCATAACCTTTCCTCCAACATTTTGTTTGGCACCCGAAGACATCTCTACAACGCTAAACTCATCCTCTTCAACTGCCTTTACCTTAATCCTCTTTAGCACTGCACTAGAAATGAAACTGTCGGTAGCACTAGGATCTATCAAAATAATAAGGGTATGGTCAAAGACGGTACCTGACGTCTCAAGAAAATTCGACTGGTGCTCTTCCTGGTGGTTATTCACCGTTGCAAGAATCCAATGGGCCTTGCCCAAATATCCCATGGTAGTGGGTCCGACTGATCTAGATGCTCTACTCATCTCCACTAGGAAGTTGCATTCGAAATGTGGCTCCCCACATTCAACACACTTTCTTCGGTACAGTGTTCCTGGTACCCGAATTTGAAGTTGAATCCTAACACTAAGGCCCAACACAAACTCGTTGACCTTAAGTTTCTCGGTATTCAAGTGCGGAGCATACCAAAGCAGCTCCAAAAACAGGAATCGAACTCAAGCACCGTATGACCACCCTATCACAAGGTGTTGAACTAGCTGAGTTGACGCTCAAGAATTCCTCAGAAAGATACTTCTCCTAGAACCATTCCTCTAACAACTCCCATGAAACGTCTTCGATGGTCACGTTCAAAAATGACAGGAGTGTCTTCCACCATAGAAGAGTGCTCCCCTTCAATTGAAGACCTCCATGTGGATATTCATGTTGGAAGTATATTCGCAAAGAGAAAAGCACATCACCATACTATCCTACCATGCCTTGGCCGTTGCATCATCCGGGGCACCCAAGAACTTGGTAAAGTTGATCTTCTCGAGTTCGCAGCGAAATACTAATGGTATTGGTTGGGTGCACTGTAGACCCTCTGCGGTACATGTGCCCTAGCCTTATCTTAGTACATATGGTGAATCAAGGATTATAACAACCTATGGAAGGGTCTTGTTATACCGTCATCATCCCTTACCACAATCGACTCCAGCCCAAGGACTTCTTCTTCCCCATGGGGGTTAGACTCCAAAGGTGCGGGCACCTTTGGAGGCGTCGCACCTCCTTCCATGGAAACACACCGCAAACCACTATGTCGTACTCTAATCAATATCACCAAATGGATACACTAAGGTTTTAATTTGTGCTAGGTTAAAACTCAAGGGTTTAATGCAGTGGAAATCCTGGCGATCCATAGTCGCAGGGTTGAACCCACTCTGATACCATATGTAACGACTTCGATCGTTACGACTACCAGCAAAGCAGAAAGTGAATTTGTTTTTTTTTATAGGCAGGAAGGCAATGGTGACAAAAATTTAAACCACACAACCTGACGATGAAACCACGCGCACATATCGGGCAACAGACAACAACGATTCCACGCACTGAATAACGATCAACTAGGCGAAACATGCGTAAATCAAAATATAGAAGCGACTACCCACCCGACACAAACATGACAATGCCTACAAGATAAGTATGACATCACAATCTTGACGCCATGGTCTCGATGACCAATCACTAGAACCTCTAAGGCATGCAAAACCAAACACATGAAGGCGTTACAACCCAAGCGCCAACGACAAACATACAATGATAAAAAACACCCACAACGGGAAGCACAAGATTCGTCCAAGTTATCCTTCACCTCTATCCAATAGGGAGTGTCATGATCCCCTCATCAGGAATCATGCATTCACCAGGTGATAGGTGCAATGATAACCCTGGCACAACACAACCTATCTGGACCAAGAACTTGAGATGAATCCAACGTGCTAGGAGTCGAAATAACTGGCAAGAAGATGACACCTATGCCCCCAAGCAATGGGTCAACAAGACACATATGACATCGCTCAGACTTAAATTTGCACAACTAACCAAAGGGTTTCTCGTTATCTCATGAGGCTTTTCTCAGGTGGGTGCCTTTTATGGCGCAACGTCCTAGGTGGATTCCATTAATGATCATAAAAACCGTTCAAGCGCAAAGTAACTGACCGATCTAAAATTTAAACACAACACTCTTCAAGGAATGATCTACCCTTCCATTTAAATGGGGTTTTTATCAACTCACTTAATCAACACTTTTACCCTTATGGATCAACACTAAACAAGGAACCCATAACCCTAGAATGTAAAAATTCTAAAGAATTTATCATTTAATCCTAAATTAAGACTAGACAATAATCGATAAGGATTCCCAATATTCACTCAAGGAATGAATTTTTTTCTAACTTAGGAGTTGAAATTACACTACCGATTATAACACAATGAAGGATATATTAGCTACTAAATAATGAATCATTAATAAAGGTCAGCATGCATAGGCTGCAATTATCAATTATAGTTATAGCCAAGAACACGTTCAAGGTAAATTAAGTATCCATTCCATTATATATCGCTAATGACATCTAATACTAAAATAACTGCTTATCACTCTAATAACAATAAACTGAGATTGCCATAAATGCTAATCACTGTCATATCTGAAACTAGTAGTGATATCTAATAATAAATTGAAGCTGTCATAAATGCTAATTGTTGTAACTGAAGTAGAGGGTAAATATAGAACATGAACCTAAATTTGTTGACTATGTGTAAATGCTATTTCAATACACCAACATAATGCTTATTCAATATAGTTTCCAGTATACAAGTGCTAAAAACGCAGACTAATTAGTGGTAAATGTGTTGTCCCTTAACAAGCAATAACCATATTGATGTCCCTATAAAAATCGTTGTCTTTACAAAAAGAATCTCGGTCATCGAACATAGTGATATATATTGAACTAACTTAAATATATTTAATAACTCTATCATATATATTTTCATTGTCTACAATGCATTGTCAGCATACATATCAAGGTGCCAAGAGATATCGTTGTTTAAAGGGAGCAAGGATGAGATATCACTATCACCCAAAATCATAGGTATAATAAATTCATAAATTCATAAATTCATAAATTTATAACTTATGTGATAGCATACCTCTCTAGTAAAAACACATCCCTCACTACAGTTAAAAACACAGTCATCTCTCATTAATACACAGTCAATAATTGTTGGGAGAATTCACTGACAATCAAATAAAAACGTAGGTAACACAAGAATGGAAATCCTGGCATTCGGGGATCAAAGAAACGCAGGTAACACCACCACGAGTTCGTTGGTAATCATGGATCAATGAGAACGTGGATAATTTTAGTGGTTAAGTAAGAGATGGGTAAAGTGGACTCATAAAAATGTAGGTAAGGAATCCAACGCAGTCAAAGGTCATGGATCATTCTCCGATAAGAAATCGTAGTAAAAATTGCACTCAAAATACAATGAAATCAAGAAAGTTTGCAATCAATGAAGTAGGTAAAATAAAAACGCATACTGGAGGTTCAATCGCAGTCTCCAAGGATAAAAATCTTGTGAAATAAGGAGAGGAATTCTCTGTGGAAAATATATTACAAGTGCAGTGTAAAAGGGTGTAATCGTAGCCAAAAATAATAAACCTCTACCATTACACAGGAGAGAAAACACCACCATAAACAGTGAAAATGCCAAGAATAGTTGTTGGTAAGGTGAGTAAGCGGGGCATCACTTTTGCACTGACACTGGTGTGGTATGGGTAAGACCGCTAGGTAGAATTTTCCATTAAAGGTGATAAAAAGAAAAAAAAAAACAGAGTGTAAATTATCCAGGGATATATTAAGAACGCATAGTTTAATTTTTTTTTGGTTAAGTGTGTTGAATTGCAGAGAGAAAATTCCATTGAATAAATTAAAATGCATATTAATGAAAGAATAATATGCATTCCAGAGTGGCCAAAGGCAAAGTAAAATCGTAGAGAAATAACAGACCAGAAGTAAAGAAAAACACATAGTAAAATCACCAGGAGAAGCATTAAAAACACAACCTTAAATAATTGCCAGGAAGGGTATCAAAATGCAGGGATCAACGTAGAGGATAATACGTGGTTCTCTACGGGAAGGGAATAACAATCACATAGGTAATCAATCTCAACAAGGCACAAGACAATCACTCGACCAGGAAAAACCAATAGAGGTAGACGTCCGGGCAAACTATCCTTCGCTCATCATCCATGCACAAAAAAGTAGGGCTTTAGGATCTATAGGTCTATTAACACCGAAGTGACGAGCGTCGATCCGGCTCCTGGTTGACTGCTCAGGAATGGATTGATAATCTAGGGATGAGGACGAAGTAAAGCACAACTCTTCACAATAAATAAATAAAGCCAATAGGGAAGTCACATCATTCAGGGATCGAAATCCAAGGGACTCAAATCAAGAAGAGAGCTTAAGGCTAAGGTAAAATTAATTTCTCCATTAAAATGATAAGTCCATCACCTTATTTACACAGTTAAAAGTATAGAAATGAAAGCGTAAGGTCAATAATAATCTACCATGCAGAATAAAATCAAGCGTACTGTAGCCCAAGTCGCCCGCTCCGAGTCGTTGTCCCACATGCTCCGTGAAACTCCCACTTGTTGACCGTTGTGACTTCACCGATACCTCCCAGCGAATGCTAGGTGTACTCTTCTCCCTCCTCAGCCCCCCGAACTGAAAAGGGGCCATACACACTAAACCATAGAACAACTAGCTCCCAACTGACCTCAGAAGACCGAGCTACGACTCCTCACTAAGATGGGTATCCCAACTCCGAGAAGATAAGTCAGTCAAGTCTAAAATTATGCAGCGTAACGTTACGCATAACAGAACACATCCATCATCCTCCTCCTCCCTCCTTTATATAGAGTTTCTAAGTCATTTCTTTCCCAAATTTCCCATTTAATTTAATGTTCAATAATGTAATTCAGAAAATCCCCCCCCTACACATGTCAGCCATCCCCTTCGTTGCACCAGAAATTAATTTCATTAATTATTTAATTACTCTTATTTCCCTCACCCACCTAAAAGCATTCCTAGAATCGCTCCTAGGTGTCCCCATTTTCCCTTACACATTTTAATGACTTACCCCCTTACTAATTTACTA
>SNQJ01S0005777.1:25974-51496 GCA_010110895.2 Picea sitchensis
TAAAAAGTTCAAATAATTCTCTACAAATCTTGTTTTCACTTGAAAGTGAAATTTTTGAAGAAAATATGACTTTAGAAGGGTGGAAGTTGGAAAAAATATTTTTTTGGAGTTTTCTTCGTTAAAAAAAACAAGAAAAAGTGTTACCCATTTCCATGTTGTCACCCTTCAACATGGTTTTCTCTAATGAGAAAAGGGGGTGGAATCATTGTTAGATGTCAATTTAGAGATAAGTTAGAGGATTTGATTACTTATTGGGATTTAGTGGATATAAAACCAAAAAAAATAAAAAATATACCTAGATGAACAGAAGGGCAGGGTCGAGTCATATAACCACCAGGGTAGATCATTTTCTCATACATAAAAATATCTTATTGGAAAATGTTGATATATATTCCAATATAATCTCACCTGGAGATTTGGATCATAAACCAATTTCATTATTTTTCTTGCATTCCCAAAAATATGGACCTCTCTATTTTTCCTTTAATTTTTTATGACTCCAAGATCCAAGAGAAATGGAAATAATAAGTGAGATATGAATATTGCTAGCTCAATAATTATCTTTCTATGTTTCGGAATAAAAACTTAGAGAAACAAAGATGGAGATATGCAATCATGGGATAAGGAATCTTAGTTGCATCCATCTTAGGAAAGAACATACATTCTTCATAAAATCATGAATTTGCAAGATAGTATTGAACATCAATATGGGATACAACAATAGCTAGTTGGGGAACTACTTCTTTATTGAAGATTAGAACTAGCCTTAAAAAAGGAGGAAGAGAATTAGAGCATAAAGTCCAATAGTCTATGTCTTAATGAAGGGGATACAAATACCTCATTATTTGATAAACAAGTAAAGACAAGGAAAAAAAGAAATAATGTCCAATGAATTGTTTTGGAGAATGGGAACAAAATTACATGTTTCAATGCCACAAGGGAGGAAAATTCTGATCACATTAAGTACATTTGTGTAGAGGAGGGAGAAAACCCTGAATCCACCCATGTTGTTATTCAAGGTATATTGCAAGTGGTTTCAACAATATACAATCAAGAGATAGCTAAGGAAATCAAGGAAGAAGAAACATTAAATGTAATTTGGGGACTAGAACCAAAAAATCTCTAGGTCTTGATGGGTTTTATATGTGTTTCATTTAATCTTGCTATGATATAATCAAATATGACGTGTGCCACATGCTAAACTAGTATAGAAGAAAACCCAAGATAGGAGGAAGCATCAACTCCGCCTTCTTGAATTTAATCCCCAAAGACTTCATTCCTACATATTTATCTAGATTTCAACCCATATCCCTCTATAATGAATCTTATAAGATTATGAAAAAATATTAGCCAATTGTTTGAAAAAGATTCTACCGAATCAAATTATTTTAATCAAGACATGGTTTTGTTTAAAAACACTAGATTATTGATAACATTGTGTTGGTGCATGATTCTGCTCATTCCATCAGAAGTAATAAAGAAAAGGAAATGATTATAAATATGTACATGGCCAATTCCTTTGACTGAGTACATCATTCATTTTTGTTTCAGGGCTTTCAAATGTTTGGTTTTGTAGTTTCATTTATTCAATGGGTAAAATCATGCATCGGTTTCCCTTGTATATCTCATTTCATTAACACAAATCCTACCACTATATTTCAAAGTAGGATAGGATTGAGGTGAGGATTCCCTCTTGAAGCACCTTGGTCGATGTTTAGCTTGTTAATTTAAGTTTTATTGATAAGGAAATGGTGTTCTAGACTCGTCATCCCCTTGTTTCTTTCTTCTGTTTATTATAGGTCGTAGACATAGAAATCTATATGGTTTCCTCATTTGTGATGAGCCTTAAAATTTCCTTATTAGTGATTTACTTGTTATTGGTATTCTTGACAATGGGTATGTAGCATTGATGATATCTTATGATTATTTAGCATAGTTTGTCCTTATAATAATGTGGTTGATATTATATCACTTGATTGAAAAACAATCATATTGATGTACCTTCTTGTTATGATGCTCTTATTTTATGATGATGATGTAGCATGTACACTAGTATTATTGGAAGGACAAATTTGTTACAGGTTGAGACACTGATGGAAATATAAGGAAATGCACTAAAGGGAAATGTATCATGTCTCAATGATGATGACCACATATTGTAGATATTAGGAAACCTTAGGGAAGGGAAAATTATAGAGAGGAGAGGATCATAGTAACACCCCTTCACACCGTACCCTAAGGGGTTTTGGGGGTGTTTTAGACTAGGAGCCTCTCAATCACAATGAGGTTGATCATCTATGACTATGATTTGTGATCATCCTTTGGGATTTATGATTTGTTTGCAGATATTTTCTATGTACCTTGAATTATACCACATCATTGATCTTGAGCATTCCTTAGGGAGAAATATCTATCAAGGTAGTTACATTGGTTGGCTAGAAAATCGACTCTTGGGTGTCATTTCCCCTTTTTCACTGACAATAAGATGGTGGGATTCTAGAACATTGACTAGATCAACACTTGGATTTTAGTAAGCTAAGGAGTACACATACTTGTTTTCATGTTTAAGTTATGTCCAGGGAAGATTTTAAGGATGGAAATTTATTTTAAAATTTAGAAACCTTGGTGAATCTTACTAATCCTTCATATGCTAATTGTAAATGATCGGCGATTTTTTGTAAAAATATTCAAATTTCTTAGTTTATATAGTTTTTATAAAATATTGGCGATTTTTAAGGTAAAATAGTTTTATCTTAGAGAATTTGGGCGAATCATTTTTAAAATAACGAATATCGTTTTTGGAAAAACCATGGAAAATTAGCCCATGAGCGAAATTTAGCCCCTAAAATCATCCCTTGCTTTACGTTAAATTGTTGTATTCATTATTGATTCTTGGCATGAATTTCCTGTGTTATTTATTTTTTTGGTTTATGATCTATTTTATTTTATTTAGGAGATTTAGTTATGTCATATTAGTCTTAAACAAATAAACAAAAAAAAATGATGTTCAAGTAACCACCTAAGTTGTTGCAAATTGGTATCGAAGCCCTAGGATTGTACAACTAGGATCCTCTAGGGGAGATTAAAGGACTAATGAATCGATTTCTTACAGTGATTGGCCTAAGAACCTAAGATACAAAAGTAATTAGGAGTGAAGATTGAAAGTATTGATGAACTTATTAACATTGAATTAATTAATTGTTTCATACTAGTTGTGTTTTTCTTTTCCTTTGAATTCCAATTAACATTTTATTAGGTTGTTAGTTTAGTTGTAGGGTTATTAGTTGAAACTATTGATTTTTTTCCCTTGATTGATTTAATATATAGATATTAATTGATTGATTGTTAGTTTCCTTGTTTAGAATTATTTAAACTTTTTCAATTTTTAGAAGTATTACCAATTACCTAATCATTCAATATTCCATTAATTGCAATTCATTAAACCTTTCTTCACATTAAACAAACCAATATACACCCAAGATTTCATAGAAATATAACAAATAAACCTATCCTTTTTTTAGCCCTTTAACCATGAAAAAATTATCCGGAGCATGAATATCATCATTAAAAAAAGGAAAACAATGGCTTAACATAAATCTTAATTTTGAAAAATAAAAGATCCTAATATTTTCAAAACAATATAAACAAAAGTTAGAAACAAATTATTTAGTGTTCTTGTCCAAATAATATACTCAATATACATTCATTATTGTAACATCCCTCTCTTGCACACACTGAGAAAACTTATTATTTGAGGACACTTGCTTGCAAGTGATCCATATTATTATCCTGTTGGTCATTGAATATGATTATGACGCCTTATGGATGTGATTATATGTTATTTTGTTGTATTGACTTAGGCAAGTGATATTGACTTAGTTCTCTATAGTGTGCAGGATTTGGACCTCAAGGATGTTGGGGCATCGATGAAACCCTTGGACTCTGGATCGAGTCAAGGTGTAATGACCCTTTATTTATTAATGTGAATAATTTCATAAATAATCCTAAAAACTAGCTAAATTATAATTAATTATTATATAACTTTAATTAATTATATGTTATTAATTAATTTTTTTTTTTTACTATGATTAGCTTAATAACCTGAATTAATTATATGTTATTAATTAATTTTTTTACTATGATTTCTAGCTTAAGTATGATTAACCTCCTTTAATTAAGGTTAATAATGATTAAATTTTATTAAGTGAGCTGGGCTAATTACTAAGTACAACTGCTAGTTTAAAAATGAAATATATTGAAGACTTTGGGTTTACAACTCATATGGATGTTTAACCATAATTTAAAAGGGAAATATCTAATTTTCTGATGATAAGACCATTAAAATAGAAATAAAATGGATGACAGAGGCATTAATTAAGAGATGGGCAGGTTTGGTGGGGGAATGAATGTGAGAGGGAGGTGAAGGAGGCATAAGAGAGGGAGAAGGGATGGAAGGGGATTCATTTTTCAAGTATCTCAGAGAGGACAGAATCTTGGAGCATTAGCATGAGAGTTGGTTTACAAAGGGATTTACAACCAACAGGGTTTTGGTTCTTGAGGGCTAGGACGTCCATTGATGTCCTAGGGGCAGGCGTACTGGTCGGCAGGGTCATGGTTTTGGGGTGTCTTGGCGATAAGTCATAACAGGTCTGCTTTAAGGGAGCATGAGATAAGAGAGGTATTTAAATCTGTTGTAAAATTATGTAAACTTGTTGTATGTAAATCATATTTTTTTTATTGAAGAAGGGAAGGGAATATGCTAGATTAGGTCAATTTTGAGTAAATTTCAAATTTACTGTTCCGTTTTAATTCAATGGTATTAAATTTAATGACGGTCTTTACATCCTGCATTAGGGATTTGGTTTGAAATATGAGCCTAAAGGACCAAAACTCCGGCTCCAACGGTTCTCCACCAACCCTCAAGAACAACCTAAGCCTTTAGCTCCTACCCTACTTTACAAACTAAAACCAAACGCGATTGTTAAATTAGATAATATAAGATATGTATATATAAATTCAACAAGAATGGAAAATGTAAATACAAAAATTCACCGAAGTAATTTATACAAATTAAAGTATAAAAAAAAAAAAAAATTTTATTAAACAAATATACTTTGTTACCAAAGTTATATATATTTACTCTCTATGAAACCGAAGAGGGATTACTCTTAAGTTACTTGGAAGAGTATGTGGGAATTTATTTGTTTTAATTTGCAAATAGATCTTCAAGAAAGCCATTTCAAAACAACTAGATACACAAAAGCTGATCGAAAATCTCAGTCTTGACCCCTAGGGTATCTAAACACATAAAAGATTCGGAGAGCATTATCAACCAGACCCACCCATCCACAATTCTAAGAAAAATTATGCAAGAAAAAAAAAAATAAGAATTATAGAAACTAGCTTAATTTATTAAAAAAAAAAAAGAGAGAGAGAAGAATATTTGAAAAAATGAAAAGAAATATTCAATAAGTTAGGGTAAAATAGAGAATAATTGTGAAAACCAAGGAAAATGAGGAAAACAATAGCGGAATCCAATGTTGTTCTCAAATGTCATATTCAGTGTACAAAAAAGTAAGATACAACTATCAATAGTAGCCTTATTTTATAAAGATCAACCAGTGCAAAGAAGTAAAACCATCCTCAACATAGTTCAGCGCTAAACAAGTCGTACCTCTGAGCTAATTACAGGAATATCATGAATGCTAACGTCGGGTATCCCACGCACAGTTGATGATTGTAGGTTTTCCAGGCAAGCTCACCAACTAGCTGCAAGATCAAATAGAGATATTGGTCAAACCAACATATCTATCATTGTTTCGAAATTACATTTTGTAACCCGCTGGACTACTCGGCTTACAAAAAAGATAAGAATACCATAAGAATGTGATGGAGAATATGATATGTAAACAACTCAGACAAAAGATAAATTAATCAGTCACGACCGCAGATGATGTCAATGTCCACCAAACGTCAACCCAAACCATCCCTATAATTCTCGGCGCCAGGTTAGTTGACCTAACCATGAACAGAAGTTTCTTGCCCTTTTATTCTATCAATTGAAAAATCTTGTCTTGAAACAACTGCATCTGGGCATAGTCGATTATAAAGATGCCCTTATCCTTGGGGAATTTAATGCCCCAACTGACCAAGTCATTTACCAATATTTCCAAGTTGGAATATATTATCACCTTCTGTGTAAATGATGTTGTGGGATTCCTGGAACAATACAGGAAAGGATTGTTGCACCCAGTTCTCTAAACATGCCCCTGCAACCCACATGTCAGTATTTACCATTATAAACAACAGGCAATATGCAATACTAAGCTCCTTGTCCACGGCCTCCTCTCATTCTTGCATTTTTATGCCCTCCCAAAACCAAATACAAAACTCCAGAAGCCATCAGAAAGTACATGGTTATTACATCTGGTTATTACATATGGTCAGCGCCCTCCCAATACACCAACAACAAGTCAACAGATACTGAGCGCACAATCACAAAGAATCAATCCAAGTCACAAGGGAGAATCCCACAAGGGTCATTTTGTGGGATCAACGCTATTTCCTAGCAACAACATTACGAGCAAAGGTACCTAACGCTTCACACCAGCTCCATCGCCTAAATGAGAGCTCGCTTCATTACAATCTCTAATTCCGCATTAATAAGGTGACACGCATGTATATATTTTAAATCCTAAGACAAAAAAAAAGAGAATTCAAACGCGCAAGCGCCGAACTCTATACTCCATTCACGGCCTCAACAAATCGGAAGAAATTCTCTCGTTTCTACCTCCTTGTATTTACCTATTTGAAGATGAAGACCGGTGGTCTTCCTATCTCCCTTTCGACCCTTGGACTCTTCCAAGAATGATTTCTCACCTTCAATCTGCCACTGAAACCCTAAGTTTCATTCACGCCAACAGACAAGCCAAAGCTGGGCCGTTTAACTTCAAGCAATTTTTCCACGCACCTACAAATACACACACGCCAAGCATTTCACGCTAGCACCGCTCCACCAAACCTGTAAATGAACAACCATGGCAGCAGAGGTAGGGTGAGGATCACTTTCATTAAGGTAAACAAAAAAAATCAAACAATGAACTACTAGGGTTCGTTTAGGGTTAAAGTGAAAGTGGCACGTTCTAATCCAGAATTGCGTTGAAGATTAATGTAATAATGTTTCATTGCCAACTTGAACACGCTACAACTTATATTCATCATTCAAATTGTTTTAAACTTTTATATTCGCTTAATGTTGTACCAACGCTTACATATTTTTTAATGTTATATTCTTTTATTTTTATATATATATATATATATATATTTTTATATATCAATATGTAGAGTTTAAAATATATATATATATGGTATATATACCTAAATTTAATTTATAAGATTTTTAATGATAATTTTATAATACTAATATAATAATATATAAAGTTAATCGGTAATTAAATATATAAAGTTAATTTGTAAACTATAGTTAAAAATTGTAAATTATATACATTTAATTATATATATAATATAATACTATGATTAATTATATAAGAGTAATTATACAATTAATATCTTAAGTCTTATGCTAAGTATGTTTAAACATGTTTGCTGATGATTTCCATCAATATAAGAATTATAATTGCTAATCTTTGATAAGTTGATTAACGTTAACCATGTTGACTAGCGGTTGACATTTTATGTGTTGTTGAATATAATTAATCATGTGTGACCATGATTAATTATGATTGACCGCGGTGTGATAGGGAATAATCTCCCATTAAGGTCTAATCAATCAATTATCTATGTCAATGTAAACATGAATGTATGGAGAAGAATACAGGGAGAAACACAACCTTCCTCCAACAATCAAGTATAAATCAAGAAAATGATTTGCCATATGACAAAATAAATAGCTACTTATAACCAACTAGTTTTAATGGGCAGTAAAAAATCAATTCCTGGCTAAATCATATAATCGACAATGACAAATAAAAATGAAATATATACTAATATCAGAATCTACCAATGGCACCTTTGTCATCAAAGCTCAAGTTCCTCTTTTCCTACATCACTTATAGACTTCAAATTTTCTTCAAAAATAAATCTACTATATAGGGAGTCGAGAAGATCAACCAAGATTTAAATCCCTAATCTAAGAAAAAGATTCAAATATAGAATTGATCTAAGCGTTAATCTTTAATCGAAGCTCTGCGATCCTCTAAAGTTAAATAATGTACATGGCCGAACGTTGTTCATTATTTAGTCATGCTTCAGGGACTTAATTGTACGCGAATGAGGCGTATATCTTAATAGAGCCGTAGTTTCCAGGAAGTCAATGAAAGTGAAGCGCAAGCTAATATTAGCCATAGGGTAAGAAAACCAATAGTTGTTTCTTAGGGACCACGAAACGAATCTTAGATGCTTAAACCTAACCCTAACCGGACAATCCCCCATCGGAGTAACGTCATTTACAAATAAGTAAAGAAAAACTTACGCCTAACCCCCGTTTCTAAAGTCTAGTAGAACTAATTAAACATCCCTGAACTCAACTCTACTCACTTTGGTTGATGCAGTCAAAAGCATTACAGGATGGTGAGGGATCAAGGAGGTCGAGGTGGGAAGGCCGTCAGTACCGCTGTAAAGATTCACTCACCACCATCGCCTCGAACTCTCATACTATGCTCAGCCATCACGACTCTTTAAAGGCTTACAACCGGCAGGAACTGGCGGAAACCCCACCACCGGAGCTGTAATCTAGAAGCTTCGAGGGATTCATGGGGGAGGACCTCCACCAAGACATCACACGAGAGTTGCAAAATATCAAACCCGAATTTATCGAGGACGCTGAACGCTATGGAGGCATGGTTTGAAGGAATGACAAGGTGTTTTTTTCCTTAAGTGACTATGCATCCAATTCAAAGGTGAAGATCGCTATTTTTCAGTTAAGAGATGTAGCAGTTCTCGGAATTGCGGGTAAACTGAAGATTTAACCGACTCTTTACCCTGCATTACGAGATTCTTGGGAACTTTTTCGAGGAAAGGTTCAGAGGAAATATCTACCGCTGCATTCACGAGGAGTTAACAGTTGGGGCACTTTACGCTTTAATAGGAGGGGAAAATGGTAGAAGAATATGAGATCGTGTTTATGGAACTGGCCGGCAGCAGTCGATATGGATAGTACCTAACGATAGTGAGTGCTTCCATCTCCATGGATTGAACTCAGATAAGAGCTATGGTGAGGATGTGTAGCCGCCTTCGAAGCGATATGGAAAGTGCGCGTGGTTAATGGAAGAATATGAACTTGACCGGGGTGCAGATCGACATTTCCGGGTGATCGCCGATTCGAGGGAAAGACTCCCCGGCAGGACTTTTCCTAGGGAGGGCCTGCTGCCACCGCCATATGGTAATGACGACGCCAAGGACAAGAGTCGCAGTGGGATTTCAATGGCAATGAGATCTTGTTCGCCAACGCCAACAAAGCAGACAGACCACCTAATCTTGTCGTGAACAAAGGAGCAAAAGGGTCCTAGGGTGAAGGAAATCGCTTGAAATACCGCTACAATGCTGCACCGGGTTCAACTTCTGCATTGCATGTTGGAGACGCGGCGACCATTACCAATCCGACTCCGCCCAGAAGTTACAATCAGTAGTCTCAGTCTACTGCAGAAGCGAGCGTTAAATGGGGAGATCTAGTAGCGCCTATCATATTCACGCCATTAATAACCGCGTCAACATCAATCCAATTCGTGGTGGAGTCGCTGCATGTGCTAAATCATTAAATAATGTTAAGATTCTTGTTTGATTCTCGTGACAGAGTAGTTTCATTCTACCCATCTTCATTAGAAAAGAGTGGGTTGGCGTACCATTTGCGCACGCATGACTTTAAACAAGTTTGTGATGGCCTTTGGGAAAATAGCGAGGACCTAGTGTTGATAATTATGTAGTATACGTGGGAGTGTGTACTACCAGTTGAAAGTGCATAATACCGCTCTGGGACATATGACTTAATCATTGGAATGGATTGTTAGAAGCCCACGAGCCTGGGTAGACCTGCCGCAGCAGGGTTTTTGTCGGCGATGAAGCAAAGACCAGATCCAAAGTTATACAGAGAAAAGTGTCTTTACTCTTTATATCCACTATGAAGGTCAGGTTTACGTTTGAGACAAGGGTGTCAACTTGGCGTAGTAGAGGCAAAGAAAGATGAAGGGACCTCATTGATCAAGATCTCGGTCTTGTCGTATCTCCAAGATGTTTTCCCAACGAGTTACCGTGGTTACCTCCTAAAAGAGAGATTGATTTCACTATTGAGCTGGGGTAAAACTCGGTGTGCGAATCCTATATCCAAATTCGTGATCGTGGATGACAGGGTCGGAACTTTGTGAATTGCAAATGCAGCTTGAAAGAGTTAATCGACTTAGGGGCTAATAAGGCCTAGTGTCTCACTGGACGCACTTCTGTAATTTTTTGTAAAGAAGAAGGATGGATCCTTACTTAATCGTGTATAAACTATTGTGGACTTGAACTGTAAGGCTACAAAGGAAGAACAGGCAATTCGATGCCGCTAATCTCGATGATCTCTTCATCAGATGAAAAGGCGAGAAGCTGTGTTCTCAAAGATCGGTTTGTGATCTGGGTATCATCAGTTGAGTATTAAGGAAGGTGATATCCTAAAGACTTTGAACTCGGTTTGACATTACGAGTTTGTTGTAATTGATTGACTAATGCACCAAATAGATTCATGAGCCCTCATGAACGGCGATTCGGAAGTAGACTGCTTTGTACAAGTCTTTTTAGGTGACATCCTCATTCATTCCAAGAATGAAAGAGAACACGAGGAACACGGCGAATAGTGTCCCGCTTCTAAGAGAGAGAACAAGAACTCGTGATGGAAGCCGTCGTCATGTTCCTTCTTCCAGAAGAGAACCACTATTTTAGGCCAGCATCATTTTCCGCAAAGGAATCTCTGTGGACCCAGAAGGTAAAGGCCATTATGGAGGGTCGGCAATGTAAAAGAATGTGAGGTGAGAAGCTTCATGGGGCTAGCAAAGCATTACCGAGATTTCTAGAAGGTTTTCAAAAATAGCTAAACCCATCACCACTTTGCAATGCAAGGGTTCAGGTATGAATGGATTTAAGAGTGCGGATAGGGCGTCATTGAGCTTAGGAGGTTACTAACTAGTGCACCAATTCTATCGAAAGTGTCGATGATGAAAAATATTTCACAGTTTCTTGTAACGGATGCCCAAGCAAGGGTTGAGCCGTATAATGCGTGATGGAGGAGTGATAGCTTATGTGCCAAGAAAGTTGAAGAAGCACCTAAGAGCCATACGCGACTCATGATTTAGAGTTGGTACCTGTAATTTAGCTCAAATCCTTTGAGGCACTATCTTGTTACGTAAACTTTGAACTCAAACAGACCATCAAAGTTTAAAACATCTCTTCACTCAAAGAGATCTCTAATTGCCAAAGTAAAGACGATGGAGCGAATGGCGAGTGAGTACGATTTGTGTATATCGTATATCAAGGGAAAGGAAAATGGTCTAAATGCGCTGAGTAGAGACCACGAATCTTCTCCTTGGTACCCTTAAAAGTCACCAGGGAACATGTGTTGGAACAACTCCAAGGGACAGTTGGTATTTAAAAGTTAACTCAAACCTCCAGAGTGGGAGGCAGTTAGGTCCAAATTACGAAGGGTATAGTTTGGAAAACCGACGGATTGTTATGATATCGAGGAAGGATGTACATTCTATAGAATGGGGATATTCGCTAATTACACCAAGGAAGCTCCATAGATCACTTTGTATTTCAGCGTGATCCCGGTGTGAAAAGATACCAGACATGAAGAAGCTCTTCTATAGGCATGAAACTTAACGTAGTCCATTTCACGCACAAATGCCTAGGAGTGTCGTGCTAGGAAAGCCAACCACCATCACCTAACAGGCCTCCTACTACAACTACATGATGTTCCTATGTCCAAGGGAAGTCATCTCTATGGATTTTGTTGTGGTTGCCGCCATATCCCTTAGACACAATGCCATTCTTGGGGATAGTGGATAAGTTAACTAAGAGTGCTCATTTTATTCGGGTCGACACTTTATTTATGTCACTGTGTGGACGGTGTTTGTAATGAGGTTATCCGCTTCGTACTGGATACCGGCGAAGATCATTTCCAGATGTGGACTCCTGGGATTCACTTCTAGGATTTGGAGCCAAGTTTGTTAGCCAAATAGTTAGACCTTGGGCTGAACTTGCTACGCCTTATCATCCGAAATAGATGGATGACTGAGGGTAACTGGAAGTCATGGAAGACATGTTTAGATGTATGTGATGGATAATTAGACCTACAGTAGAAGTACTTACCTTTGGTAGAGTTTGCCCACAATGCTTATCATAGTTCCATTGAAATGCCGCCTGCCAAAGATTTGTATCGAGGCCAGTAGAACGCCATTGAGTTGGGATAGACTAGAAGATCGAGTAACAAATAATGTGTAATTGATTCAAGAAATGGAGGAACAAGTGGATTCCTCGATTGAAGCGTAGATTGAAGGAAGACAGATAGAGGTAGTGCTGGCGTGATGCAATAATACAGACCTACCGAAGTTATGAAGTAGGAGACCGTGTTTTCATTCAGACAAAGCCTAATAAGAGTACCATATGGTTCTAGAAGGGATGTTGTCACCTCGGTTTATAGGACCATCAGATCCAAGAGAAATTGGACCCGTTACCTATCGGCCTCAGATCGCCACCCCACTGTATAAAACTCATAATGTATTTCATGTATCCTGCTTTTACTGCCATTATGTTTTTCATGTATCACATAAACTAAATTGGGGCTGAATTATGTGCTCCATGGGAACCCTCATGCAGAAATCCATTACGCGATATTGGACCAGAGTCCGAGCAAATTCTCGAACTCTAGTAGACTACATAGTCCAGTGGGACAAGGTTAGTCCAGGATCTGCTAATTTGGGAAGATGCCGAGACACTACATCGTAGATTGTCCTCACTATTTTGACCACTTCGAGAACATGTTTCTCAAGGTGGGGTGTATGTAACACTACCTTTGACTTAGACAACCAAGATCACCCGAGGCATATATACTTTATTTACTAGGCTCAGTGAAACTATATTAAGTATGGTTTAAACTTTAAATTTATGAACTTTTATGAATGTCTAAATGTTATTTGATGATGATACATATGATGCGATCTGCCATATGCATGTAAATTTTATGAATGTTTAAATGCATTGATGATGATGTATGTACGCGACCCATTATGGATGAAAACTTTATGAATGTATAAACGTTATTGATGATGATGTATATGTTGCACATTGTGAAATGTGAATTGAATGAATGTCTAAATGTTGTTAGGGATGATGTTGGATATTATGCAATCTAATTTGAGTAAAAGATAATCTCATAATGAGTATTGAAATTGAATTATGAGATATTGGGAGATCTATTTCTAATTGAAACCTTTGATGTTAACTTTATCGGGTACATGGATACTGGCGAAAATGATGCTAGTATGCAAATTACATGATGATAATGCATGAAATGTATGAGCTCATGGTTGCTTAATTAATCTGCAGTTTATGGGCTATCAAATAGCCAAGGGGTAACAATGATGAAAGTGTATATCGTGATTAACCCGGACCGAGAAAACATTATGGTATGAATATTATTTGGAAATTTATATTGGTTTAGATGCATTGCTATGATATGTGGACGCGTGCATGATTTCAAAAATCTATAATTACCCAAAACCAATAAACAATGTGACAAAACTCCTCCAAAGAACACTGTCATCAGAATTCCATTGTAGGGGTGGACCCTAGGTCTGGTTAGGAGGGGTGGAGGCATTTCACCGTGTATCCTCCACAGGGTGGGCCATCAGAGGGGTGGACCCTAGACCCGATTAGGAGGGTGGGAGGCATTTCCCACCATGTACCCTCCAACCCAAGTCCGAGGATCTGCACGGGTTCACGCCCCTAGGTCGGTGGCAGGATGAGGATCTGCCAGCCTGTCTGCTAGGTAAGCTTGTTCGAGATAGCGACACCTCCAATTACGGTCTTCATTTGGAGTTAGGTCAAGATAGGTGACGCTTCCAAGATAGTCTAGCAGAGGACGATATAGGGAAATGGAGTTGGAAGTAGGTTAGGAGGGAAGGATGAGTAGTATAGTTGAGAAAGTATGGAGGTATGTCTTGTGGCGGGAAGTTGATGAAGAAATGTATATATGAAAATTCAATAATATGTAACTAAACCACAATTGTTTAAAATGAAATTTAACTAAATAATTGTAATACAAGAAATTCTCACACAATTAATTGATTGTTGTCTTGTATAAAAGACTAGTCTTACTGACTGGATTGGATGCACATACATAAAATACTAAAGGATGATACTTTGATTATTAGTACATGTAATGAGGAATTGTACAGAATTAGCTACACATACATTTCTTGTACATATACACTAGTATGTATGAGTTTCCTTTGTTCTTGTACCATAAGATCTTTAAATCTCGGACTAAGCTCAAGGTGGTGTATACGACTCCTTTATTTATTAATGTGAATAATTTAATAAATTATCCTAAAATTGTTTTTAAATTATAATTAATTATTATATAACTTTAATTAATTATATGTTATTAATTAATTTTTTTTTTTTTACTATGATTAGCTTATAAGGATTAACTCTTTAATATAATAATGAATGATTAATTATTAAGTGAGTCATTAATTGATTAAGCATTAAATTAAAGGTTTAAAAAATGAAATATATAAGAAATGGGTTACGTATCCCATAAGGGATAACGTAACCCATACGTAAAAGGGAAATATCTAATAAAGGATAAGACCATTAAATAGAAATAAATGGATGGATAGAGGCATTAATTAAGAGATAAGGTGTTTGGTGGGGGAATGAATGTGCGAGGGCAGTGAAGGAGGCATAAGGGAGGGAGAAGGATGATGGAAGGGGGATTCATTTTTCATGCATTCGAGGGGGAGGACAGAACTTGGAGTATTGGGGACAGAGTTGGTTTACAGTGGGATTTACAGTGCACCGGGGTTGAGGTGTTTTGGGCTCGGAGGGCTAGGACGTCCATTGATGTCCTAGGGCTAGGCGAACTAGTCGGTAGGGTGGTTGGTTTTGGGGTGTCTTAAGGAGCAAGTTGCTGCGGATAGGTTCAAGCGAAGGGAGCGACAACATCAGAGCGAGGTATTTAAATTGTTATGTAAATTATGCAAATTGTTATTTTTTTTTTATTGAAATATGGGAGTGAATATGCTAGATTAAGCAAATTTTGAGTAAATTTCAAATTTACTATTCCGTTTTAATTCAATCGTAGTTAAATTTAATGATGGTCTTTACACAAGGAGTGGACTATTGGGGTTTGATTGTTGTATATATGACCTATGTGCATCTGATTATATGTTATGATTATGGATTTTGTTCTGAAATGATTCATTGATGATGCAGGCTGATGATAACTTGCCGACTAGACTAACATGTGGAGTATAGGGGTCACGCACGACAACCAGAGACATTGAGGGAGAGGTGTGGACAACAACCCTTCCACAACCTACTAGCACTCTCATCGTGGCTCGAACTATAGGTTAACGATTACCTAGTTCGAGAAGGCCCATGATGTCGTGAGGGAAGACTGCAACAGTCACTCACGATGATTCTAAGGGGTGTGCAATAAGTCAAGGGACTTATTCATTAGAGGCCCTTAGTCTCCCACAAGATCACCTAACGAAGTATTGAATCCAGGGGATTTTGATGTATACCAAGTCAATCAAGAGATGAGTGGCACCCTTGGAGAACATAGTGCATCCTGAAGGGCATGTTGCACAAGAAAAACATAATGAGAGGAGTGGCACCCTTGGAGCACGTAGTGCGTTTTGAAGGGCACGCAGTGCAAGGGAAACAAAATGAGGCGAGTGTCACCCTTGGAGCACCTAGTGCGTCTTGAAGGGCCAGTCGCATTGTTAAATAATAAGTGATTTAACCTAGATGGCCTTAGAATGAATAATGTGATAAGAAATATTTAAAAACAATTCCCTAATTAAATGTCGTCTAGCCTAGAAAAATAAAATCTAGGTCTAAGTGATACTTGTGGAATATATATATAATACTGATAATCATCATTAAACATGTGATGACAAGGGGGTAAGCAATTCAATTAGTTTATAAAAAATATATATATCAAATTACTTTGAGGGATTAAAATTTTAAAACAAAATTGATTGTTTGTTACATGTGCTAATTAGAATTTTTAACTAAAAATAAAAAAGGTAAAGTCTACACTTGCTAATTTGAGTTTTATGAAACTAAGGGAAAAAGGGGGAAACATAAGGAAAAAGAAGAATGAATAAATTAGCAAGGAATCTTTACTTTAAGAACTTTCTAAATTGAACTCAACTAGTAAATTAGTAAGGGGGTAAGTCATCAAAATGTGTAAGGGAATATGGGGACACCTAGGAGCGATTCTAGGAATCCTTTTAATTGGGTAAGGGAAATAAGAGTAATTAAATAATTAATGAAATTAATTTCTGGTGCAACGAAGGGGATGGGTGACACATGTAGGGGGAGGATTTTTTGAATTAAATTATTAAACATTAAATTATTGAACATTAAATTAAATGGGGAATTTGGGAAAGAAATGACTTAGAAACTCTATATAAAGGAGGGAGGAGGAGGAGGATGGATGTGTTATGTTATGCATAACGTTACGCTGCATAATTTTAGACTTGACTGACTTATCTTCTAGGAGTTGGGATACCCAGCTTAGTGAGGAGTGGTAGCTCAGTCTGCTGAGCTCAGCTAGGAGCTAGTTGTTCTTTGGTTTAGTGTGTGTGGCCCCTTTTCAGTTTGGGGGGCTAAGGGGGAAGAAGAGTACAATTAGCATTGGCTGGGAGGTACCAGTGAAGTCACAGCGGTCGACAAGTGGGAGTTGCACGGAGCATGTGGGACAACGACTCAGAGCAGGCGACTTGGGCTATGGTATGCTTGATTTTATTCTACATGGTAGATTATTATTGACCTTACGCTTTCATTTCTATCCTTTTAACTGTGTAAATAAGGTGTTGGACTTATCATTTTAATGGAGAACTTAATTTTACCTTAGGCTTAAGTTCACTTCTTGACCTGAGTCCCTTGGATTTCGATCCCTGAATGATGTGACTTCCCTATTGGATTTATTGATTTATTGTGAAGAGTTGTGCTTTACTTCATCCTCATCCCTAGATCATCAATCCACGCCCGAGCAGTCGACCAAGAGCTGGATCGACGATTGTCAATTCGGTGTTAATAGACCTAAAGATCCTAAAGCCCTTCTTTTATGTGCATGGATGATGAGCGAAGGATAGTTTGCCAGGTCGTCTACCTCTGTTGGTTTTTCCTTGTCGAGTGATTGTCTTGCACGTTGTTGCGATTGATTATCTCTGTGATTTTTATTCCCTTCCCATAGCGAACCACTTATGATCCTATACATTAATCCCTGCGTTTTGATACCCTTCCTGGCAATTATTTAAGGCTTTGTTTTTAATGCTTCTACTGGTGATTTTACTGTGTGTTTTTCTTTACTTCTTGTCTGCCATTGCTCTGTGATTTTAGTTTGCCTTTGGCCACTCTAGAATTCATCTTATTATTTCATTAATCTACATCTTAATTTATTCAATGGCATTTTCTCTTTGCAATTCAACACACTTAACCACAAAAATTTTAAACTATGTGTTCTTAATATATCCCTGGATAATTTACACTCTGCATTTTTTTTCTTTTTATCACCTTTAATGGAAAATTTTACCTAGGGGTCTTACCCATACCACACCAGTGTCATTGTGAAAGTGATACTCCGCTTACTCACCTTACCCAACAACTATTATTGGCATTTTCACTGTATATGGTGGCGTTTTCTCTCCTATGTAATTGTAGAGGTTTATTATTTTTGGCTGTGATTACACCCTTTTACACTGCACTTGTAATATATTTTCCATAGAGAATTCCTCTCCTTATTTCACATGATTTTTATACTTGGAGACTACGATTGAACCTCCAGAATATGTTTTTATTTTACCTACTTCATTGATTGCGAACTTTCTTGATTTCATTGTATTTTGAGTGCAATCTTTACTACGATTTCTTATCAGAGAATGATCCCTGCCGTTTGACTGCATTGGATTGCTTACCTGGGTTTTTATGAGTCCACTTTACCCAATTCTTACTTAACCATGAAAATTACCTGCGTTCTCATTGATCCATGATTACCAACGAACTCGTGGTGGTGTTACCTGCATTTCTTTGATCCCCGAATGCCAGGATTTCCATTCTTGTGTTACCTACGTTTTTATTTGATTGTCAGTGAATTCTCCTAGAAATTATTGACTGTGTATTAATGAGATATGATTGTGTTTTTAACTGTGGTGAGAGATGTGTTTTTACTATAGAGTTATGCTATCACATACGTTATAAATTTATGAATTTACGAATTTATTACACCTGTGATTTTGGGTGACAACGATATCTCATCCTTGCTCCCTTTAAACAACGATATCTCTTGGCACCTTGATATGTATGATGACAGTGAAGTGTAGACAATGAAAATATATATGATAGATTTATTAAATAGCTTTAAGTTAGTTCGATAAATATCACTATGTTCAATGACCGAGATTCTTTTTGTAAATACAACGATTTTTATAGGGACATCAATATAGTTATTGCCTGTTAAGGGACAACACATTTACCACTAATTAGTCTGCATTTTTAGCACTTGTATACTGGCAACTATATTAAATAAGCATTATGTTGGTGTATTGAAATAACATTTACACATAGTCAACAAATTTAGGTTCATGTTCTATATTTACCCTCTACTTCAGTTACAACAATTATCATTTATGACAGCTTCAATTTATTATTAGATATCACTACCAGTTTCAGATATGACAGTGATTAGCATTTATGACAATCTCAGATTATTGTTATTACAGTGATAAGTAGTTATTTTAGTATTAGATGTCATTAGCGATATATAATGGAATGGACACTTAATTTACCTTGAACGTGTTCTTGGCTATAACTATAATTGATAATTGCAGCCTGTGCATGCGGATCTTTATTAATGATTCATTATTTAGTAACTAATATATCCTTCATCGTGTTATAATCGGTAGTGTAATTTCAACTCCTAAGTTAGAAAAAAATTCATTCCTTGAGTGAAGATTGGGAATCCTTATGGATTATTGTCTAGTCTTAATTTAGGATTAAATGATAAATTCTTTAGAATGTTTACATTCTAGGGTTATGGATTCCTTGTTTAGTGTTGATCTAGAAGGGTAAAAGTGTTGATTAAGTGAATTGATAAAACCCCCACTTAAATGGAAGGGTAGATCATTCCTTGAAGAGTGTTGTGTTTAAATTTTAGATCGATCAGTTACTTTGCGCTTGAACAGTTTTTATGATGGTTAATGGAATCCACCTAGGACATTGCGCCATAAAAGGAACCCACCTGAGAAAAGCCTCATGAGATAACGAGAAACCCTTTTGTTAGTTGTGAAAATTTAAGTCTGAGTGATGTCATCTGCGTCTTGTCAACCCATTGCTTGGGGGCGTAGGTGTCATCTTCTTGCCAGTTATTTTGGCTCCTAGCGTGTTGGATTCATCTCGAGTTCTTGGTCCAGATAGGTTGTGTTGTGCTAGGGTTATCATTGCGCCTATCACCTGGTGAATGCATGATTCCTGATGAGGGGATCATGATGCTCCCTATTGGATAGAGGTGAAGGATAACTTGGCCAAATCTTGTGCTTCCCATTGTGGGTGTTATTGATCGTTGTAATTTCGTCGTTGGCGCTTGGGTTGTAACGCCTTCATGCATTTGGTTTTTTATGCCTTAGAGGTTCTAGTGACTAGTCGTCGAGACCATGGCGTGAGGATTGTGATTTCATACTTATCTTGTAGGCATTGTCATGTTTGTGTCGGGTGGGTAGTCACTTCTATATTTTGATTTATGCATGTTTCGCCCAGTTGATCATTATTCAGTGCATGGAATCATTATTGTCTGTTGCCCGATATGCGTGCATGGTTTCATCGTCAGGTTGTGTGGTTTAATTCTTTGTCACCATTGCCTTCCTGCCTATAAACAAAAAAACAAATTCACTTTATGCTTTGTAGGTAGTCGTAATGATCGAAGTCGTTACATATGGTATTAGAGTGGGTTCAACCCTATGACTATGGATCGCCAGGATTTCCACTGCAGTAAACCCTTGAGTATAAACCTAGCGCAAATTAAAAATTTAGTGTATCCATGAGGTGATATTGATTAGAGTACTCCACAGTGGTTCGCGGTGTGGATCCATGGAAGGAGGTGTGACGCCTCCAGAGGTGCCCACACCTTCGGAGTCTAACCCCCATGGGGAAGAAGAAGTCCTTGGGCTAGAGTCGATTGTGGTAAGGGATGATGATGGTATAACAAGGCCCTTACAGAGGTTGTTCGAAGCCTTGATTCGCCATATGTACTATGATAAAGCCAGGGTGCATGTACCGTAGAGGATCTACAACACGCCCAACCAATACCATTAGTATTTCGCTACGAACTCGAGAAGGTCAACTTTCCCAAGTTTTTGGGTGCCCCAGACGGTGCAGCAGTCGAGGCATGGTGGGATAGTATGGCAATGTGATTTTCTCTTTGCGAATATACTTCCAACATGAATATCCACATGGAGGTCTTCAACTGAAGGGGAGAGCTCTTCTATGGTGGAAGACACTCCTGTCATTTTTGAATATGACCATCGAAGACGTTTCATGGGAGTTGTTTGAGGAATGGTTCGAGGAGAAGTATCTTTCTGAGGAATTCTTGAGCGTCAACTCAGCTAGTTCAACGCCTTGCGACAGGGCAGTCGTATGGTGCTCGAGTTCGAGTCCCATTTTTGGAGCTTCTTTGGTATGCTCCACACTTGAATACCGAGAAACTTAAGGTCAACGAGTTTGTGTTGGGCCTTAGTGTTAGGATTCAACTTAAAATTTAGGTACCAGGAACACTATACCGAAGAAAGTGTGTTGAATGTGGGGAGCCACATTTCGAGCGCGACTGCCTAGTGGAGACGACTAGAGCATCTAGATCAACCGGACCCACTACTGTGGGATATTTGGGCAAGGCCCATTGGATTCTTGTAGTGGTGAATAACCACCAGGAAGAGCACTAGTCGACTTTTCTTGAGACATCAAGTACCGTCTTTGACCAAACCCTTAGTATTTTGATAGATCCCAGTGCTACCGAGAGTTTCAATTTTAGTGCAATGCTAAAGAGGATTAAGGTAAAGGAAGTTGAAGAGGATGAGTTTAGTGTTGTAGAGATGTCTTCGGGAGCCAAAAAAAATGTTGGAGGAAAGGTTATGGGTTGCACCCTTAACCTAGGATATTTTGTCACTAGGGCCAACCTGTACATCACGATCTTAGGATCTTATGACATCGTGATCGGTATGGACTGGTTAGAATCGCATGAGGTGATACTCAACTGTAATATGAAATGATTGAGCTTGGTCGATGATGAGGGATAGAGACGTGTGATTGTAGGTCGAAACCATGGAGTTTCCCTGAGGTTTATCTCTTCCTTGTAGTTACGTAAGAGCTTACGCAAGGGATGTAATATTTATGCGATCCTTGCGTTAAATAAAAAAGGAGTAGTAGAAGGTCTAGAACACCTACCGGTGGTGAGAGAGTTTGAAAACGTCTTTTTGGAGGAGTTACCTAGGATGCCAACGAAAAGGGAATTGTATTTTACCATAGAACTAAAACCAAGGACTGAACATTTAGCTAGAACGCCTTATCAAATGTCGACCCTAGAGTTACAGGAGTTGAGAATGAAACTGAAGGAGTTGTTGGACCTGGGACTTATACGTCTAAGTGTGTCACTGTGGGGTGCACCTGTTATTTTCATATGAAAGAAGGATGGATTGTGGAGACTCTGCGTTGACTATAGTCAATTGAACAAGGCAACGATCAAGAATCAATATCCATTGCCAAGGACTGATGATCTGTTCGATTAGATGAATGGTGCGACCGTGTTTTTCAATATCAATTTGCGATCAAGGTATCACCAGTTACGGATCAAGGAGGATGAAATCCCTAAGACTGCCTTTAAGATGAGGTTTGGTCATTATGAGTTTATTGTTTTACCATTTGGACTGACAAACTCCCCAGGGGTATTTATGAGTTTGATGAACGGGTTGTTTCGTGAGTACTTGGACAAGTTTGTCCAAGTATTCATTGACGATGTTTTGATTTACTCTCGGATGACAGAGGAGCATGACGAGCACTTGCACTTGGTACTATAGCATCTGCGAGAGAAAAAATTGTATGGGAAGTTCTCCAAATGCTTGTTTTATCAATCGAAGATTCACTACTTAGGGAATGTCATCTTCGGGGAAGGTATCGCCATGGATCCAACAAAGGTCAAGGATATTATGGAATGGCCTATGCCAACGAATGTCTCAGAAGTGTGTATCTTGCTGGGTTTAACAAGCTACTATCAACGATTTTTCGAGGGATTTTCGAAGATAGCAAATCCAATCACAAAATTATAGGAGAAGAACAAGAAGTTTTTTTGGACCGAGAAATTTGTGGAGGCATTTTGGAGGCTCAAGGAGCTATTGACAACCAAACAGATACTAAAGGTCCCTAACATGGACACAAAAATCTTGGTATGCACTGACGCATCCAAGGAAGGCTTAGGCAGAGTCTTGATGCAAGACGGTTGAGTGATCTCTTACATCTCGAGGAAACTGAGAAGGCATGAGGAGAACTATGTGACACATGATTTGGAGTTGTTGGCCATTGTATATTCCTTGAATGTTTGGAGACACTACCTTGTTGGATGAAAATTTGAATTAAGGATGGACCATTATGGACTACAACACATATTTACGCAAAGTGACCTGAACGTGCGACAATGACGTTGGTCGGAATTTCTTAGTGAGTATGACTTCTAGATTACTTACATAAAAGGAACCGTGAACCGAGTGGAAGATGCATTGAGTCAGAGACCATGAATCTTTTTGATGTTTCATCTTCAGACGAATCTATGTGAAAATATTCTAACTTTACAGCGCGACGATGACTAGTACAAAGAGGTCGAGGATTTTATCAGACAAAACGCAATGATGGTACCAAGATTTGAAGGATTTACGTTTGACAACGATGAATTATTGAGGTTTCAAAATTAGATTTGTGTACCACCGAATGACGAGTTGAGGAGTTTTATCCTAAACGAGGCTCACAGAGAAGTATACATGGCCCACCCAGGAGTCATGAAGATGAGGGTAGACCTTAAACCCTTATTCTTCTGGAAGGGAATGAAGATAAACATAGTTAACTATGTGGCCATATGTCTAGAATGTCAGTAGGTAAAGGCTGAACATAGACATCCAACAGGATTACTATAGCCACACGTTATTCCAAAATCGAAATGGGAGGTTATTTCGATGGATTTCATTGTTGGATTTCCACTGACGGCAAGGAGACATGAATCGATTTTTGTGGTTGTCAACACTCTAACAAAGAATGCTCATTTTATTCATGTGCGTATGACGTATCATGCACCTGACATAGATAGATTTTTCATCAGTGAGATTATGAGGCTGCATGGTGTACCTAAGAGCATTATATCCGATCGAGGACAGGTGTTTACCTGACAATTTTGGACTAGTTTCCAAGAGGCCTTGGGAACCCAACTTAAATTTAGTACTATGTATCACCCAGAGACTGATGGGAAGGCCAAAGGAACAAACCAAATCTTGGAAGACATGTTTCAAATGTACATGATGGACCAACAAAATCATTGGGAAGAATTCTTGCCACTGGTATAATTCTCTTATAACAATAGTTACCAAAGAACCATTAAGATGGCGCCTTTTGAGTTTCTTTATGGGCGACAATGTTGGATGCCTTTGAGTTGGGATAGGCTCAAGGATAGGGTCTTGGTGGGACTAGAAGAGATCCAATATATGGAATATCAAATGAAAACAATAAGACAAAGGATCATAGAAGCGCAAGATTGGCAGAAAAATTATGTCGATGCGCACTGTGTCGACTGTAGTTACAAAGTTGGCGATCGAGTCTTCTTGCAGGTAAAAATGCATAAGAGTTCAATCAAGTTTGTAAAGGGATCTAAATTCTCTCCTAGGTTCATGGGACCTTTCGATATTGTGGAGAGAAAGGGGCCCATGGCCTATCGACTAGCCTTGCCTGATTCTTTGAGGCGTATGCACAAAGTTTTTCACGTATCTTTTTTGAGACATTATATTAATGATCCTACACATGTTATTGACATGAGTTCCTTGCAGGTATCATATGAGGGGGCACTCACGGCTAAGCCGATCCACATCCTAGACCACTGCATTTGACAGCTACAATTTTGAATGGTAGATCATGTCAAGGTCTAGTGGGACAACTATAGTCTGCACTTGGCGACCTGGGAGGACGCATATGATATGTGCTGACAGTTTCCATTTTTGTTTGATAGATAGACTTATGACACTGTGATACGCATTATTTCAGCACTTATATACTGTGAAGTTTGGGACAAAGTTTAGAACAAGAGGTGGTGTATGTAACATCTAGCTCTTGTGCACACTAAGAGAACTTATTCTTTGAGGACACTCGCTTGCAAGTGATCCAGATTATTATACTGTTGGTCGTTGATTATGATTATGAGGCATTATGGATGTGATTATATGTTATTTTTTTTTATTGACTTAGGTAGGTGCTATTGAATCGGTTCTCTAGAGTGTGCAGGATTTGGACCTCAAGGATGTTAGGGAATCGATGAAACCCTTGGACTCTGGATCGAGTCAGGGAGTGGACTATTGGGGTTTGATTGTTGTATATATGACCTATGTGCATCTGATTAGATGTTATAATTATGGATTTTATTCTATAATGATTCGTTGATGATGCATACTGACGATAGCTTGTCGACTAGACTCATATGTGGAGTAGAGGGGTCATGCACGACAACCAAAGACGTTGAGGGAGAGGTGTGGAAAGAAACCCTGTCAAAACCTACTAGCACTCCTGTCATGGATCGAACTGTAGGTTAACGATTACCTATTTCGAGAAGGCCCACGATACCATGAGGGAAGACTGTGATAGTCTCTCATGATGATTCTAAGCAGTGCGCAATAAGGCAGGGGCCTTATTCCTTAGAGGCCCTTAGTCTCCCACAAGATCACCTGATGGAGTATTGAATCCAGGGGTTTTTTATGTCTACCAAGTCAGTCAAGAGGTGAGTGGAACCCTTGTATCATGTAGTGTGTCCTGAAGGGCACGTCACGCAAGAAAAACAAAATGAGGCGAGTGGCACCCTTGGAGCACGTAGTGCATCCTGAAGGGCACGCAGTGCAAGGGAAACATAATGAGGCGAGTGGAACCCTTGGAGCACCTAATGCGTCCTGAAGGGCATGTCGCTTTCTTAACTAATAAGTGATTAAACCTATATGTCCTTAGAACAAAT
>SNQJ01S0005777.1:51639-118611 GCA_010110895.2 Picea sitchensis
TCTACACTACACTTGCTAATTTTAGTTTTAGGAAACTAAAGGAAAAAGGGGGAAACATAAAGAGAAAGGGAAACATAAGGAAAAAGTGGAATGACTAACTTAGCAAGGAATCTTGCCTTTAATAACTTTCTAGATTGAACTCAACTAGTAAATTAGTAAGGGGGTAAGTCATTAAAATGTGTAAGGGAATATGGGGACATGTAGGAGAAATTCTAGGAATGATTTTAGGTGGGTGAGGGAAATAGGAGTAATTAAATAATTAATGAAATTAATTTCTTATGCAACAAAGGGGATGGGTGATACATGTACGGGGAGGATTTTCTAAAGTAAATTATTGAACATTAATTAAATGTGAAATTTGGGAAAGAAATGACTTAGAAACTCTATATAAAGGAGGGAGGAGGAGGAGGATGGATGTGTTCTGTTATGTGTAACGTTACGTTGTAGAATTTCAGACTTGACTGACTTATCTTGTGGGAGTTGGCATACCCAACTCCGTGAGGAGTGGTAGCTCGGCCTTGTTAGGTGAGTTGGGAGATATTTGTTCTCTGGTTTAGTGTGCGTGGACCATTTGCAGCTTGGGGGGCCAAGGGGTAAGAAGAGTACCCATAGCATTGGTTGGGAGGTACCAATGAAGTCACAACGGTCTGAAAGCTGGAGTTGCACGGAGCGCGTGAAACAACAACTCATAACAGGTGACTTGGGCTATGGTATGCTTTCTTTTATTCTGCATGGTAGCTTATTATTGACTTTACGCTTTCATTTTTGTAATTTTAACTGTGTAAAGAAGGTCTTGGACTTAACATTTTAATTGAGAACTTAATTTTCCCTTAGCCTTAAGCTCAATGCTTAACTTGAGTCCCTTGGCTTTTTATCCCTGAATGATGTGATTGCCCTATTGGTTTAATTGATTTATTGTGAAGAGTTTTTCTTTACTTCATCCTCATCCCTAGATCATCAGTCCACGCCTGAGCAGTCATCCAGGAGCCGGATCGATGGTCATCACTTCAGTGTTCAGTTTAGATTCAATTTTCATGTTATCAACTTCCATATTTTTAGTCTCTTATTTTATTAGCATCTCTTCTAATTGATATATTTCGTTCTTAGTGCTCAACCTTCAAAGAACATCTTCAATAATTTTGATTTTAGTAGTTACAAGCATTTTGCTACCCATTGATTAGTATTGTAACCACTACCTTCCTCAGTTACACGATCCCTGTAACAGTTACATGATGACCTGTGACTTATCCAAATGAGGTTTTTCATCATTATAGGTCAACAGTTCCATAGGTAAGGGTTTGTATTTTCCGAATAACCTTTGAATTCTTCCCCAACAAAAAATCTATATCAGGTTCACAAGTCTACAATAACAACATCATTGATTTCATCTCTTCTTTGTATGAAAAGTATCAAACTCAAACACCAACAATATTGCCACATGTACATCAACATTTCAAATAGCTCAACAAAAAGTATTCAATGATCTTACAATATCAACATAACACACATTTGATCCAACTCTCTTTTTAGCATGTATTATGAGGTAAAATTAAGGTAAACTTGAGGTAATAACTTGATTTTTGATTTTTATTTATTTATTAAAGATATGGTAAATTTACGTTATGTTACCTATGAGTTCACCTCTGAAATATTCCAGATACAATATATTATTAAGAACAAAAATATTGAGCCAACAATAGTGGAACAACAATGAGATATTCAAAACAATATCAAAATAATACTAGAATAACACCAGAAATAACACCTTTATTAATGATAGAAATGTTCACTTGCCTCTTCGATGTGGAAACCTTCAGTGGAGAATATATATATTACAATAATATCCAAGACAAACTTCACCCATTCCTCCTAAAAGTAATTATACTAATTCTACCTTCTAAGGAAACTTCTAAAGGAATATCTTTCTAGAAGAAGAAGCTTCTATAAGGTCTTCTTGCATTGACTTATTCTCATTTATTTATTAATCATTATTAACTAATGTCGGCCTTTATTACATAGAAAACATATCCTGCTACCTAATGACCCATGTAGAGGAGTTAGGATTGGATCCTAACATTCCCTCACCCTTCAAAATAATCCTTTTTCACAAGGCTACAGGTGTGGAAACTGTTGAAGTATGGCTGCTGGTTCCCAGGTCACATCGTATGGTGATGTGTTCTTCCACTTGATCAACACTTCCTTGATGGTTCAACCACGTAGCTAAAATTCCCGGTTTTTTAGGACTACTTTGGGTTGGAGCCACACAGAGCCCTCTTCATCTAATTCTGGGAGGATGGTTTGAACTCGACAATTCTTTCCCACCACTTTCTTTAGACAAAAGACATGAAACACTGGATGGATTTTGGAAGTATCTGAAAGAGCCAATTTGTAAGCTACTAAGACAATATGCTTGATGATCTAGTAGGGCCCACAAAACTTGGGTGCCAACTTATGATGTCCTTGATCTTTGAGAGACGTTTTCTTGTAAGGTTGGAGCCAGAGAAACAATTGATCCCCTTCCTAAAAAATCCTTTCAGAACGATGTTGGTCAACTTGGTGCTTCATGAAATTTTGGGCCATGTGAAGGTTATCCTTCAGATTTGTGATGGAAATTGTGTGACCTTGCAACATGGTATCAATAGATTGAATCTTAGATGTTCCTGGAAGATAGGTAGTGACTCTCGGAGGCCGTTGGCCATACATTGCTTCATATGGGGTCATTTTAGTGGTCGTGTAATAGAAATTATTGTACCACCATTCTTCAAAGGGAAGCCATTGCACTCACTGGTGATTTTTGTTTGAAGAAAAACAATGTAAGTAGGTTTCCAAACATTTGTTGACCACTTTCATTTGGTCATCAAACTAGGGGTGATAGGTTGTGCTCATGTTTAGTTGGGTGCCCTTCAATTTAAACAACTCTTTCCAAAAGGTCATAGTGAAAGTGTTGTCACAATCATATACAATAGAGGTTGGAATGCCATGTAAATTGAAAATATGATCAAGGAAAACTTGTGAAATGAGTGCCATTGTGAAAGGGTGAGGTAAAGAAAAAAAATGAGCATACTTGGATATGCGATCAACCACCACCATAATGACCGATTTGTTCCCAACTTTAGGAAGGCCCACTATAAAATCCAGGGAGATGTCTATCCACATTGAAGATGGAATGGGTAGAGGTTGTAGAATGACTGGAATCTTGATAGTTTCACCTTTATTACGTTGGTACACCTCACTTTACGTGACAACCTGAAGTATATCCTTCTTCATGCCTTCCCAGAAAAAATAACGATGGGAATGAGCATATATATTTTGTAAGCCCGAGTGACCTACAATGGCTAATGAGTGGAACTCCCTTAAGAGTTGCGGCTTGAGTGCCGAAGAGGGTGATATAACCAGGCGATCCTTATATCTGAGCATATTGTCCTGCTAGCTATAGCTAGTGGGAGGATTAGGGTCCTCCTGAAGACCCTGAATTATCCTGGAGATAGTCAGGTTTGTGATCCACTCCTGGCGTACATCATCAATCCAATCGGGGACTGGTAGGGATAAGGAAAAGAGGGTGATATCCTCCTCATGCTATCATGAAAAAGAGTCAACCACTATATTGTCTTTTCCCTTTATATATATGATTTCATAGTCATATCCAAACATTTTAGTCATCCACTTGTTGTGTTTTGGGGAGGATAACCTCTACTCCAAAAAATACTTCAGACTATGGTGATCTATTTTTATCTGAAAATGACGTCCTAAAAGGTAGGGCCTCCATGTTTTCATCGCATGTAGAATGTCCAATATTTATTTTTCATAAGTGGATCTGCCCAATTTGTGACCACTCAACGCTTGGCTAGTAAAGGCTAGAGGTCGACGCTCTTGGGTGAGGACTATGCCTATACCAATGCCCAAAGCATTTGATTCCACCAAAAAAAAAAATTTGAAGTCAGGAAATGCTAAGACATGATTAGTGCAAATGGATCTCTTTAACTCAATGACGAATTTATCCGCCTTAGTTGTCCAATGAAATGCATTCTTCTTGAGAAGGTTGGTCAAGGGCTTAGCAATTTTTCCATAATTGTGGAAAAATTTCTAGTAATATCTTGTGAGACTGAGAAAACCTCGTAGGAACTTTAAGTTCGTGGGTCGCGAAAAATCTTCCATAGATTGTATCTTTTTGGGGTCCACTTTTACGCCTTCACAACTCACAATGTGTCCCAAGCACTTCACTTCACTAGCTCCAACAAAACATTTGGTCTTTTTTAAAAACAATCTGTTGTCCTATAGAAAGTGAAGAAACTTGTCCACATGAAGAAGGTGGCTATCCCAGGTGCCACTGTAAGTGAGGATTTCATCGAAGAAAACCAGGATAAACTGTTGAAGGTAATATGTCAATGTTTTATTCATAAGACTTTGGAAGGTGGATGGAGCATTGCATGGGCCAAAATGCATGACCAAGAATTGATAATTCCCTTCATGAGTTCTAGAAGAAGTCTTTGGAATATATGCCTCCTTCATCCTAATATGGTGATAGCCGGGGTGAAGGTCCAATTTGGTGAAGACAAAGGCCCCTTGGAGTTCATCCAATAGATCATCAATGACCGAAATGAGAAACTTATCTTTGATGGTCAATTTATTTAGGGCTTGAAAATCAGGACACATGTGCCAAGTACCTTATTTATTTAAGACCATCATTACTAGTGAAGAATATGAGCTTGTACTATGGCGAATTACACCTGCCTTGAGTAATTCTTGTACCATATTTTCAATTTAATTTTTTTGAGAAAATGGATATATGTAGGGTATTAAATCAGGGGTTTAATTTCCCAGAAGGAGAGAGATTCTATGATCATGCTCACCTGAAGAGGGATGTAAGGTATTGGGTACCTCAAAGACCTTTGGTACTTGTCCAAAATAAATTATAGGCTAGGAGGAACTACCTGCAAGGCCTATTCAGTGACCTAGATGGAATTAAATTGAGCAATAACACCATTGTATCCTTTATTCAACAATTTTTCCATCCTGTGAGAGATGATGATTTCAGGAGAGCCCGCTTGGAGACCTCGAAGGGTATAAGAGTGAGCCTTGTGGTGAAAGATCATACATAATTCTTGATAATCCATTGTGATTAGTCCAAAAGTGTGAAGCCATTCCACCCCCAATATAATATCACAAACACCCATGGAAATAGAGAACATGTGGGTTTTTAAATGATAATCACCCATTTGGAGTTTGATATTTTCACAGCGGCCCCCACACTTCATAGTACCCCCATTAGCAATGAGAATATGGAAATTAGAAACAGGGCAGAAAAACAATGGAGCTCATCGACAAGCCTTCGATGAATAAAATTATGGGTGCTACCACTATCAATCAATACCATAATTGGCCTATGTTTGATGTAGCCCATGATATTCAATGTATGCGAAGCCGAGATACTTGAAAGTTAATGGAGTGAAATGACCAGTTCCAGTGATGCTGAAGGATTGATAGTTGGATATTCAAATTGATAACTGGACGGAGCCTCCTCTAGGTCTAGAGCTTCATTTGATGGGATGCATTCATAGGGGGAGGAAGATGATGCATCAAACTAGAAGAATTCTTTTTCTCAACATTTATGCCCTAGTGCATACTTTTCATCACAATAGTAGCAAATTCCTTGCTTGTGCCATTCCACCATTTCGGTTGGAGATACCTTTTGGAACTTCAAGGTTTGTGTTTGAGTCGGGGTGGCCCCTAGGCGAGGAGGATTGAAAAATAAATATTTCAGGGATGGTGCCTGAAGGATGGTCTCTGCTTCCCTGGCTAATTGACATGCCTGCAACTAGGTAGTAGGATGATGCATACTCACATGAGCCTTGATGGCGCCCTTTAAGCCACAGATAAAACATTCAAGGTAAAAATTATCAGATAATCCCTCATTTATGATAGCCAACTATTCAAATAATATGATGAAGTCCAAGAATACTCCAGTTTGCTATAGCTTTGTGATCTTGCCCAAAAGATGAGATTCATGATCAAAATGAGCACAAACTGCTTTAGTAAACATGCTCCAAGTGGGGAATCCAGGATAACACTTCTTATGACACTTCCACCATTTCTACCATTCTTGATCTAGTTATAGAACCCCAACATGGATTTTGGTCTCATCATGATCTTGAATATCATGGAGGACGAAGTATTGATCCGTTTGAGACACCCACCCAGTTAGGTTAAAACCATCAAATTTATGCATGTCAATTTTGGGCACCTTATTCCAAGAGTGTGTAGACCCATAAGGGGAGTGGAACAATTGATTATGTTCATGTTGGGAAGATTGTGGGTTAGTTGGAATGTACTCAACATGCCTACCCTTGAGGTTTTGCAATACCTCTTATAGTTTCTGGGATATTGATTGCTAGGATATCGTGATGGATTTAAGGTCTTCCTCTAGGGATGTTGTCCTCGAGTCCAGGTCGTCATGGATCTGGGAGTGGGTATTAGGAATGGTGGAGGATTAGGTAGCAGGTGCGGTATTGGGAGGGAAATATGGTCACAAAATTTGATAGGTACTAGGGTGATAAGTGTAAAAGGAGGAATCCAATGGGATAGGTGTCAAATAAGGGTGTCTCAGAAAGGGGTGGGGAAGTGGAAAAAAAAGGGATTAAAATTGAAGGATACCACTATTATCAGAATGAAGAGAGGAATGCAATGGACTAGGTTACAAATAATGGTGCTGACAAGCCCCAACAATTTTTTTTTTGGCTCATGTGGAGTCATACTTCGAGCTGAATAATACTATAGTGCTGCAATGGCCAAATTCGTAACAGGAATAAATGTAGAGGAATTTCACAACCATAATGTAGAAGACATAGTTTCACAAAGATAGAACTGGTTAGTTATGTTGATTTTTCCATCCGAAGGGTAAGGGGATTCAAGGGTTATACAGAAAAGGGTTTTCCCTATGCTATAGTTCTCTGATATACATGCAGGCACCAACAATAATTCTCGTCCCAATATATAAGGGAACCAACTAAGGAGGCTAGACCGTACCCTTATCCATACTACCCGAATACCCAAGTACAAGAGAGTATCTTCCCGAGTGTTGTTCTCAGTGACACTATAGTAGTCAGACGTTCGATCATTTTATCTATGGAGGGATTTAGGATGCCTAGGAAGATCCGTATACAGGTGTTGTTTGATCAACACGACCACTTGAAGGGGTACCAACAGGGGTTAGAAGGGTGGCCAATAGATGTGCACTTAAAAACCACTTGTATTTCCTATGTGTACGACTCCTTGATTGCAGGTTTATGCACATAACAGTATATTTCTATAGCTTAAAGATGTCAGAATATGTATCTACCCTGAAAACATTTACCCCACAAATCATGCCCTATAAAGAGATCTGATACCACTTGCAATATTCTAGATATAATAAAATATCCATAACATAAATATTGAGCCAACAATAGCGGGACAACAATGAGATATCCATACCAATATCAAAATAATACAAGAATAACACCATAAAGAGAACCTTTATTAATGATAGCAATGTTCACTTGCCTCTTCGAGGGGGAAACCTCCAGCATAGCAGAGCTCTATTACAATAATATCCAATACAAACTTCACCCATGCCTCCTACACTTATTTATACTAATTCTACCTTCTAAGGAAAATTCTAGAGGAATATCTTTCTAGAAGCGAAAGATTCTATTAGGTCTTCTTACATTGACTTGTTTTCATTTATTTATTAGGCCATATTAACTAATGTCTACCTTTATTACATAGAAAACATATCCTACTAACTAATGACCCATGGAGAGGGGTTATGATCGGATCCTAATAACCTCACCAAATGATCCATAACTCATTTTTAATCATATTATTTCCACACCCTATCTAATCCTAATAATCCACGCAATGATATCATAACTAATTATACCCTATGCTTATGCCCATCACCTTATCCATTTTTTTAATCCACCTAAACTTCTGACCATAACACATAATGATTAAACCACTATTGTTTCTCTTCATGAATGATCATTACTTGGATTGATCATCTCTAATATTCATTACCTATTCCATTGATCCCCACTTGTTTCAAATCACTATAAGGATTCGAAACAAGTCCAATTTCGTTCATACCCTTTTCCAAAATCCATGAAACCTTGGTTCTATTGGCAATGAGAATTAACTGAACAAAGTGATATGCATACTTATCCACGACTGAGGTTGCGGTGACATGGGGAAGCTCAACGTTTTGAGGACCGAGCCATGGTATTTAAAAGATATTTAATCCTACCCATAGTATAATGACAGTAATCCTATCCTCAAATCAATAGGTTGGTGGTCGTTCTTGAAGAAATTCCAAGGGTTCGATGCTTTTGTAACCAGAGAATTTGCCCATGGATTCGATGGTAATGTTTCTCATGTAGGTGATTTGGTCTTCACTGTGTCAGAGGAGACACTGGTTGGAGCTACAAGACTCCCTCAATAGGGAGAAAAATGGTTTGATAACAAACCAGTAGAGCAAGGGACTGGGGATAGATTGTTATTCCCAACCGATCAAAATCCAAATTGGAAAAAGGGGGTGCCAATGACATGGATCATGGACAAATGGAAAAACCTTATGTTTTTGCTCCAAAAGATTGTCACTTATGAAGGATGATATGCAGTCACTTTAATTTATCACATTTCTCTCTTATTTCATTTGAAATATGGTCAACATTTGAATTTTCCATCCTATCTTTATAAAAGATTGTCTTGAATGGATAAAAGGATAAAAACAAACCTTAAGAATATTCACCACAACTTGTGTCATCATGATCTATTTAAAATTTAATTTTGGAGGAATTTAAACAATGAAGTGATAATTGGGATATGTTTTTGTCCCGAAATGAGTTTTTTATTGGAGAGGGTGCACATAGGAAGATACCCTAGGCACCTATCACTATTGTTTATGTTAATAAAAATAACAACAGTGAAGGACTCAACTCCCATGGAGATGAGGAATTCATTATTCATGAGAATAATCATAAGAAGACTTGTTTGAAGTGAAAGTTCCATTCTAGTATCCCTATGGTGTTCAATATCCCTAGTTGTGTCATACCACCAAACCCTACCCATGTTACACTATTTCCTACTATTATCGTTGTACTTATTACTATCGTCAGAGGCAAAAGAAGAATTACAAGTAGCATGGCCAAACAAAGGCCACAAGTTAACATATATAAACAAAATGCTCCATGTTCCATGAAAAATCCAACCCATTTAGATCCAAAACCCATGCCCACTGAACATATTCATATTTGACAGTATGAGTCACAAATTCTAATGTTTAAAATTCCCAAAATAAACCCCTGAAACATGAAGTACCTGAGCGTTCATCCTCGCCACCATTTGTGCCTCATGATGTTAATAATACAACTGATTACAATGAGCCTCCCAAAACTCCCGATGATCGATCAATCTCTTCCAGACTAGAAAGAAAGGATCGACAGATTAATATCCTAAAGGTCGAGGTTGAAGAATTTAAAGTATTGGACAAGCACATCAATAATGTGAATGCAACTATGAAGGATAGTTGTGCTCAATTGCAGAGGTAAGTTGAAAACGTGACTATGCATAGGTGTAAACTCCAAAATCTTGTCAAGAGGAAGCATAGCCACATTGAGTCACTGGTATCACAAAACTAGAACTTGGAAAGGAATCTCAAAGAAACCAATGGGATAAAGACACCCAAATTTAAGATATCAATTAGCACTTGATCAACTACATGGTTAATGCAGTTTGTCAGTTTTGAGGATTTTATTATCAGGACACCATTCATATCTACATATACATGGTTTTTTTTCATGAGGACATGCAAAACCTCAGGCGTGGAGGAGATGTTGGGCCCCCAAATTAACATAATGTTATTTTCCAAATGATCCTTGTAAATGTGTTGAACCTGCATAGAATAGATCTAGATAAATAATGATACACACATTTGCAAAGAGAATTGGAGAAAGAAGAAGAAGGAGAGAAAGAATGGAAGAATTCTCATTAACCATATTCCACACTCAAAGAGTGAATAATTTACAATATATATAGTATACATGAGTAACTAATGATCCATAATGGTGGTCTATATTGATCTGGATACACACCAACAGTTGCAAGAGTAAACTGCCACCTAGTCTAGTCTCTCAGGCAATTATGGGAATGAACTGCCACCTACCTGAGTTAACTAGTCAACTAGTCTTCAGTTAACTGACTGAACAAAGAGTAGTGAGTTGGTGATGATCCCAATGTTGCATGGTTACAAAACCAATGCAACATCTAAACTCAAATCAATTAGTCAAACTGAAGTGTCAACTGAAAGAGAATATTCTCCAGGTGGAATATTCTCTCGTAAAATATACGAGACTGGATAATGACTAATTATGACTAATAAACAAGAAAAAACCTTAGGAAAAATAAATCCTAGGTGTGTGTGAATTAACTCCAACAATCCTTTTAGACCACTCCAAAACCAATATTTTTGCTATGATAACCACTCTTTCATCACATTTTGTCTAAAATGGTCATCCAAGGATCATAAGGTAATTATAATGTTTGTTATGTGTTTTATCATAATCTTTGATGAATTAGGAGATTTAAAATTTGAATTATTACTAATGATGGTTAATTGAGACAAGTCATGTAACCTATATAGGAGTCTTGTAACCCATGTTGTAGTTCTTCATATCTCCAAACTTATAGAAGGAAAAGAAAGATATGGGGTTACTCCATAGTGACATCGACATGCTCTCAATCTTCTCACATCGATTCTAGAAGTAAAAGGAAGGGACCCAAGTTGTAGTCAAATTCTAGGTCAACGTTCTCCAAGTTTAGAGCGCCAACAACCAAATCAAATTGAGGAAGATAATAGAATATATTCTCATGCATTCTATGTCATGAGAATATCATCCCAATGATTTCCCTAAGTTATCTTGGTGTCTTAATCTTAATTGAGTTAATTGTTGAGATATCATGACATAATTTGATTGTTTTGATGTGTTAAGATAGGGATCGACTTAGATCGACTTGTTCACATTTAGAAAATAAAATGTGTATAAATTCTTTCTCATAACCAAGTACAAGTAAGTTTGGAATGTAAGTTTGAAATTTGAAACATTAGACAACAATAGATCGAACAATTAAGAGCTTGTAGATCTCCATCAATATCGCCATGTACTGAATTTCATTGTTGATTAATAAAAAGATGGTGTTCTAAGTTATTTCATGGTTCAAATTTTCTTTCATCATGTATACTTGTAGCACAATGATCCACCAATTGGAAAGGGCCCACCACATCTAGATTTCATTGTTTGTATTGTTAGCATAGGTTTGTAAGTAATTGTTTTGCAGAGATAAATTTGATTTCACTTATCGTTTGATAGTTTAGCTTTGTTTGTCTCCTTATTTTGCATTGGTTTTGTTACAAGTAATCGTGTTTCCCGTATTGAGTTTACTAAGGGTTGAATGATTTCACACATACATGTTGATATCACATGATTTCTCAAGCTTCATAAGCTAAGTATGCTGGTAGAATACTTTGTTCCAACGCTCATTTCAAATAGTAACTTGTTTGTATTAGATAAAAGTTACTATGTTTTCGAATATGACCCTTGTGGTATTGTTGTCTTAATTCTTTATACAAGTCAGGCCTTGGTATGATTGGAATTTGATCATAACTACAGTCCTGTAATGACATTGGTTTAAGAGATTTGAAATATATTTATTTTATTATATGAAATTGTCTTGATATACACAATGGTTCTATACTCTGATTCAATTTGAGTATGACACAAACATAGTTTGAGTTGCAAAAACAATTATTGTGTTGCTTTTCAAATAAAAATTCAAGGAACTTGATTTGGTTTCAAGACACAAAATTGTATCACTTGAATATTCCAATATAGTTAGTGTGATGATGATTTGAGTTGTCCATATAAGTTTGCATGCAATGTGAATTTTTGGATCGATTCGTGTAATTAATTTCTTTCTCTATTAGCTTGCTAATTAAATTCCTTTGATTACAGGTAACATAGATCTTCACTGGAGGCTATAGTTCATGAGTGAAGTTCTACTTTTGAATCCATTGAACACCTAACCATTAGAGTAGGTGAAATATTGGTATTGGTTCCCTTGGAGAGGTCTTGATACTATTGGCCTAGTTATCACACATTTAAATTTTGAATGTTTTTTTTTCTCAACAGTATTTTACATGCCCAATTTGATTTTTCAATCATAATAATAGTTTCAATTGAAGGTGGCAACGAGATCACATGATTCTTAGGAATTACTTGAGTGAGATATTGTAGCTTGTGCCAAGAGGGTGTTTTCTTGTTTTGATGCCCAATGAACAAGTTTCTTATGATTTGTTAACATAGTTTCATGTTATTTCCATAGATTAGATAGCCATCCTTATCCTAGTCCCTACACATAAAATGTTGGCATCTCTAATCTTACACCCCCGAATTGATGATTACATGTTCAAAAATTAATTCAATTAATTTTCTCGACACTCCTCTTTTCCACTTGCTTATGAGGTACAATTGACGACATAGATCTGGAGTTAGAATTAATCCTAAATCCATCTGGAATATCACCAGAAATAAAAGAGGAAGACATGTGTAGATTTGGCTCATATTTCCTAGAGTTACATTAACTCCATATCTCGTCGAGTGATGGATAGAGGTACCAAAATTTTCTACTCTAGACCTTTCCTGGAACTCATCATCCATGCAGAAATCCCAAATGGAGGTAGGAATAGACTCAAATTCTATAATTTCCCCTTCGTCTATATCCATATCATGAGTCATGAGGATTGTCCACAAGTTCCCTTTGCCATGCGAGGAATGACGAGATGAGATTTGGTGAGATAAGACTATGAGGACTAGGTCCAAGCTCAATATTCCAGCAACTAGAGAAAATAAAGGGGAAGGAATATGCATGATGTAAAAGAAGAAAGAAACCTAGGGCATTAAGCCCTCACCCATGTGAATTATGTATAGAGTTCCATAGGACCGTATTGAGGGGTCTGAGATCCCTTTAACTCAAAAACAAGAACCAAACCCACTTAAGAGGCCCAATTAGACTCATAAGTGTTTGATGAGTAGTAAGGTTCTCCAGATTCGTGATCTGGATGGAATTATCGATGGGATTTAATTGTGATTGACAAATGTGTCTTTTATGTGAAACCTTTCCTCAAGATGGGAAGTTATATTTTTGGTTCTTTTCTTAGTATTTATAACAAAGAAAGATAAATATTAATCTAAATGGAAGAAGGAAGTTAACTATGTGTTGGGAGAAGGCTATTTTTTTTAGGATAACCTCTATACCTTAGCATGCAGACGAAGAAGATCTAAAACAATTCAAACCAACATTAATACCATTTTGATTAATGGACATTCAACATTGTCTGAGATAACAATTATAAAAAATAAAACATACACGTGACAAGAAGCTAGTGCAAGAAAAGTAATTTCCAATGCTCTATTGTCAGTCACAGGTTAAAACAATTGATTTCTATTCATCAACTAGAATAAAATAATTGTATTATAACATTATCAGATAACTTTAAATAACAGATACAATAACTCTTACTCAATACAACAACAGATATTGAATCTGAAGACAAAGATAATCCCTCCTCGATCCAATCAAATTAATTCCTTAGATGATATAAATATCTTTGGTTCTAAACAAAACTTCTTAATTAAAATAACTTGCACATAAATAATTCTCTTAAAAAATTTCAGAAAAAAAAGTCTTTCTCTCCAAAACCATCGACCCTTTTTCCTAGGTCGATGCCCTTATTTATATAAAAAAATAACTAAACTAAAAATAACTACTAAAGTTGTGTTAAATTAAGAAAATGCCACGTGACAAATTTACCTATTTGTTCTCTTTTGCTCATCTAGTGGTTTCAATGATGTTTATTGTTCTTCTCGTACTTTGACCACTTGACAAAGAGATCTTCACATGTTTTTTCATATGGAAACCTGTGTTGATCCATCAGGGCAGAGAAGACCTCCTTATCTCTATTTCCCATTCCTTATACTTGATTATCTTGACACTTAAGCATTGTAGGACTGTGAGAGCTTTGATAGGGTGTTCTATGAACCTCTTCACTTTACCTTGGGTCATGCTTGAAATATGTGAAATCTCTACTTCCCATGCCAAATCTTGATCTATATGTCATTTGACTATGTCATGAAAATTGACGAAATCCTCTGGTGGACCAAACTCTGGTAGGTCAATGTTTTTCATCTCCCGATTGATTTTCTCTCAACTTTTCTCACACTCTCCCCATATTTCCTGTATCTTCCACTAAGGTTGTTGGACCATACTTACCCAGTATTCAGCTGCCTTCCTGATTCAGAAGATGCTACTATCCATCAACACTCAGATGCCATGCTCTTCTGTGTCTCGACCTTTTTGTACTTTGGTGATGTAGTTGATCTGCTCTAAGGCCCGATGTGCCTTATCATACCATCTATGCACACCTTTACAGGTTTCCATCCCCATGAGGGTATCTTATTGAATTTTGTCTATGCACGTGGTGAAGAGATTCCTTTCGCTTGGGAATTTCACATACGTTTCTCAGAACTCACTCTTCATAAGTACTACTACATGTGTTGAATTCTGGTAATACTCCGCTTGATGGCAAAGATGGCCCAAATATTTCTTCATGACGACTACCTCCCTTTCATCCCTTCTTTCCCTGTCCAAAATAACATTGGTTATAGCCATACCTTCTCCGATTATCTCAGTCATATTAGCATTTTCTATGTCGAGCAACATCTCCTCTGTGGTGACGAGAAGTGTGCTATCGAGTGTGAGCCTCCTTTTCTTGGTCATTCGTCTAATCACAACTTTCCTTTTTTTATTATAAGTAATCACATGTATATCGATGATTTCATCTACTGGTTCAGGACTTTGTTGATCTCCCCAGATCAAAGTGTTGTCTAGGTTTCATGCTGTGTAGAAATGTTATATGACTGGTTATTGTAATTCCTTAGCAGGGGAGGTTTCTGTATGCTTTGGTGACTTGGCCTCCTATTGTTCCTCATCAATTGGTGGAGTATTTTTATTATCTTGGGAGATAGGAAAAGAATTGATATTAGCTGGGGGTTAAGCCGTTGAGAATCCTATTTCTGGTTGTTGCGTTTCTTATTCCTATTTACCAGCACCCAATTCATTCTTGGAGCTATCCTTTTCAAGCTTTGTTCCCAATTGGTCGAGAAATTCATTGTCCAGAGTGATTCTAGCCTCATGGTCTCCTTCTTGAGGATTTTGGGTCAAAGTGTCGGAAGTTATTGCATATGTTTCCCCTGGTTCTTCCTCTTCTATGATTGGTACCAAGGTTATGCATGAAACCTCTGAACATTCCTCATCGTCATATATGGTAATTAAGTCTATGAGGAAATTAGGCATACCTGTCCCACTTGACGCTCTTTCTATCCTCCATTGAACCGTAGTAGTCACCGTTGATCCTGCATGTGGTGACATGGAGTTGGGATTTTGTTCGTCAGTGGTTTCCTCTAGCAGAATTGTCTCTCAGCCATTTAGCTCTTCTCTACGATCGCTTGTGTCATCCGGGGTAATCCTCAAGGATTCTATCAAAGGGTTAAGTGGGATATTTTATTCTAACCTATGTATAGCTCTTTGGGATTCTTTTAGTAACAACGTCCCCCTCCTGCGTGCCTCTGTTGCTTCTACTGCTCTATTTTATTCTCTTACCTTGAGGGATTCTTGATATGTTTTCTCTATTGTCTCAAATTTCTCATCCATAAACATCACTTTGAATCTGGTCATATTGGGGTTATCCCTTCTATGGAGCACTTCCTCCTAGTCATGAGCACCCTCGGTGAAATATCATCTTCAAAGATATCATGATCATATGGCCAACATGATGACGCCTTTGATGCCTGATGAAGTATCAATCCTTTTGGATAATTCTTACAAAATTGGACTGTGCGAAATCGATACTCAAGCTCACTCAACCCTTCTTGTTTTGTGTGTGCTGTGACTTTTACCATGTAAAACCCTATATGAAATCCATACGGTATGAAATATCTCTTCTTCTCCTTCACCAAAGTGGAATTATAGCCTTGCATAATGGTCTGGTAACAAATTTCTCCCACAATGAGCTAGTTCGAGACATGAATGGGGAGTAAATGTGGCACACTAATAACCCCAAACACTCTAATATAATTGTTGGTTTCTTCAAAATGCTACTAGCCTATTTTTGAAACCATATTTTTGGCTGTTGTTGTAAGCCTTGGGAATTATTTCCTAAATATAATGAAATGTACTCAAGCTATGAACTCATCGCACACCAGGGAATAAAATATATTTTACCTATTCTCCCATAGAATGCTGGAATAAACATGCATGGGTAACTCAACAACATGCCAACTCAGATTCATGCCTACAAAAATGTTCCTTGTGTATATCACGTCCAATAGGTGTGATGCCATGTGAAAAGTTGGTGTTTCTCCATCCTTTGGTGTCTGGGCCTACAAGATATTAGTGATTGATTGTTTGGATATGATGGATCCCCAGTTAAATATGCTCCCAGAGATCGCTACAGTATATGCTAGGGGTATCCATGCTTCCAAAAACTTGGAGCAATATTTTTCCCCATATAATCAACAGATTAAAGCCATTAGATAAATATATGTCTCTCTGAGGTTTAACATGTCGTACCAACCATTTCTCCTATTTGTGAACTTCTTTTCTTCTTTCCACCATGAGGCCATTAACCTGCTAGTGTCATGGAACTCATAAAATTTGACCACAAACTTTGTATTTAGTCTTTCCTCTGGGTCTCTGAGCTTGTAGTATTTTTGGACCTCTATTCCATGAAAAGAACCAACACATTCGCCATTTTCATTATTGATTATATTCTTCATCACATTTGCATGGTCAATTATCCATCCTAGGGTCTCTATGTAGGGAAAAACTGGGGCTCGACAGGCCACCATATGTAGGAATGATTACCAAATTTTGGGAATACTTGGTCATCCAACATCCTGACATTCGGGTCACTATGTGGTATAAAATCCAAGTAATCTTCCTAGTTGATCCTGTTAATCAGATCTCCCCAATGCGGGAGCACCACTTTATATCCGGTGCTTGCCTCTATGTCACTGAATTCCAGAGGTTGGGAAAACTCCTTTTTTTGGTAGATGTGTGGATAATTGGTTCCACATTTGAGGAAAAATCAAGATCTCTTGCAGAACCCTATGTAGACCCTTCGTCAACCTCTTCTTCCTTCCTTTTTAGAGTTCTTGGTGAGTGCTTGGTTGTTGGATTTCTCAGAGGCATTTGTTTCTTGTAGAAAATAAAAGAATTTTATAGTGAGCATTCAGCCAACCTTTCCAAGAGTCATCAACACCATCGCAAGTCTAGAAATGATAAAAACAATGCTTACCTTCTTGTTTTCAAGAAATTCACTTGGTCTTAATAGTAATAAAAGTCAGAGAGTTGGCTATAATCTCCTCGAAACTTTATCTTGCTCCTTCGTTTTCTTTGGGAAATAATCGATTTGCGAATGAAACAACATGTTTGGGTATGACCTTGTAAATTTAAACAAAACATATACTTACCTTGTTGCATCAAGTCTTCAATTCGGGAATGAAAATGAAATATGTGAAATATATTACATAAGCTTCATAATGCCTAGGATTAAATGAAATGTAGGCTGGCATCGCAGGACTGGGTTACTTCATAGTTCATTGATGAATTCAATTTTTGACTATTGGTCGGCGTGTGGGGGTTGTGGTGTTGGTTCCACAAAAAGTTTGTTTATCAAAACGTAGAAATCTATATTACCTCACTTAGGGGTGTCCCATTGAATTACCATACCTTTTTTATATTTATTACCATAATTGGTATCTGGGATATATGGTGCATCTCAGATCAACTGGGGTCATTGGTATCGAGGGGTGAAATCTCGAACTAAGATGAGGAGTTCGGTATTCTAGAGATAAGTCGATAGTAAATGATTGCATCGTTGTCAGTGGGTCGAATTTTTCATTGTTTCATTGGTGTATCCAGGTAAACGTTATGATGCCAAGCAAGACTGTTGTACAGAGCTGACATGGAAATACTATCATGGATGTACACATATGACACGGGGAAAAATACTAAGTTGTATAGACTACTTACGCTGCCAAGACACATGGTTGTTGATTTTGACTTCTACATGAGAATTTTTTTTTTTTGTCATTGATGAATTTCTTTAAAAAAACATCTCTGGCTACAACATCCTATACTGTCGACACCAGTGATGTATTGACAACCGACGATTGACGATTTGTTGATGGTTATTGTTTCATAGTTTCGTTGTTTTAGATTTCACCGACTATGAAAAATGTATCAATGATCGATGATCAAAGGTTCGTTATGGCCTATGTTAGTGGTTCTCCTTTTGTATGTCATTGATGTCGATGGTGTATCGATGATTATCATTTTTATGTGGTCATTTACTGCTCATATTGCGCCGATACCAATAATAGGCATGTGCCTCAAAATTTTAATTGTGTGTACTTAGTTAAAATGCCAAGTTTTCTTAGAGAAAAGTTCATTTTTTTCAATAAATCCAAACCAAGCTGAATATGATCGATGGAAAAACATAATAAACATATAACCCCATTGGTTCCTACACAACTAACTAAACTCAAAAAGACAAAGTGGTACCCAAAAAGAAAAAAATTCACAAAACGTTTAGGGTGTGTTGAGTGCTCAACAAATGGTGATTCTCTGGGAGAAAACAAAATCCATGCTCCTTCCCTTCTACGCAACCTGTGCAAATTGGTTGAGAAACCAACTAGCCCTATTCTATTCCTTTTCAACCGAACCCTATATATCAATGTGAACACATGTTCCTAGGTTCAAAAATACTAATCCACCTATGTGGTTTATTCTTTTCCACCCTCTTTCCTTTTAACCTCAATCCATGTCTTTTCTAGACAAGAGATGGGTAGGGAGTCCATTGGCATGAGACCTTTTAGATATCATTCCTTTTCTTATGGTGTTTCTCCACTACCAGTGACCGTTCATAGCACCGACGGAGTCACCCCAATATGAAAGACCTTGCTCCACTACCAGCGAGCATCCATAGCCCTGACAAAGTTATCTGCATACCCTCTCGGAATTTACACTCTTTTTATATAGATCATTTTCTTCTGGAAGAAATTCCAAGAGAGACTTGGAGAGGAGGATACCTATTTTTTGACAAGGTGAAAGTATTAAGGTGGGACCTTTCCTAGATCTATCCATAGGTACATGTGATTCTTTCCATCTAGCCATCTTTCCATTTATCTTTACCAGGACACTAAGCAGATATTTCATTGCTTCCCCAAGTAGTATGATTACAAAGACAAATATGATTTGAGAAAGTTTGTATTTTCCCAATGTCTCTTATTTTGCATGTTAGTGTAGGATAGAAGCATAGTCTGTTTTACTGTATCTATTAAAATCAACCACTCTTTTACAGAACACAACTTAATAACAAGAAAAAATAAACATGATAAAAAGGAATTTGCAGTCGGTCTTTCCTAAACCCACACGCTCATCTTTATCAAAATGTATGCTTAAACAAAAAGAAACTCAAACAAAACATCAAAATATACTTTTTTTTTTTAAATTAAGAGAAGTATTGTTTTAAGGCCTGGTCGTATACCGAGAGGGTGTCAAATTCACCCCTTAGATTTTGCGATCAGTATGTTCCTTCCCTGATCTTCTCGGCCACCTGAAAAGGTCTGAGCCATAGATTTTGGAAGTTTGAGTGTTTTCCTTTGGACTTGTTTGCTTTATCCCACTTCAAGACTAGGTCTCCTACTTCAAAAAATTTCTCTTTGGCCTTATGTTTTTTGAACCATATTTTAACCACCTCATGATGAGCGATGAACTTAAATTTATCCTTGTCTCTTTCTTCATCCAGCATGAGAAGGGTACCAATCCTTTTTTGTAGAGCGAATGAGGGATGACCTCTTGATGCATGGGCAAGATGTAAAGATGGAAGGTGCAATCTATTTGGAATAATGGATTCTTTCCCATTTACTAGAAAGTAAGAAGAGTTTCCTATGGATTCTTTTGGTGTTACTCTATCAATCCACAAGGAATTATGAAGTAAATTATGCCAATTTCTCTATTTTCAAGAACTTTTTTTTTTTTTAAATTCACACCAGGTTTTTATTAGTTAACTATGATACCCTGTTCTCTTGCAGATAATAGTTTGTAGAATATCTTATTATGATCCCCTTATCAAGGGTGAATTATTTCAAGCGCGTGGAAGAAAAATAGGAAGGATTATCAAAAACAAGGACATAGGGAATACCAAACCTTGTTATTATCTGTTGTTCTAAAAATTGGATCACTACATTTTCATTAATGTGCATGAGAAGGATAGCCTCTTTCCACCTTGTGAAATAATCTTTTGTAGTCAGGATATACTTATGTTGTTTCAAAGAATTGGGAGTAATTTCTCCTATGACATCTATTCCCCATTGGTCAAAAGGTATGGATATGGTCACTGGATGGATTGGAATGGCTACTCTCTTTTCCCTACTGGTGCTAACTTGACAAGTTTTACATTTCCTGGAATATGCATAAGCATCCTTGAACAGCGTGGGCCAATAATAACTAACCCTTAGTATTTTATGAGTCATGTTTTCTATTGCAAAATGTCCACTTGCAAGGCCGTCATGGATCTCTTTGAGTACCTTTTTTGTATCATCATGTTCAAGACATCTAAGGAGTACTCCATCAAATTTTACGCAAAAAACCACAGAATTGATAAGGTGATATTGAGCAGATTATAACCTGAGGGATCTCATTTCTCTAGGGTTTAGGTTTTCCAGACAAGTTCCATGATGCAGGAGATAAAAAAAGTTTCCATAATGGGACTCTTGCCCAATAGGTAGGTATAAGGATTCACCACACCATAATGATAATTTTCCCAACCAGGGTCTTCTGCGTTAATCAGATCTTGGGCTTCAACGACCAATTTACACAATCCTTGACCTTTGACTATTTTAGCAGGTTTTATGTCTAGATAAAATTCTTGAATGACTTCCATTCAATTTCCCCCTCTTTCTCCCATCTCTTTTTGAGTGAACAGAGATTGGACCGCTCGATGAGGTACTATGATTTTAGTGTGATTCTTCAGGATGTAGGATCTGAAATGTTTGACCTCTTTATATACTGCATAAGCCTACTTGTCTATAGCATGGTAATTCAGTTTGTCTCCTTGGAGATTGGTGCTCATAAAGGATACAAGTGCTTCCTTGTTTTGATCATCCTTTTGAGTAAGTACTGCAACCAAGGATTGGGCATAAGCAAAGGTATAAAGGAAAAAATATTTGCTGAAATCAAGGCTTCGTAACACTGGTGCTTGGGAGATGGAATTTTTGATGTTATTGATAGCACATTTCTTCTCTTCATCCCATTTAAACTTTGCATATTTGAGAATAATTCTTTGTAAAATCTTGATGGTTTCAGAAAATCAGGAGTGGATTTTCTCACAAAAATGATTTTTCCAATGAATGATTGCAAGGATTTTTTAATGTGAGGCAAAGGGAGTTGAGGTCTTGCTTTTATCCATTCATGGTCGATGTTAATTCCTTCTTGATATATGATATGACCTAATAATTTTCCCTCCTTCTACACCAAAGATTGTTTTCTTAGGGTTCAAATATATTCCATACTTCCTGCACCTTTCAAAGATCTGTGTCAAATAATGAATGTGGTCTTCTTTATTTTTTGAGTATACTGTTACATCATCTAAATAGACTACCATGCACTTGTTAATAAATCCAAGAAAAAATACATCCATGGCCCTCTGTAAGGTCTCTCCTGTGTTGATCAACCTAAAATGCACACGTTTATAAGAAAAGGTTCCCTACTTGGCCTGGAAGGTATTTTTTAATCGATCATCTTCTAAAACCAAGACCTAGTTATACCTCGAGAAACCGTCTAGGAGGGGAAACATTTCAGAGATGGATATTGTCTGTAGGAGATGTTCCATGGGTGGAACAGTATATTTATATTTCTCTGATTCTCTGTTAAGTTTTCTGAAATCCACACACAAATGGATCTCCCCAAACTTATTTATGACAAGCACCAAGTTGGATACCCATGCAACGTGTCTTACCTGAAAGATAATCTTGGCATATAATAACTTCTTCAACTCTTGATACATCACGGGTTCCATAGATGTGTGCTACTTCCTAAGTTTTTGTTGAAAGGGTTTTATTCCAGACTTTAACGATATTGTGTGTTGGATAATGCGAGTATCATACGTTTTCGATTCTTGGTAAGACCAAGCAAATACATATTGATATTCTTTAAATAGTTTAATATAAGACTTCTTTTATTCCTTATATACTTCCTTGCCTAGGTTGACATTCTTTGGATTCTCAGGGGTTCCTAGGTTTATAGTTTCGTATATAGGGAACAAGATCCCTATTTTTTCATTTTTCGGCCCTCTAAATATTTCCCTTAGGTCGAAAAGGTTCTCCATATTGGCCACTCCTTTTGGTATTGTGTGAAACTTTGGTTTGTTTTTAGAGTGATCTGTTCCCTTATTTTTTTAGTGGAGATTCGATTTTGTGAGTAGTTCTTGGAATATTTCATCATCAATGCCAAAATGCTTAAAATTCTCCTAGTTAGTCAGAAAATATTCAATCTATTCATCCCCTTCAAATACTTTCCAGTTAGAAATGTTATTATACACTGAAGGTTTGTAGAGCATTTCTACTGCAAACCTCAAGGATTCGTAGTCTTCTAAAGGAGATAATATTTAGGCTGTGGTGGCTAAAGAATCAAGAAGATTATTTTTTATTCTAGGAACAACGGTAATGTTGAAAGCCTTAAAATTGTTTATTAGTCTGTGTACCTCTTGCTGGTAGTTTCTCAAGTGAGGTCAATTGCAATGAATGGTATTCTTTAATTGTCTACGATAATTTTAGAGTCTCCAAAAAAATTCAATTCGGTGACATTTAAGTCTATGGACTTCTTTAGTTCTTGGACTAGAGCTTCATATTCAACAGTGTTGTTAGTGCATTCAAATTCTAATATGCAAGATAAGAAGTTTTGTTTCCCCTTTGGGTCAATGAGGATACATCCTACTCTCAACCCTTATAATTGTGATTTAGAACCATCGAAGTATAACGTCCAAATTTGTGGGGGGGAAATTACTAACTTATTCATGTATATCTATTTTTTCACTTTCATCTTCCTTGTCTAGTACTCCCGATGGAGAATCCTGACAAAGGATGCTTCCTTCTGTGGCTGCTAGTAATTCTACTTGAAAACTCATTTCAGATTTTTGTTGGGGATGTATGTCAGACACGTGAGGGGTGAAATTACCGAAATCAAAATCACATGAGTAGTTTCCTAAAATAGGGAACTCTGTTGAGGAGGGTTCATTTGGAGTCTCCAAATCAGTGACGATATGTTTGAGATATCTTTCTTTGTCAATCCTGATCATGTTTTTATGTCCCTTTAATGGAAACCAAAGGTGAGCCTAGTCGGTACTAAAGTATTCATTTAATTTCTCAAACCAGTCTGAGCTAAGTAGCAGTCCATAGGCCTATGAGATGTCTACTACGATTATGCCAATTACTTGAACAAATTTGGGATGTGTAGCCATTCTGATCATGACATATTTAAGTTCCCCAATGACCTTTACCTGAGTCCTATCTAGTTGTATAATGTGTTTATCACTTTTGAGCGGGTTTGCATTCAATTTATTGGAGATTGATAATGGAATGACATTGGAAGATGCCCCTGAATCGTCTAGGAAATTATGCAGATTTCTGTTAAAAAATTCAAATGTCAAGAGGAAAGGAGGAACAAAAGGTCTTCCCCTTTTGTCTAAAGAGAAATCATTCACACTTGGCTTATTTGTTAAATCTGTGGGAGATGGGACCTCACCTTGATCAATGCTTGTTATAGGGGTTTCTATTGATTTTAAGGCCTGCAACATAAAATACTTTTGTTGAGGGATCCTACACATGTCCATGACAGAAATATTAGCCTCATCTCCTTCAAGTCTTCTACCACATTGTAGTCTATTTTAGGAGCTCCCTGTGTGTGTATGTTTGTGGGATTTTTTTGAAAGGAAAATAGGGGTTTGGGGTGGACGGTCACTAGAATCCCTCTAGATAACTTAGTAATGGTGGGGTTACTTTGGACAGGTTGGATTTTACTTATGTCAGTATATCTATAATTTTAGCAGGAGGTCCCTACACTTCAGCCACGTCATTGAAAGGAATTAAATGATTGGAATCCCATAACAACATGGATGTCTCTTATGATGGCTCTTGAATTTATTGATCGTTGGAATTTATTGCCGAGCTACTGGGTTGCTTGGTTATAGAACATTCATCTAGGAATTGATTTCCAATTATATTCATATCATGTACCCATTGGGGGTAGTCCCTTTCTGAATGGTTTTCTTGGTGATATGTGTAGAAAGAGTCAGATGCTACATTCCCTAAGTCGACTTTTAGATTAGCTGGGGGAGGTTATATAGATTTAAAGGGAGGATTTATTTTTAAAAAGGGTTTATAAGGTCTTTGATTTTGGTCTCCTTCCCCAACACTCCTTTTCATATCTATGATCTCATTGGAGAGTTTTTTGATCATTCACTATAGGTTTTCTAGATCTCCTCCTTCTTTTTCAAGACCTTGTTCTATTTGTTTTCCCGGGGGTTTTGTCAACAAAAGTCCTCTCTTAGGTATAAGTTGGGTTTCTTTTTTTATTATTGAGATCTGACCTTTTCATCCTTTCATTTGGAATTCAATCATTTTAGCTTCTTTGAAATTTTCAGCTAGGGTATGTTTGAAATCCCCTTTTACAAACATGGAAATAGAAGCTAGGAGAGCATTAGTGTATACTTCAATTTGCAACTCCTGAGTAGTTTTTGCTTTGGATTGAAATTTGTTCAAAATGGTGGTAAACCTTTGGTTGAAATATTTGACCTTTTCTTTTGGACTCATAGTGACGATGGAAATTTTAGCCATTAAATCTCTTGTGGTAGTTTCTTCCATAAATTTGTCCAAGAAATCCTTTTGAAACTTTGTACAACTAGTTATGGAACCAACTAGCAGGTTGAAATACCAAGTCGAGGTTGAATTCTCAAAGTTATAAGGAAAAATACTACACACTACATATTCATGTTGCAGGTTCATCAATCTTATAGCTAATATGAACTTCCTAATATGGTCCTCAGACAATCCATAGGTTTCAAGGTCAAATTTAGGAAGTATTTTTTCTGGATGTCTGGGCAAGTTATGTGCATGTCCTGGGATTGCTAGAGCATCTCTCACAAAACATGGTTGATTGTATTGAGGTTGATTTCCCCCTACTCCATTATTATTGTTATTCTCCTCCATGTCTTCTGATTCGAAAGTTGATTGATCTGAGTTGGACCCCTCCTCTTCAGATTCAAAGTCATCAGGTTCATAGCAGTTACCAATTGGCATTTTAGGTATCATATTAAGGGGTTGTTTGATTTCAGTAAGGGAAAAATATATCAGGTCTTCTACCGTGTGAACAAATACCTGGCCAGGGGTGTCAACAATTGGTCTGCTTACTTTTTTTCTATGAGGAAGTAAAGGAGCTAAAGGTGATGCCCTGATTAACTTGGCATAAGCTCTTGTGATTCTTCTAAACTTATTTAACTCCTCGTGGGGAAGAACATAAGGTATTTTAAGGTACAAGTTTTCTTTCTCTTTATGTTGAGGTGAGTTAGTCGTATCAAGAGTTATCTTTGTAGGTGGATTGTCTTGAGAATGACTAGCCATGCATGTGGGTTGTTTTGAATCTATAGGCTATGCAAAATATATTATCAGAAATATTATTAGCCATTCATTCGTCCGGTCCTCCTTCTAGCGCCAATTCTGTTGAGGGGTAAGAGGTCCCTTTGAATCAACAATAGGAACCAAACCCTCTTAAGAGGCCCAATTAGACTCGTAAGCATTTAATGCGTGGTAAGGTTCTCCAGATTTGTGATCTGGATGGAATTATCGATGGGATTTAATCATGATTGACAGATGTGTCTTTCCTGTGAAACATTTCCTCAAACTGAGCAGTTTTCTTTTTGGTTCTTTTCTTAATATTTATAAAAAAGAAAGATAAAGATTAATCTAAATGGCAGAGGGAAGTTAACTGTGTGTTGGGAGAAGGATAGTTTTTTTAGCATAACCTCTATACCTTAGCATGCCGACGAAGAAGATATAAACTACTTCAAACCAACATTAATACCATATTGATTAGTGGACATTCAACATTGTCTGAGATAACAGTTATAGAAAACAAAACATACACATGACAAGAAGCTAGTGTGAGAAAATTAACTTTCGATGTTCTATTATCAGTCATAGGTTAAAACAATCGATTTCTATTCATCAACTAGAATAAAGGAACTATATTATAGCATTATCAGATAACTTTAAATAACATATACAACAACTCTTACTCAATACAAAAAAAATATTGAATCAAAAGGCATAGATAATCCCTCCTCTATCCAATCACATTAATGCCTTAGATGATAGAAGTGCCTTTGGTTCTAAACAAAACTTTTTAATTAAAATAACTTGCACAAAAATAGTTCTGTTACAAAATTTCAGAAAAACTGTTTCTCTCCAAAACCATCGACCCTTTGTCCCAAGTCGATTCCCTTATTTATAACAAAAAATAACTAAACTAAAAATATCTACTAAAGTTGTGTTAAATTAAGAAAATGCCACGTGGCGGATTTATCTATCTGTTCTCTTTTGCTCGTCTAGTGGTTTCACTAAAGTGGATTGTTCTTCTCATACTCTGACCACTTGATGAAGAGATCTTCACATGTGTTTGCATATGGAAACCTGTGTTGATCCATCAGGGCAGAGAATACCAAATTTATCTTTATTTCTTGTTCCTTATACCTGATTAGCTTGACACTTAAGCATTGTAGGACTGCGAGGGCTTTGATTGGGTGTTCCATGAACTTCTTCACTTGGCCTGGGGTCATGCTTGAGATATGTGAAATATATTCTTCTCATGCCAAGTATTTCTCTTTATGTCGTTTGACTATATCATGCAAATTGGAGAAATCCTCCAGTGGACCAAACTTCGGCAGGTCAATGTTTTTCATCTCCCAATTGATTTTCTTCCAAATTTTCTTGCACTCTCCCCATATTTATTGTATCTTCCGCTAAGGTTCCTAGACCATACTTACCCAATATTCAATTGCCTTACTGATTTGATAGATGATTCTATCCATCAACACTCGGATGCCATGCTCTTCTCTGTCTCAACCTTTCTTGATCCAGATTCAGATCCAGGAGCTTGATGGGGCTCAGAAAGGCCTAAAAATAAATGTTCTCATAATGGATTCAAAATGGATGTGTGTGTAGGCCTCGTCTATACAAATCTAATGCAACTTGAATGGGCTTAAACAAACATCGTATGATCCTAATATCACGTTCTGTTAATTTTGCCAAACATGCAAAAAGAAGGTTGATTGTACAGTCTGTACAGTTCCACATGGAAGTTGACTGTACAAGTCATATGGCCATATAGATGATGTGGCAACATAGTTGGTAGATTTTTTATAGCTAACATGACATCAAAGTTGGCAGGTTTTGTACAACTGATGTGGCAGCCTCTAGATGTGAAATGTGGCAGGGTGACTAGGCATACGTAGCTGATGTGGACAGGACAGGTGGACCAACTGGGAAGTGAAACGTGTCACCACTGAAAGGGTGACACGTGGCACACCCAAATAGCTGATGTGTTACGCCCATATGGTGACACATGGAAGACAGTGACAAGGAAGATATGTTGACTTGGCAGATTGGGGTCCAATCGAATTTTGACACATGGCAGAGTTTTCGGCAAATGGTGTGGTTCCACGTGGCACAGACATGGGCTGCCACATGGCACTTATGTGTTGGTCATTTTTCATTTGCAAAATTTTATGAGTTATGGGATTTGACCTCGAGACCTTTGGGCTCGAGAGTGCTTTGGGCAGAGTGGGCTAGCGAGAATGCTCGCAGGTGGTCCTTGTTAACCATACAATGAACTTATATTTAAGGTTTGATTGTTGTGTTTTGGGGCAGAAGTAAGGGTTGGAGCCTAAACATAGCCCCCAATTGAGAATATATTCATATGCCCAAATGTTTGGATAACACACAGTTATTAAATGGATAACGCCTGATTGTACTAGCCCTTAAGTTTAGCCACCCGTCACCATAACACCCGGTTCCAAACGATATTCACGTCGGTTTTATGGTGTTAGTTCCATCCCATCTCCTGATCTGGTGGGAGTTTCCATAAGACCAAGAGATAAAGTGCTATGGGTGAAATATTGCGAGAATATCCCCTAGTTTCTCCACAAGGTGCGGTCTTATCAAGTTTTGACATGTGACCACTGTATGCGGGTTGGGGGCCAGCGCGCAGCCCCTATGGGGATGGAGGTTGGCCACTTGTTACCATGTGACCTTTTTTAGGGGGAGAGCACCCAGAAAAATGGGCTTATCCCACATTTTTTCGATAAAATGGGTTTTATAACTTTGGTTATGGATTTTATTTGATTATTTCAGCAGTTTTTGGAGATTTTGGCTAATATTGGGCTCTTTTTTAGGCCAGCTCTTGGGAGGAATTTGGGAGATGATTACCAACTTCAAGCCTATATAAAACAGGCCTTCTTGAGGCCATGGGGATATAATTGGTGGTTCAGAATAGGTTTGTGCTGCTATATTTTTGAGCCAAAGGCCATTGTCATGCAGGGAAGCTATTGAGGAGCAGACCTTTGCGAGCCATTTCTGGGAGCCTCATTCATCCAATTTAGGTGTTGTCAGCTGTGATGGGTTCATGAGATATGGTATAACATGACCATATCATTTTTGTAACCTTTTGGAACTATCATGATGTACCTGTAAATATTTGAACAGAAATAGGAAAAGCCCACTAAGACAAGGCCCAGAGACATAGGCGAGATTGCCGAACTCGGTTATCACATTTGTGTTATGGTTTGTTTTTGTTTATGATTTATTTAATATCTTCAAATGTGTATATGGTTGTCATACTTCTTCTATAACTTCTTCCTCTTTCATTAAGCTTCCTTAATTTGGTTAATCAATACATGCATAATAACTCAACCATAGTAATGTAAAAGATCTTTTCAGATCATTTCTATACTTCGCTGATGTAGTCTATCCGCTCCAAGGCCCGATGTGCCTTCTCATACCATATCTATACATATTTATAGGTTTCCATCCCCATGAGGGTATCTTCTTGAAATTCAGCTATGAAAGTGGTGAAGAGATTCCTTTCACTTTAGAATTGTGCATACATTTCTCAAAACTCACTCTTCACGAGTACTATTGTCTGTGTTGAATTCTGATAATACTATGCTTGATGATGCATATGGTCCAGCGCTTTCTTCATGGAGACTAACTCCCTTTAATCCCTTCTTTCCCTGTCCAAAGTAACATCGGTTATAGCCATACCTACTCCGATTAGCTCAATAATCTTAGCATTTTGATTGTCGAGCAATGTCTCCTTTGTGGTGATGAGAAGTGTGATATCAAGCATGAGCCTCCTTTTATTGGTCATTATTATCATCACAAATTCCTTTTTATATCAGAAGAAATTGCCTGTATATTGACGATTTCATCTACTGGTTCAAGAATTTGTTGATCTCCCTAGGTAAAAGTGTTGCCTAGGCTTCCTGCTGTGTAGAAATGTTCTATGACCGGTTCTTGTAATTCCTTAACAGAGGAGGTTTCTGTATGATCTGGTCACTTGGCCTCCTTCTGGTCCTTTTCAGTTAGTGGAGTATTTGTCCTAGATGTGGAGATAGGTGAAGAATCGATATTAGTTGGGGGTTCGGTCATTGAGATGTCGATTTCTGGTTGTTGTGTTTCTTCTTCTTGTTCACCAACACCCAATTCATTCTTGGAGCTATCCTTCTGAAGTTGTGTTCCCAATTGGTCGAGAAATCTAGTGTCCATAGTGCTTCTAGCCTCATGGTCACCTTTCTAGGGATTTGGGATCAAAGGGTCATATGCTGGAGCAGATGTTTCCCTTGATTCTTCCTCTTCTGTGATTGGTACCAGGGTTATGCATGAAACCTATGAACTTTCCTCATCGTCATATATGGTAATTAAGTCTATGAGGAAATTAGGAACACCCATCCCACTTGACTCTCTTTCTATCCTCCACTAAATTGTAGTAATCACTGACGATCCTACCTGTGGTGACATGGAGTTGGGGTTTTGTTGGTCGGCGGTTTCCTCTGGTGGAATTGTCTCTGAGCCATTTATCTCTTCTCCACGATCACTTGTGTGGGACGGGGTAATCCTCAAGGGTTCTATCAAAGGTTTAAGTGGGGGATTTTCTTCTAACCTTTTTATATCTCTTTGGGCTTCTTCCAGTAACAAGGCTCCCCTCCCACATGCCTATGTTGCTTCTACTACTATGTTTTCTTCTCTTACCCTGAGGGCTTCTTGGGTTGTTTTCTCTATTGTCTCAAATTTCTCATCCATAGAAATCTCTTTGAATATGTTCATATTGGGGTTATCCCTTTGATGGAACACTTCCTCCCAGTCCCTAGCGCCCTCGGTGAAAATCTCATCTCTGAAGCTATCATGAGAATATGGCCAACATGATGACACCTGCGACGTGTGCTAAAGTACCAGGCATTTTGGATCATTCTTGAAAAATCGAACTATGGAGAATTGATACTCAAGTTGACTCAACCCTTATTATTTCATGTGTGCAGTTTCTCTTACGATGTAAAACCTTATATGAAATCCATAGGGTATGAAATATCTCTTCTTGTCCTCCACCAAAGTGGCATTATAACCTTGAAGAATGGTCTGGTAACAAATTTATCCCACAATGAGTCAGTCTGAGACATGAATCGGGAGTAAATGTGGCATCCCAATATCCTTGAACACTCTGATATAAGTCATGGATTCTTCAAAATACCAATGGCCTACTTTTGAAACCATCTTTTTGGCCGTCGCTGTAATCCTTGGGCATTCTTTCCTAAATATAATGAAATGTACTAGGGATATGAACTCATCGCATACCATGGAATAAAATCTCTTGTACCTATTCTCCCATAGAATTTTGAAATAAACATGCATGGGTAACTCAACAACATGCCAACTCAGATTCATGCTTGCGAAAACGTTCCTTACGTAGATCACGTTCAATAGGTATGATGACATGTGAAAAGATGGAATTTCTCCATCCTTCAGTGTCTGGGCCTACAGGATATTACTGATTAACTGTTTGGAAATTATAGCTCCCCAGTTAAAGCTACTCCTGAAGATCGACACAGTATATGTCAGAGGCATCCATGCTTCCAAAAATTTTGGAGCAATATTTTTCCCCATATAGTCGACAGATCAAATCCATTAGATAAATATACGGCTCTCTAAGGTTTACCGTGCCATACTAGCCATTGCTCCTGTTTGTGAATTTTTTGTCTTCTTACCACCATGAGGCCATTAAATTTCTAGTGTCATGGAACTCATAAAATTATACCACAAACTCTGTATTTAGTATTTCTTTTGGGTCTCTGAGCTTGCAGTATTTTTGGACCTCTATTGGAAGAAAAACACCAACACATTCATCATTTTCATTATTGATTATACATTTCATCGTGTATGTGTGGTAAGTTATCATCCTAGGGTCTTGATGTAGAAAAACATTGGGTTTCTTCAGGCCACCATACGTAGGAATGATTGTTGGATGTTTGGGAATGCTTGGTCATCCAACATCCTAACATCAGGGTCACTGTGTGGTATAAAATATGGGTAATCTTCCTGGCTGATCCCATTAAACAGATATCGCCAATGTGGGAAAACCACTTGATATCCAATTCTTTCCTCTATATTTCCAAATGATAGAGGTTGGGAAAAATCCTTTTTGGTAGATGTGCGGATAACGAGTTCCACCTTTGAGGAAAAAACAATCTCTCTTGCAGCGCCCGGTGTGGACCCTTCGTCGACCTCTGATTCCTTCCTTTTGGGCATTGTTGGTGAGCACCTGGTTGTTGGATTTCTTTGAGGCATTTTTTCCTGCAGAAAAGAAAAAAATGTTATAGTGAGAAACCAACCAAACTCAACAAGAGTCATCGAAACCATCGCAAGTGCAGAAATGATAAAAACAACGCTTACCTCCTTCCTTGCAAGAAATTCACCTAGTCTTACTAGTAATCAAAGTCAGAGAGCTAGTTGGAATGTCCTTGACGCTTTCTCTTTCTCCTTCATCTACTTTTGGGAATAATAAATTTACAAATGAAAGAACATGTTTGGGTATGACCTTGTAAATTTAAACCAAGTGTATACTTACCTTGTCGCATCAAGTCTTCAATTCAGAAGTACAAATGTGATATGTGCAATCTATTATAGAATCTTCATCATGCCTAGGAATAAATGAAACACTTTATGGTGGGGCAGGAGCAGGTTACTTCGTATTTCATCAACGAATTCAAATTTTGACTGTTGGTCAGCGCGCAGGGGTTGTGGTGTTGGTTGTGAGATTTTTTTTTTTTATCAAAAAACATAAATCTATATTACCTCAGCTAGGGGTGTCGCATCAAATTACCAAACCTTTTTTGTATTTACTAGAATAATAAGTATCAAGGATATATGGTGCATCGTAGATCAACTGGGGTCGTTGGTATCGGTGGGTGAAAGTTCAAACTAAGACGAGGAGCTTATTATTATAGAGATCAACCGATAGTAAATGAGCGTGTCGACGTCGGCAAGTCAACTTTGTCATTGTTTCATTGGTGTATCTAGGAAAAAATTCCAACGCCAACCAAGACCGTCGTACAATGTTGATGTGGAAATACTATCATGGATACAAAAATACGACACAGGGAAAAATGTTGAGTCATACAGACTACTTACGCGGCCAAGACACGTGGCTGTTGATTTTGAATTCTACTTGAGAAACGCCTTTTTTTGGCATCGTTGACTTTCTTAAAGAAATGTCTGTGCCTACAACATCATATCCTGTCGATGCCGATGATGTATCGAAAACTTATGATCGATGATTTGTTGATGGTTACTATTTCGCAGTTTCGATCTTTGAGATTTCACCGACTTCGAAAAATGTATCGGTGATCAGTGATCGAAGGTTTATTATGGCCTATGTTAGTGGTTTTCCTTTTGTATTTCGCCGATGCCGATAGTGTATCGACAATTATAATTATGTTGTCATTTTACTACATGGATTGCACCGATACCGATAATAGTTGCATGGCTAAAAAAATTATTTGTGTATACTTAGTTAAAATGCCAAGTTTTCTTAGAGAAAAGTTCATTTTTTTCAAAAACTCCAAACCATGTCAAATATGATGGATGGAAAAACATAATCAACATATAACCCCATTGGTTCATACACAACTGACTAAACTCAAAAAGAAAAAGTGGTACCCAAAAAGAAAAAACTTCAGAAAACGTTTAGGTTTTGTTGAGTGCTCAACAAATCGAAGAGAAAACTGCAGATGGCCTGATGATCAAAATTATTTTCATTCTTTTAATTTATTTATTTTTAATGAAAAAAATTAATTAATAAATAAATTTTCAAGTGATTATTTAGGAGTCTTTTTAGAGTTTTTAATCTGGAGTGGTACCAACTGTGGAAGTCGTGCTTTCAATTAAGTCAGAACTTTAACTCTAAAAAAATGTTGGTGCTATTGGTAGCATCACTTTTTGATTCAAGGATCAATTTTAAGGTTTTAAGTTTTTTGTCAAGGCCATGATTTCAAACAAGTAGGGTTTTAACCACCCCCGGAAAAGGGTGCTACCAATATCATCATTTTTTGATTCAGAGGTAAAAATAGCCACTCTATTCTACCTCTAAAAAAAGCTAACTTTGGAAAATTCTCGTTAAGCTTGTTTGTGAGACAAAATTCCCAAAAGTTCCTCATTCAAAGTCAACATTTCACCCAGAAAGAATCCATATGACCATGGAAATTTTTTATTTTTGATCATAGTGTTCCCAATTATAAATTCAGATATGCTTTTATTGAAATTTCTTAGAATGAACATGATCTGAAACCAGAGTGACATTGATACCAAACTTGACTTGGTTCTAGGACACTTAATGAAGGTTATATTTACAATTACAGATCTATTGAACTTGATTTCATTAAAGGTGAACAAATGTGCTTATGAAGGATTGAATCAAAACTGAATATGAACTTGGTGAATGTGTTGTTAGTCTCATAATCCTTCCTTTGATAGGGATGAAATATTCTCACAAAATGTGGCAAATGCTCCAAGGATCTCACATAAGTGACTTTTCTTCAAACACCAAAAGCATTACATTCTCCCCAATGGAGGGGGATCAACTCTCCCAATGAAGGGGCTTACAAACCACAAGAATGATTGCTTCTTTCTCTCCTCAAATAGCTCTCCAAAATACCATCCAAACAATGCCCCTTAAATCTCTCCCAATAAGGAGTTTAAAAGGTTTCTTTATTTTCCATAATCCAAGGAGACAAGATCCACAAATTTAGGATCTCATACCCACTCAAGGACAAAATTGAGAAAGCATCTCAACCAACTCATGAGATCCTTAACTTCCTCCTTGAGACTAGGAAACCACTTGTAATAAAGTGAGGAAGAGTCCAAACCAACTCATGAGACCCTTTACTTCCTCCTTAAGGCTAGGAAACTAATTTTCCCTTAAAAATAGAAACTAATTTGTGATTTGGATTCTCAAAACTAATTTTCCCTTTTTACAATTAAATGAATAATACATGAGATTCTCAAACTTAGTTCAAGCATTAATGATTTTTCCAATGTGCATGACTAATACATTAGTTTCTCATAATCATTTGAAGTATTAATCATTTTCACAATTTAATTAATTCATTCATGAGCATTAATTATTCTTTGTCACCTGTTATCAAGTTTTTTTAATGACTTATCCCATGGTGTGAAAATTAGGAATTTTCCATGTGGAGATCCTTCCAGATCAAACGTCCCCACAAAATCACTTTTGGTCCTCCAAAAGTATAGAGAGGAACTGTAACTTGAATATCCGTAAACAAATTATAGGAAGAGTTGTACACTCTATGATGCACTTCCTCGCTCCATGATATTCATAGATTTTTTTTTTGAAAGGACACACCCTTCTTCTCCTTCACCTTTGTACTTCATAATGAGGATGTCGATGCCAACACTTGTACCAATGAAAATATGAAATTGATTCCTTTATCTGCATAACAAACGTCTCTAAAAGGACGCACCCTTCTTATCCTTCACCTTTGTACATCAAAATGAGGATGTTGATGCCAACACTTGTATCAATGCAAATTGGTAGCTGACAGTACATGATCAAAACTCCCAAGAAATACCATACTTTCCAGGAGTTTATAAACACTCATGGACAAGTTTACAATGATTTCCAAAATAGGCATAGGAAAAATAAGTCCTCTCACTCAACAGTGGCTACAAGACCTATTACAATGTTGTCAAAAAAAGGCCTAGGAAAAATAATTCCTCTCACTCAACAATGGCTAGAAGAACCATTACAATGTTGCTAAAACATGCCTAGGAAAAAAATGTCTCTCACTCAATAGTTTCTACAAGACCCATTACAATGTTTCCAAAATAAGCCCAAGAAAAACAATGCCTCTCACTCAAAAATGGTGACAAGACCCATTACAATGTGCCAAAACAAGCCTAGAAAGACAATGCCTCTCACTCAACATTGGCTACAAGACCCATTACAATGTTTCCAACAAGGATTATAAGGTTTTAGGCATAGAAAAAAATGCCTCCCACTTTCATCATTACTTTCAAGAGTGGCTAATTACAACCTTTTACATCCTTAACATTAAAGTGAATACCCCCAAATGTGTACTAGTAGGAAACTCTATGGTTTTTACAAACATGTGCCACATAACAAATAAGGAAAATGCCACCATAATCACACTCGTCTCGCAATTCTAATAATTTTGACTATAATCATGACTACTTTATGTCGAAGTGTCAAAATGACCTCTTACCACACCGTCTCAATTTGCATGTAAGTCTCAAACAATGAATTTCCTACAATAATTCAGATCTTACTGCCATGTTGCAACACTCAAGGATTAATAGAATCTACAACATACATTCATCCTTTTGCAACTTCCAAAAAGAGGAAAAAACCATAAATGAATAAAACTTACATTGGTTTTCATGCCAAGGAACTAAACGTGTTGCTCAAACCTTGGCATAAACAATACCAGTAGGTCTCTCTCATCATTCTGCAACTTTTGAATGTAAACTTGACGTATTCTGAAAAGTGAAACTCTACCTCGAAGTTTGTTCCAAAGAATTAATGAAAATGTGGGATTTTTCTATGAGCCCTTAGATCTATTGCACGAATCACAAAACAGACTACACCAGTGGATTCATGGAAACAAATCATGCAAAAATGATTGTGCTTTCACCAAATTCCGTCACTGTGACTTCTGGACCCTCCTACCTCGAAATGCATTCCAAAGCATTAATTGCAAACTTGGTCTTCTATCATGATCCCTCATATCTAATACTCATATCACAAAATGGACTACACCAGTGGATTTGTGGTGAAACATTGTGCAAAAATGACTGTACTTTCATCAAATTATGCCACTGTGACTTTTGGACCCTCCTCGGCTCTTTGCCTCGATTTGCATGCCACACAGTAATTAATTGCAACAATAAATACACTTGTGCCTCGAAATGCATGCCCTAACTTGGGAAGATATTTTCTTCCATGTGGAAGCCTATGATTGGCCCACGTGTCACCCTCACAATCATCACCTAGTCGACGTACGATCAACACTAGGTTGTCGTACGACCTTCCATGTCATTGTCCTGCATTAGTGCCACGTCACTGTACGACCTACCAAATCATCAACCTACGTCAACACCATATCATCATATGTCAGACCATTCCATCAACTTGCATCACTGCCACATCATTGCACAACCTACCACATCATCAGCCTGCATGAACGCCACATCATCTTACATCCTACCAAGTCATGCTGACGTCATATGTTGTACTTCCTAGTTAGCATGCCATGTCATGATGACATCATCTAGCACATCTATGCCCCATCATCTACTGAAATCATCAACCATGTCACGACGTTTGAGGTGGTGCTATTTTCATATAATTCCAAGCACTTTGATTTTTGAGGTATTTTGGAGCCCCATGGTTCATTTAGGCTACCCATTTCCTATTTTTCCGGATTAATAGGCCTTCTTTGCTCTACATTCTCTACTTGAATATTTTGGATGATTTCTTCAATCTCTTTGATGCCTTTCTCATCTTGTCTTCAACACTTGCAATCCTTGTCAATCCTACTCTATTACCACTTGATCTGAAACGAGGGTGACACTGATACCAAACATGACTTGGTTCTATGCCACTTAATGAAGATCAAATTTACAATTAGGGATCTATTGAACTTGATTTCATTAAAGGTGAAAATATGTTCTTATGAAGGCTTGATTCCAAATCAAATATAAACTTGGTGAATGTGCGGTTAATCTCATAATCAATTAATTAATGCATTTAATAATCATAATTGCGGAAATAAAATATGCATAAGAAAACTTGAGACAAAATATCAACACATGAGACAAGAGATCACTAAGTTTTTAACAGATTTCACCTGAACCTTTTTCCTACGTCTCCAGATCTGCTTGGAATACAAATCGCTTGATTATCCTTCCTTTGACAGGGTTTAAATATTCTCAGAAAATGTGATACATGCTCCAAGGCTCTCACATAAGTGACATTTCTTCAGACAACATAAGAATACATTCTCCCCAATGGAGGGGGATCAACTCTCCCAATGAAGGGGATTACAAACCACATACATGATTGCTTGTTTATCTCCTCAAAGAGCTCTTCAAAGTATCCTCCAAAAAAAACCACTTAAATCTCTCCCAATAATGAGTTTAAATAGATTCCTTAGTCTCCATAATCCAAGGAGACAAGATCCACAAATTTAGGATCTCATAACCACTCAAGGAAAAAAATGAGAAATCATCTCAACCAACTCATGAGACCCTTAACATCATCCTTGAGACTAGGAAACCACTTGTAATAAAGCGAGGAAGAGTCCAAACCAACTCATGAGATCCCTAACATCCTTGTTAAGACTAGGAAACTAATTTCCCCTTAAAATTAGGAAACTAACTTGTGAGTTGGATTCTCAAAACTAAGTTCCCTTTTTACAATTAAATGAATAGTATGTGATATTCTCAAAATCACTTCAATCATTAATCATTTTTCCAATGTGCATGACTAATACATGAGTTTCTCATACTCATTTGAAGTATTAATCATTTTTACAATTTAATTAATTAATTCATGAGAATTAATTATTCTTTACTACCTATCATCAATTTTTTTTTAATGATTTATCCCATGGTGTGAAAAGTAGGAATTTTCCATGTGGAGATCCTCCTCAATCAGAACAACACTATGTTTGACCTTGGAATCAATCCTTGGAAGACGAAAAAATTAAAATTGGGCATATTTAGAGCCATATTTCTTCAATCAAGAGGGGGTCCATTTCACCTACAGTGATGAAAATCACTAATAGTAGCCCAAGTTTATCAATTTAATTCAAATTTCAGTTATCCCCCTCAATTTATTGATTCCGCCCCAAACCAACACTTGGCTGAGACTTGTTTCAGATTCAAATATTGTTCAATTGAACTCAATTTGATTTAAGTGAAGGGGATTTTGGAGTTATTTCATTATAGGTAGCGAGGGGAGTAAAATTTCATGTTTTAAAAGTTCTAAAACAATGCGAATTTACTTCCCTTTGGTAACCAATTCCAAGACCCCCCGGCCTCCCAAAGCTAGCCAAAATTTCCCCAAGCCTTGGGCTTGCATTCTGGATGGGCCATTATCCATTGATGTACTTTGACACCACACATCCCTCTATTTTTCAGCAATAGGCCCATGGCCAACAATAAAAGGTGTCATTGGGAGGCACAAACCCCAAGGAAAAGTGATGATGTGGAATTTTTTTCCTTTTCCTCAAAGAATTTTTGACTAAAAGGTTGACTTCCCAAATATTTTCCTTTGCAAATAAAATATAGTAATGTAATTTTGAAATCAAATCATATTTGATTTTTCCTTTTGAAAAAGACAAAATATTTTAGGGTTGGTCCACTTGTCACTTTTTAAAAAGTGGTAAGTTCCTTGTGACCTAACCCTAGCCTCCTCTTCTCTTATAAATAAGAGGAAGCCATTTGCATTTTGGGGGAATTGTTGAATATAATAACTAATCTCTATTGTTTTCTCAAGGGTTCTTAGTGATTGTGATTACTTGTTTTCTGTCAGTTGTTGGGATTTGAATACTTGTTGATTGAGGGTTGAGGTGTAGTTGTAAATGATAGTTATGTTAGTTATCACCATGAGGGATTGGTTAGTTAGGCATTTCTTAGTATTTCCTCAGGTTTGAATTGCTTGTTTTTACTTTTTAACAACTCTTGTATATATTTTTTATGTGAATGTTTGTGCATATTTTAAGGAGCCAATCATACTAACCATAGTTGGCAGCAAAGAGGTCTAGGGTTTCCTTAGGACAACCCTCAATTTCTCTTTTCTTTGTTGTTTATAGTTGTCTTTCCCCCCTTATATTATTCTTCTTTTTTAAATTTTCATTTTCTACATGTGTTATTACTTCCATGAATAGGTAATTGGTGAGTGGTGGTAAGCTTACCCTCTTGGGACAACCTTCTTTGTTTGTTTTTATACTTGTAGTTTTAATTTCTATATATATATATATATATATATATACTATATATATATATATATATATATATATATATATAACTATATATATTCATAAAAAACACTTAAAAGTCATTAGTAACATGTTAATAACTTAATTAGTTGCCCATTATGTTTCATCTAAGTGGTAGGGAACCATCTAAAAACCTATTTGATGCAAAGGTTCCAGTAGGGAAGCAAGAAAAAACAACAAACAACCATATACAAATCTCTCCCAACTTTAATAATTTCATTTTATTTTGAGTTTAATTAGTTTCCATAATATTTCACATATTTTAGCATCAATATAGAATTCATTTTTTAAGAAAATGTCTTTGTTTCAAGCATTTTTTTGTTCATAGAGATCAATATTATATCCCTTGTAATTATTATTTATCCAGATTTTGATTAATAATTTTTAGGTCCAATAACCAAGGAACTATTTGAATTTTACTTCACACATGGTGGCTATGCAACCCATAAAGAGATTAAACCCCATTATTTTGGGTTGGGTAGTGTAGTCAATTTCATTAATCTTTTTATTCCATTCTATAAGTTGTAATGAATGGTTTTAAAGTAACATCTAAAAATTCTACCAAATCCTACCAATGTACAACAATTTCTCAGGGTTTATAAAGGAAAATTAGTAAATTTCTCCATATGCAAATGGAATTTATCAATGAGTAATAAATTTAATTAAAACAATGCATAAACTCAAATTAAATACCTTAATTTGTGCTAATTTCCATTATTCAGGTTGCCTTCTTTGCTCACCTTTACACCTTTACCACCAGGTCCGATCTGATTTGCAAACACAGAAAGATAATTGCCCAAAACTATTGTCACCCTGCCAACTAGGAAATGACCTAGCTCTAGGATATCTGGATATCCTGGCCCCCATTCCAAAAAAACCCAACAACTTCAGTTTTGCACGATCAATATGTCTATTATTAAATCGATTGCCTCAATGGAGCACACCAATCTCCCACAACCATTCTAGGCACTCTGCAATACTCTGAGCTCTCCAAACTCATGGCCAACTTCCCTTAGAATGATTCCTCCTCCCAACTCCTTCCCCACTTATTCCTCCTTCACCTTCTTCCTTCATTTACTCCCCCTACCTAATACTTTATCCATTATTAATTATCTTATCCATTCATTAAATATCTTATACATTCATTAAATATCTTATATCTTCTCGGGATTCTTATGATCCCTTATTGTATAAACTTAATTTAATGTTATATTTTATTCTCCACCTTTTATTTAATACTTAATTAATTAATGAATTAATTAATATTTAAATGAATCATTAACCATCATGACTAACTCATTAATAATAATCAATTAGAAATGTTATTTTAAAAGACATAAATGTAGTTTATCTAATCTTTAGGATTATATTAAATTAATTATACTTAATTAAAGGTTAAATTTGCTCTGACCACCAGGAAACTTAGATCCCAGTTGGGTATCTTAATAATTTTAAAAAGAAACATGTTTTACACATTCATAACAATTAACCAGCATTATTAGTAAGTAAATCAAAAAAACTCATACATACTAATGTAATGTATGTACAGAAATGTATGTGTAGCTAGTAAATACAATACTGTTGTATGTACTAATAATCAAACTGTTGTCCTTTAGTATTTTATGTATACGTAATCCAGTCGACAAGACTAGTCTTTTAAAGACAACAATTAATTAATTGTGTGAGAATTAGTTTAATCACAATTGTCCAGTTAATAATTTATTTTAAACAAGCGTGGTTTAGTTACATAATAATGAATATTCATATATATATACATTTTTATTCATCAAATCCCACCACAAGACCGATCTCCATATGGTCACATAATATTAATTCTACTCATCCTTCCTCCTAACCTACCAACTCCATTCCTATCCAGTCCTCACTTTAGACTATCATGGAGCATCAACCTCTTGACTAATCCAAACAGAGTAAGTGGAAGTGTCACTATCTCAACCAAGCTTCCTTATGTGTGTGGCCAGTCCTCATCACATGTCTTGGGGCGCGTGAACCAACACCGTCCTCCAAAGACTTCAGGTTTCGGAGGAGGAATTACGGTGGGCTGCCTCCACCCCTCCCCATCCAGGATCTGGTCCACCCCTAGATGGCCACCCTAAAATGGAGGATACCACGTTGAATGCCTTTACCCCTCCTAACAGAACCAGGTCAACACCCTACATTGGAATTTATAGTGGCACCATGTTGCTAGAGGGTTTTGTCATCGTTTATTTGGTTTTGGGAAGTGTTAGTACAAAAATCATGTAATAGTCCATGTATCGTAACAATGCATTCAAATCAATATAATTTCCATATACAATATTATTCATACCATAATGTTTCTGGTCAAATTAATTCTGATATACACTTTCATCATCTCCACTATCCCTTGGCTATTTCATAGCCCATAACCTGGAAATTAGTGCAGTAACACAAACTCATACATTTCTATGCATTATCATCATGTAATTGCATACTAACATCATTCCTTTGGTATCCATGTAGCGATAAGTTAACATCAAGTTTTTCCAATTAGAAATAAGTCTTGTAATATCCCATAATTAAAATTCGTCACCCATTCAAAATATCATCATTTGCCCAAAATAGATTCCATCGTATCGAACATCATTCAGCCGATTATTTAAACATCATTCAATTCACATTCTCACAATATGTGCATCATATACATCATCATCAATAACGTTTAAACATTTGTAAATTTACATTCACATAATGAATTAAGCATTACATGCATCATCATCAATAACACTTAAACATTCATAAAATTTACATTCACATAATAGATCGCATTACGTGCATCATCATCAATAATACTTAAACATTAAGTAAATTTACATTCACATAATAGATTGCATTAGCATCATCATCAATAATACTTAAAACATTCCTAAAATTTACATTCACATAATAGATCACATTACATGAATCATCATCAATAACACTTAAACATTAGTTAGGTTCATAAATTTTAAAGTTTGAGTGTATTGCTTAATAGTTTCACCGTGGCGAGAAAATAAGGTGTATAGGCCTCAGGTAATCACGGTTGTCTAAGTCAAAGGTGGTGTTACATACACACCCACAACCGGCTGTGTTCTTGAGGTGGTCAAAATAGTGAGGATAGTCGTCGTGGTGTCTCGGCGTCTTCCCAAGTAGCGGATCCAGGACTATACTTGTGGATTGGACCTGTCTTCGTTGTTGGCGATGATCGAGGTGCTGCACTCGCTTCCATTGAAATCTTTGCAGCTACTTTCCTTGGCACATTTATTTTACTATAAGGTGGTGGCCTTGATTCCCCTCCCCTAGGAAATTTCCTGGGGCCTTTCCTCAGTCAGGCGATCTTGAGAATGTCGGTCTTACCCCGGTCAGTTCTTATGTTCTTCCCGCGTGTCGCAGCATTTTTCCCGCCTCCGCTCGCGGAAGGCGGCTTCCACATCCTCACCACATCTCTTATCCTAGGGTTCAATAAATAGATGGCGCTCACGCGCAATGGATTGGTCACTATCCATATCGCCCTGTTTGTTGTTCCATAAACTGTCTCGTCATTCTTCTACCGTTGTTTCCTTGTATTAAGGCATGAGATGCCCCAACCTATTGTTCCTCTTTGTACACCGGTAGATATTTCCTCACGAACCTTTCTCGAAAAGTTCCCAAGATACCGTGTCGGAGTAAAGGTGCGGTTAACATTTCGGAGTTACCCCACCCGGTTGTTGTCCCTTAGCGAAAAATGGCGATCTTGCTTTGAGTTGGATACATGGTCAACAGGGAAAAACACACGGTCATGCCTTCCAACCATGCTTCCGTAGCATTCAGCGCGACCTCCGATAAACTCTCGAAGTTTGATCTTCTGCAACTCGGCGTGATGTCTTCAAGTGGAAGTCCTCCCCATGAATCCTTGGCGTGGTTACCCGTTCAGACGATGGGGTTCCATGATCCCTGGCGGTTGTAAGCCCCTTCAAAGTCGTTGATGGCTTCCAGCGGTAATATGAAAAGAAAAAACGACTAATTAGATGGTGGTGGTGGCGGTGTGGTGTTGGAGGTGCTGGGCGGTAGCTCCCCTACCTCGACTCCCTCGAGTCATAACCATCATGTATGCTTTGACACGCATCAGCAAAGTTGTCAGGGTGAGTTCTGAGATGTTTTAAATTGGTGCTACTAAACTTTTGAAATGGGGTTAGGCGTAATTTTTCCTTTGCCCAATAAATAAGCAGGGCGACCTCCGATAGGGGATTGTCTATGTTAGGGTTAGGTTTAAGAATCTAAGCTTCATTTCTGCGCCCCTACGAAAATAACTATTGGTTCCCTTTTCCTATAGCTATGCTAGCCTTTAAGCTTCCTGTGACTTCTATGTTCGGCTTCCTAGTGCATATGCAACCTCCTTCTTGTTTGTCCTAGTCTAAGTCCTAATGACACCTTAACTAATACTAGTTAAGGATATCATTATTTTATTATTTAACTTGAGGGATTAAACCCAATTAAAGATTAAATCTTAGATTAATTCTAAATTTAGAATAGAGATTAAATTTAAACTTTACTTTATCTTTACTTTACCTCAAATTAAAGCTAATTTATCTTTATTTTACCCCCACCGGTAAACCCTCGAAGAAACCCTATGAACTCCTTTAGAAGTTATTATTAGTTCTTAACTCCATCCCATTTGAACACCTATGAGCAAATAAAGTGAAAAAAGAGGACCACTTTATTTACGGATGGCATGGCGGTAGTCTTAATATTTTCTCAGGAGTTGTGGGAAGGTATGACTCTCTCCTTATTAGCTGGTCTACCTACAATGAGCCAATTATGTGTGCCTACTAGTTCAATCCAATATTGCTTGACCATGTCCTCAATATGGTCTCTCGTTGGTCAACTCCAATACTGCATTATAGTCGTTAGTTAATTAATTAATCATTTTAATTTAACCCCGGACCTGGCTATTTTAATTTCTGCATTTATATTATATTATTATTATTGTGTGTTTTTTTTTTTTTTTGAAGGTGGCACATGATGGCGGATTGGTAAGTTTGTTGCCTTAAGCCTTAGTGAGTGGGTGGTGGTCATGGTTCAAAACCCATAGACTCCATATTACCCCCCCCCCCTTTTGTTATATACCTAGTTTTAAATTAATTAATTTAATTTTTTTTAAATCCATAATTCGAATTACACGAGATTTATTTAACTTAACTACTATAGTATTTGTTTATTATAAATATGTATATTTATGTTATGTATATTTTTTTAATAATAACCTAAACTAAAAATGTAAAATAGCGTAATAAACAAATAAATAAAAATATAATTAAAATAAACCTTTATTATCATAAACTAATGGAAAAATAATAATAAATAAAATAAAAACTTAGAGTTGAGTGGGTCCTGCATGAAGTCCGTGCCCCTATCCTCCTCGACACTAATCCATAGCCCTAAAACCCTACCGTCTCCCATTCAAACCTAAACTCTCAACCCTCGCTCCTTCATACGCCTCTCTTATTGTGGTTGTTGTTTTGACGAGAGAAAAACGAGAGAAAATAATAAGCGGGCCAATGTGAAGTCGAGCGTGGAAGATGGCCGCAAGTGCATCAGGCATGGGGTGCATCTTTCCCATCTCGAGCCGGTTCTTTTCTTGTCGTCCACAAATATACCGTCACCTTGCCTGCAACGTGATCATGCTCCCAAAAAAACAAGGAAAAGTTGTCAGGTTAATAGAGATATGTATGTGTGATTCGCGTAATATGTTGTTAACTTGTGTATATGATACTTCTTTGGCACCATATCTTTGTGTTAAGTAATATGTATGTGTGATTGCGTAATATGTTGTTAACATTGTGTGATTCCTAGTTTACGTTTGCTGGCTCACTGCCAATTAGAAGGCTTTGGAGTTTGGTATTGAAGTGTTGTCTTGTGTGTTTGTTGTTGGTTTATGGAGTTTGGTGCTAGCACTGTGCTGGTTTGTGTGTTTGTTGTAGATCGCATTGACAGTTTGTTGACTCTCGGTTCTGAAGGCTCGGTGTTGAACGATGGGCTTTGGTGACTTTGTTGTTAACCCATGATTATATGTGAAGGTTTTGATGGTGAAGACAATGGCTGAGTGAGCCTAATTTGCTTCATTGTTTTTTCCCTAAAAACCTGCCATGTAGAAGAGAGAATTTGCTTAAATGTGTGCAGGATATCATATTCCCCGTTGGCCAGATGTTAGGAAGGTTCTAGTATCATATTCCCCATTGGCCAGACATTAGGAAGGACATCATTCCTTTCAATCCAAACAAGAATATTGTTCATCCTATATGATAACATCGCTTGAATGCTTCCCAGGTCAAAACGATGTTTTCACTCTCAGAAACACCAAATTATGATTTTAATACCTATTTTTCTCCTTGTATAATTCGTGAAGATTTCTAGGAAAATGGCAGTTTCTTGGGGCTCTGTGTTTTGTGTATCGCTGTTACTTGTTCTTGTAGCTACCATTGCCACAACTTGCTCGACCCTACCGGTGGAGAAGTTATTAAAGACCTCCTTGTTTGGATTGATAAGAATTTAGGTCCTTGGGGACCTCTTGTTTTAGCTGTAGTTTATATTCCATTGATAGTGTTAGCGGTTCCAGCATCCATCCTCACGGTTGGAGGTGGATACCTATTTGGGATGCCAATTGGTTTCATCGTTGATTCCATTAGATCTACAATTGGTTGTACAGCTGCATTCCTTATTGGAAAAACGATTGGAAGGTTCTAGTATGATCCGTTCTATATTTTACTAAAGTCGATCTACCTAGGCTCATCATTGAACAAATTCAATTGGACGTCGCTATAAGAAATACACGCCGGTGGAGTTCTGCTTGCGATCCCCTATCTTCACCATGACCCAGGTATTATTTTCAACCCCCTTCTTCCTCGATTTTCATTTTTTCTTTTAGCATGCTTCCATTCCATTTGCTTGAAATTCTGCCACAGTTCTGGTTCTATTATCTTTTTACCCTTTCAGGGGTTTTGTCTTTGTGGTAAAGGATCGGTGTTTACTATATATGTATGCACATATGTCTTCCCAATCGCTTTTAGAAGCAGAAAAGGATTGATATAGCCTCTTAGGGTTTTAATGGAATTAATACGGAATGGTTCTTTGTAGAGTGTATTGGGAAAAATTGATAAACATGGTCCTCCTCCTGGAAGAATCATCGCATCTGACCCGAAGAGATTGGGCATCACAAGCATTTTTCTTGTTGAACCACAATCCCATCATCCTGAAGTGTATATTTGTGCCTAGTTTTCATCACTTATCCATGCCTCCTGTAAAGTTGAACCTTGGTGGGTGGTCTGACATGTTACCATCTTCACCCTTGAACCATGAATCCATCTGCATGAAGTGTATATTCAACAACACATTACATTCATTATTTTATTTTTTCAATATGGCATTGACTATCTCTTAAATATTGAAGATACTTCTAAATTTTACTTGAGCCTCTAGTATCCACTACCCTATCAAGACAGGGGGCGTTGTTGATTTATACCGACAATTTGTTTTTTTTTCTTTCTTTTCTTAACATTTTCATTCTTATTTCATATATATATATATATATTTATTTGTTTATATAATCAATTAATGGTGTGTTTGGTTTGGTTTGCAGATTAAGCAGGAGAATTTGAGTTGGAAAGCGTGTGCCTGACTCCGATGTTTCAACTACAACTCTGATACAAAATGTAAAGGTAGTTTAAATTAACACGGCATCTAAAAAATTCTACCAAATCCTACCAAATATACAACAATTTCTGTCGGGTTTATAAAGGAAGAATTATTCCAAAATTTTCTCAACAACACTGCATAAGTAAAATTTATCAATAATAAATCTAATTAAAACAATGCATAAACTTGAATTAAATACCTTAACTCGATGCTAATTTCCGTTGCCGGTGCCTTGTTTCTCTCACGCTACACCTTCTACAGTCCGGTCTATTGCAAACCGGAAAATAATTACCCAAAACTATTGTCCACCACACTTAACTAGAGCTTGACCTATCTCTAGGACAATCTCTGATATCGGCCTCCGAGCAAAACCTCTAGCAACTCGGTGCTTGCCTGGTCAATATGTCACAACCGGCAAATCCCGTGCCTCAATCTGAACACACCAATCTCACAGCCCCTCTTGTCTCTCTACAATACTCAGAGCTCCCAAAACTCGGCCAGCTTCCCAGGTGAATGATTCCTCACCCCAACTCCTTCCCCCTTGTTCCTCCTTCACCGCCCTTCCTTCATTAACTCCCCCTACCTAATACTTTATCCCATTATTAATTATCTTATCCATTCATTAAATATCTTATAGCTTCTTGGGATTATTATGTGATCCCTTCTTGTATGTAACTTAATGTTTTATTTTATTCTCCACCTTTTATTCAATACTTAATTAATTAATGAATTAGTGTATTTAAATGAATCATTAAAATGAATTAATTAATATTTAAATGAATCATTAACCATCATGACTAACTCATTAATAATAATCAATTAGAAATGTTATTTTAAGACATAAATGTAGTTTAGCTAATCTTTTCGGATTATATTATTAAATTAATTATACTTAATAGTCAAGGGTTGTTACATAAGTGTTGTGAAACCTGGGTCAAAGGCTAAAGGAAGATAGTCCCATGACTGGTTGATGGTTGGGTTTCCCTCCCATCATACCTACTGTGGTTAACGTCAAGTTTAGTAGGGAGGGTGAATGTAATGTACCCAGCCACCCACAGGCCAGAATGCACCACTTAATATGACTGCAACACACCCAGCCACTCGCAGGCGAGGCACACTGCAGTCCATAGACTCACTCCACAATGACTTATCTCAATTTGAATCACTTATAAGTTAATTAAGAGGAATGAATATCACATGCATAAGAAAATATCCATGCTATACCATAAATAAGTAAACAACGTGCCATTCACAACAAATAACCAGCAAACAAGAAAATCAAAATACGTATCACAGAGATAATTAAATACAACGGAATAAAATTATACAGAAAACAAAAAGAGCACTTCTATTTAAAGTAAACATTCACCAATTGGATGCAGACCAAGGACGTTCCTCCCAACCATAAAAATTTCTATTCATTTACTCTCAAAAATAGGTCAATCCCGAGCCATGCCTATGAATCCACAAGGACGTGTCCTAGGCCAAATCTAAAATCATACACCAGTTGGCTAACTAGCTCTTAGGTTTCCCAACCTCACAACAAATCTGAATTTCCAATTCTCTTTTCCCCTGAGCCTGCACAACCTAAAGAAATGAACACCTTTCTTTTCCATGCAGTCCCTGAGGATGATCCATTTCTCTCCAAGGCTCCAGTGCTATTGGTCAGGAAATATCCCTGCTAGAAACTCCAAGGATTCTCAACTCTGAATAGTTCTATCCAAACTGCCATCAATCTCATAACTAGCAGGCCTTTCAACACTCAATCTATCACAGGCCTTTCAACACTCACAAGAATCCAAAGTACACCAACTCTCTTCTACCCAACCTGCACAACCCAAGAGAATGGATCCCCTTCTCTGCCACACAATCCCTCAGGCTTATCCATCTCCTTCTATGGATCCAGTGCATTTGGTCAAGAATCTCCATGATGGGACTCTCAGGATTCACAGTTGTGAGAAAAATTAACCAAGAGCCACCTAAACAACCATTTGTATCCATTCTCAGACCAAGAGCACAAAAATTATCCCGAATGAGTGAGGAAAAAGGAAGAAGTAGAACGTGGGGAAGAAAGATGAAAAAAACCCAAAAAACCCCCAAGGGATGCTTAAATTACATGAAGACAAGAGCCACATGGCCTCCCTCCAAAGAAGGTCATGTAACCCCTTTTCTCCATAAAATCAATTATGGGTAAAATAAAATAATAATAAAAATACTTGGCCCCTCAAGCCCCCTCTCTCGTGGAATCATAGCTTCATATCTCTTTTGTCCTTGCCCGTCTTGCATCCAACAGTGTATTTTATTAATCTATATGAAGTATTACATTTCCTAGACACTCTGTCCCTTTTTCAACTTTACTGGATCACCAACCTAAGTCACAATTACATAATACATTATAGTTCATAAGGGTTAAAATTGGGATGTTACATCCCCCTCCCCTTATTTTGGCACTGCCCTCGATGCAAAAAACCATTCCAATGTTATTAACATTACAAATCCAGGCCCTCTGGCCTTAATCCACATAGGTAATCAAACCCAATCTTATATACAAAGGCACTCTAGCCTAAAATCAAACATGTATCCATGGGAATTCCGACCCAAAACATGTATAATGATCTTCATAATTTTTATTTTTGGTAGTAGTTCTGACCAACAAGCTCTCCTTCCCTCTCATCCCTACACAACCCAAATAAATGAACCCATTTCTCGTCCATGCAGTCCCTCAGGTTGTTCCACTTCTCTCTAGGGCTCCAGTGCACTCGGTCAGGAAGTTTGAAAGTTGTGTCTTCCAAAACTCCAACTGCAACAAGTCCATTGGACTTTCTTCATTCAATGCCTTTGTCATTCAACTGCTCCAACAACACCTTATTATCTTCCTCATAGTCTGGTAATTTTCTAAGTCCTCAACATTCATCATTTTGCTACAACATTTCCAATCAACGAGCATGTCAATTCACAATTTTGTGTAGAAAGTATTTATTTGTGTTCATAATTTAAAAGTATTTTTTTTCCATAATCCAGTACAATACTTATCTATGAGATTCATGGAGATGCATCCATATGGTTGTCTCATTAACTTGTCTCACTTTTTTCCTTAACATACCCATTGTGTGCATTATCTCAATCAATAGTTTACAAGAGCTATCAAGGTCTCCTCTTCCTTCTGGTCACTCACCTTCTAGGCCCAAGCTCAGGAATTCCCTTCTTTGCTATACAATCCCTCAGGCGATCCATCTTGCCTAGCCAAGGCATTCTTGCACAAGAATATTTCTAGGGACACATGGTTCTCATGTCACAACAATATCCCTTTCCATGCTTTCCATCTTACATATCCAAAATCTCATTTGTATTATATGTATATAGTCATCATGAGATATCACTATAATCATTTTCAATCATAATATCAAATTTGTTCTATACAGGAAATATTTTTTTTCCCAAGCATGAGCTTTTTGCTCATAATGTTTGGCTTCTACAACTGTAGATATCAATATTCGATATGGATTACACCCCTACCATATCTAAGACCATTCTACCTGCAATTTCTTTAATTTATATTCAACAAAAACAATTTGTTAGTAATTATTAAATTATAATTCCCAAAACTATTTTATATAGGAAAAATAAAATTTCCAGACATGAGCTTCTGTTCATAATTATTTGGTTCTTGCAACAATAGGCATAAGTATTCTTTATGGGATTACTACACTTCCATATTTAAGACCCTTTCTTCCTGCAATTTCAACATTCCTCAGCTAAAAAAATTGTCAATATCTCATGTACAAGCCATATATACATGGTAACGATTCAAAACAAAATCACAAAGTGATCTCAGGATTGTTTACACCTACAATTCAATCACTTCTATTAATCTAACTATCAATTGGAACGAACTCATCATTACCTACACATGTATTATAAGTCAATATTTTCTTTCTTATATCGAGAAATATTTTTATTACTTTGTCTCCCCCAACAAAGCTTTTTTGCAATTTATTATTATGTAGCTACTTTAACCTGCAACTTTCTTGTTGTAGTATTTAATAGTTCCTGAAGTGTTTTCAACTTCATGCATTAACAATACTCACATAATTTCAACTATTAGCATAATCATTTCTATGTTATATAATATATACATGCACTCACCCCATTGCATTCAATAATTACTGTAATATCACTTGTAACATTTTTAATATCTTCAAAAACTGATCTTGGAATTGTAACAAACAAAAATCCAATCACCTTCAAGTAGTACTCATATTAGATATAATTAATCTATCCATCATTACGTATTTTCAGCACCACAAGCTTTTCATAATGCAACAATTAATTACTAAATAAAATAAAAATCAATGTTCCATTACCCATGACCACATTTATACAATGCATCCATGCATTGACTACATAATACCACATAAATATGTCATGCATTCCACCACGATGATTTGGAAGGTCTGACCAATGACTCAACACATCATCCACACACTTCCTATTGCTTTCCTAACTATTTATATACCTTCATTTTCAACCCGAACCCAACACCAAGAATATAATCCGTAAGTGCTCTTCAGCGTCGGCAAAGAGGTTGCAGTCCAAACATCATATATACAGTAGATACCATTGAGCACTCACATAGCGCTATAGCCCTTCCATTTCCAACCATATTATGGTCTCACACATGACTAGCTCTATGGATATTCATTGTTATAGAAGGAGTATGTCTCCTGAATGAACCTGATTATGATCCCATAACCAATAATAACATAATATGCAACCAACATGTTATCTAAATGCATTCTAGAATCAACAACATTTACATAATATATGCCTTTGGCCATTACATATCCATTTAAATATTGAAAATTAACTGAGGGAATTCTTACCTCAATCCCCTTCAACATGTATGCATCAACATAAACTAAATGCATACCTACCTAGTTGTTATCTGACCAATTGGTATTTGTAGAATCTCACATACTTCCTCCTTCATCATTCTGATTACCATTCTTTCCACCCTCATGGGTCTTTACCTAGATGGAAATCATAACAACAATGTCCACATCCTTAACCTTGCTATATCATTTTTCTTGAATTCATAATCCATCATTAGTCATACTCAAACATTATTTCATGATAATAGACTATTCTATGTTCCCAAGCATGTTATGAACATATGCAAAATTACATATACCTATGCACCAAGCATTCACTGTCAATATTCCTACTAATGCATATTCATTTTAACTTCATTGTATGCCTCATGCACTCTAGTGTATTTATGTTTTAATTAACTTATTTATTTATCTATTTATGTTGTAGTTGGTTGTCCTTGAAGTCCTTCAGATCCTTGTTGCCTTGTGTTCTCCCATTCTTCTCATCTTCACTATGGTTCCCTGGTCTAAACACTTTCCAGTCAAGTTCCACTTGGCCATTCCACAATCCAACAAATGTGTTCTATTTTCAACAACCTCTCTTAGGCATTCATATCCAACTTTACCTTTATGAAACATTTCAACACCCTGGAATGAAGTAGCTCAAACATTCAATCACTCTACTACAATGTTATTGAATCAAATACTATTACTCCTCATTTTTCCATTAGGTTACTTCATTAACCTTTCCCTGTGAAACCATACCTTTCACACATACCATTCCCAATGGAAGTCCATTTTCACTCAATGACACTTCTCAAGTGAGAGAGCATTCAATTTCTCTGCCTTGGCATCATGTTTTGACTATGAACTCTGGTATCAGGAGTGGATCTCTTTCACACTTAATCTTTACAACTATCTACACCTCTCTTCCTTCAAGGCTAGGATTCATACTTTTCCTTTCTGTGTCTCTCAATGACATTTTTAACCTATTAGCTTCATATCCTATGTGAGGAATCTTTCTTTTTTTGTACCTGAAGTTTATTCATATTCTGTGCTTGTTGACTAATACTTTTGTTCTACTATTCTTGAGTTCTTTGTCCACCTTTTATTACTTTCTCTGTAGATCTTGATTTCCTCATCAAAATCTTGTAAGCTCTATCATGCTTCCATGACCCTAACATCTGATCCTAGAATGTAATTGATATGATTATACATCTAATCCTGACAATCCTGCAAGCAATCATCTAGTTAGAATTATACATATTATACAAAATTGTCAATTAAATTTCATCAATCTTCATATTATAACCATCCCATGTTATTTTCCTCTAAATCCTCCAAATCATCTTTCCAAAAACTGTACTCTTGCCCCAATAGGATATCAGAGCTGAAAGTTAGGGATCCATGAAAAACCACTTTTATCCCCCTTAGCTAATACAAAAAAATCAAAAACTGCAAAGGCACTTCCTTCAAACCAATTTCCAAGTGACCGCAACTCGAAACTGTGGGAGTAATAATCCTTTAGTGCCCTGCTCTGTGTTTTTCTACACAGGAGCTTGCGCGAACACCAAGTCTGAGGGATGGTTTACTTCCAAGCCCTTTTTACCTTAGAATGGGACCGACAGTAGGACCAAGTCCTCCAAAATTTGACCTTCGATTGTTTTCCCCTATCAACTACTGTTTTCCCCCAGAGTTACACTTCATCGAAGCCTTCACTAACTCCACCAACAAAAATCAAACAATAGAGACTTGATCTCCCATTAAATGGACAGTCTTTCCCCCATCTAGAGGCTTCAACAAGATCATCAACTACAACTTAATCAAGCTTTGAGACGAGCAACTCTCAACCAATTCGGAAATTCGGCACTCTAGGGCTCAGAGATATTTTATTTCTTGAGTATTCCACCTCCTTGGAGTGACAATCCTCCAAAGTGCTTACTCTTCTCATCCACAAATGGTCAAGACTTAATCAAGCGTTGAGACGGATGATTCTCACACTCCAAAAATTCGGTGCTCCGAGATATTTCCATTCCCGAGTATTCCACTTCACTAGAGTGACAATCCTCCAAAGTACTTAACTCTTCTCCCTTTTCTTGATCCAAGAGTTGAGAGAGGTCCTGAAGGGATCTCAAATCGATGACCAGTGTGCCTTCACAACTTCGGGCTTTGACAGTTTTTACTGACAAAAAATTGGACACCCCCGAAGTCACATGCTCATGGAGATGACATGACATTTTCACTTCACCTAGTGTGATGTGAACCCATGGAACATGTGCCATGGTTCACTTAAAAATGGACATATTGAGGTCCAAAAGGTACCAAATCTGGGTGACATGTGTCACCACACAACACCCTTTCCATGTGGCATAAGCCACATCATCAACCACATAGATGATCCATAATCACTGCTCCAGATCCAACGGCCCACATTACCTCACAACTCTACAATTTCATGCATTCAGGACATTGGGGCTTCAACGCTTTATGGTTTTGATCTATAATATTCTTAGTAATTGCCAGAGTGGTGAAGTTATGAAGCCTGAAGTTCGCTACCCTTCTACCACTTCCAGATCCGATAGACTGCAACACTACCAAAGTCCTTCCCTCGATCTAACGGTCGATGAGAATTATGGGACTTCAATTCTTTGAGGCTTCGAGTTGTAGAATTTCAATAAGGTTTAAAACTCTCGGAGTGAAAACTCTCGAAGTGGTCAACATCGGGTGACCACGATCGACGACGAAGATTCCCCCGCACCTCCTACCATATCAAACGACTAATGGGACTTCACAACTCCGACCTTCGATAGTTCAAGGTTTTCCTTCCTTCCAAGATCGCCGAAGAGACAAAGTTCCAAAGTCTTACCTTTCATTCTTGGCCTCAATCAACGAATAACAATCAACAATCTAGATCTGACAGATAGGACTTAACCTTACCCTAACCTTTGGTTTCACCTTCATCAGATGACCCTTGTTCACCTGCCCTTCGATCCAACGATCTATATCTCTCTTGATCCCACGGTGGAGATCACTCCCAAATTCAAAAGGGACGGTCACGATCCTTCAATCCCTTACAAAGTATATTTAACGTTCTAGCTTCTGCACAGACCTTGCAATGCCATTCCTCATGAGATTCACGATTTCAAGGTCATAAATCGATATCAACCACGAGACTCTGACCAACAAATACGACCCATACTGGCTTGATGTTTATACTAGTAGCTCGGATACCATTTTATAACGTACCAAACCACACACAAGTCGGGATACACCACTTAATGTAATTGCAACACACCCAACCACCCACAAGCGAGGCACGTTGCAGTCCACAGACTCACTTCAAAGTGACTTATCTCAATTAAAATCACTTCTAAGTTAATTAAGAAGCATGAAGATCACATGAATAAGACAATATCCATGCTACAACATAAAGAAGTAAACAACGTTCCATGCATAACAAATAACCAACAAACATGCACATTAAAATACATATCTAAGAGATAATTAAATACAACAGAATAAAATTATATAGAAAAAACATAGAGCATTTATATTTCAAGTAAAAATTCACCAACTAGCTGCAGACCAAGGACGTTCCTCCCAACCATAGACACTTATAATCATTTACTCTTAACAACATGTCACCCTCGATCCAGGGCTATGAATCTGCAAGGACGGGTCCTAGGCTAAATCTAAAAACATACAAAAATTGGCTAACTAGCTCTTAGGTTTCCCAACCTCACAACAAATCCGAATTTCCAGCTCTCTTTCCCCCTCAGCCTACACAACCCAAAGAAATGAACACCTTTCTCTACCATGTAGTCCCTGAGGCTAATCCATTTCTCTCCAGGGCTCTAGTACTACTATTAAGGAAATATCCCTGCTGGAAACTCCAAGGATTCTCAGTTGTGGATAGTTCTATCCGAACCACCATCAATCTCATAACTAACAGGCCTTTCAATGCTCAATCTATCACATGCCTTTCAACACTAACAAAAATCCAAAGTACACCATCTCTTTTCTACTCAGCCTACACAACCCAAGAGAATGGACCCCCTTCTCTTCCACGTAGTCCCTCATGCTTTTCCATCTCCTTCCAGGGATCCAATGCTTCTGGTCAAGAATATCCATGCTAGGACTCTTAGGATTCACATATGTGAGAAAACTTAACCATGAGACACCCAAGCAACCATTCGTATCCATGCTCATACCAAGAGCACACAAATTAGCTCGAATGAGTGAGGAAAACAGAAGAAGTAGAACAAGGGGAAGAAAGATGAAAAAGACCAAAACAACCCCCAAGGGATGTTTAAATTACATGAAGACAAGAGCCACATGGCCTCCCTCCCAATAATCTCATGTAACCCCTTTTCTCCATAAAATCAATTATGGGTAAAATAAAATAATAATAAAAATACTTGGCCCCTCAAGCCCCCTCTCTCGTGGAATCATAGCCCCCTATCTCTTTTGTCCTTGTCCATCTTGCATCTATCGATGTATTTTATTAATGTATATGAAGTATTACATTTCCTAGGCACTCTTTCCCTTTTTCAACTTTACCATCTCACCAACCTAAGTCACAATTACATAATACATTATAGTTCATAAGGATTAAAACTAGGATGTCACAAAAGCTAAAGAAAAAAATGCTAGAAACACAAAACACAAAAATGAAAGCATCATAAAACAAAAGGCAAGGGTCCTCCCCATGATAAAAAACCATATATCTATCTAGCTATATATATACCATACATACATACATACATACATATATATTAAGTAGATATATTTCAATTTCAATTTTGTTGACCAAGAAACATGCTTGTGAAAGCAAGATGTGATCTCACCATGTGGATGGCTTGGTATTTTCATTTTTTTATTATCAGTTTCTAGGACACTAAGAGTCAAATCAAGGGAATCCTCATCAGGGACCCCTCAAAAACTTTCTCTTCCTTGTATCAATTGAGTGAGCTTCTTTTTTCGATTTGGTTTTATTGGATAAATCTCATGGTTCTGAACTTTGAATAACTTAGCTTGGATTGGAATACTGCATTTCTTGGGTAAGTTCAACTAAAATCCCTTGAGGGAGTCTTGAGCCTCTTTCTTTATGTAGGTGTCCTTATTCAATCCAAGCAACTTAAGATCCTAGAAGTGATAGTGACAAAAAGGGGCTAATCCCTCCTTTTATGAATTTCATGGGGCATTCATCATTTTGACCAAGTGGTGTATGTTATCTCACTCATTTAATACTAGGAAAATAGTTGCAATATAAAAGGTGTGATATTGATTGAGAAGACATTTATAATGGAATGGTAGCCTTTCTTGTGATTAACCAGATTAAAATTCAAAAATAACACATGGTTAAAGTCTCAAACCTTTTTTCAAACCGCCCAACATCTCGATAAACCTTTATTTTTCAACTAATCATATATTTTTTCATAGCTTTAGCATCCTATTGAAGGGCTATAATTGAGTTTTCAGTCCCCAAAATTTATACTCAACCTTCCTTTTCCTTACTCAGACCACTTTCCAAGCAATTCTGGGATTGTTTTCGTGTATTACAAGGTATGAACAACTTGTTGTTTGTAACTTCTATCCATATTAAATGGCATGGTTTTAGCTTTCCTAATCCATTTTAATTTTTAATTCTATTATTTTAGCATAATCCATTCACTATATAAGTGTTTTAGACATCGGTTTACCTCGAGAGCTAGTTTAGATCATTTTTCCAAGCTCAAAAGGGAGTGAACAACTTACTGCTCATTTATATTAGTTTGCTGGTCTAAAAATCAGTGATCTTTTTTTCTCACCCCTTTCCCACAAATACCATTCACATGCCTTTTTTTCCTTCTAGGGATATGAGGGAAAAAAATACCCAAGTTGGGTAGTCCTAAGAGGGCTTGCATGCAAGTCTCTCACCTCTCTTTCTTCCCCTTTCTCTTCCTTATACATCAAGACTATATGATGTGTGGGTAACCTATGCGTTTTGCTAATCTACCAAAGAGGATGTAACTAGTTCGATCACCAGATAGGTGGGATCCATCCAAATGGATGAATTTTTCTTACAATAGTAGTGTTCTACCATCTTCATTTGTTTCTTCTCTTTCTTCTAATAAAAAGGGAAAATTTGTAACATATTTTTCTTTCACAAAATTGACCTTGGTGGACATGGTATTTCTTAGTGCAAATAATTCCATAGGGGGGATTTATGCTCTATCCTCTTGATGCTGAAAAAAATGCAGTCTTTGAGCATTCTCATGTGTCCTATGTGCCACCAAATCGCATGCTTTCATGCTTGACCCTAGGTCCAACTACAATGAGGTTTATAATCTACTAGATTCTTTTTCCTATCCCTTGGCCATTGTATCCCATTTTTCTAATTAGTTTGGAGTCTATGCCTTTTGTATGATTTTCAAAATTAACAAAGGGATATTTCAAAACATATTGAGAAAGGTCCTTGGAGGGTGATATTACCATGCTTGTCTCGGTCATGGTGTCAACTTCTATAATAACGAAGGAAGGTTCCTTTGCTTCCTTGTTCTCTTGGACAACTACTTGTAGCTTGCCCAATGCCTCCTCCTTCGCTACCAATTTTTGGTTCAAATGAGCCATCATCTAGTTGAGACTTTATTTTTGTTGGTCATATAGCTAGAGTAGTTTCTTTACCAATTGTAAGATATAATTTTTTCTCATATTCCAATCTACCATAACAATGGTAATATAACCCTAGCATTCAACTAAGTGTTCCTTTAACGAATCCAATTTTTGTAAAAATATCAAGGTTCTTTTCTAGGTTTTCTATCCTCTTGTCAAACCTCTATATTTTATCCTTAAAGTGTCGATTCTCCTCTTGGATCTATGCATTAATGACCATTGGGTCTTCCAACCTTTCTCTTTACAATGGTTTTCCTATACTACATCTTGGTTTCTCCTCAAAGTGATGACAACTTCTTCTTGGTCATGAGATTCAATTCCTTTGATACCAATAATTATGGCTTATGTTTATTCTCAAAACTTATTACAAGATGGAGCTATACACTCCCAACCATAGATTTCATGTATTCTTACTCACTAGTGGTATTTTGAAAATTGTGGCTTTGGCTCAAAGATAATATTTTTTCACCATCAAGATGTTGAAAATCCTCTTCATCCTCTCATATTTGAAAAAACTTCCAGTCCTCCATTGTAACATCCTGCTCTGGAGCACTGAGAAAACTTATTCTTTGAGGACACTTGCTCGCAAGTGATCTGGACTTTTATGATGTTAAACCATTTATCCTTGATTATGATGTGTTATGATAGATGACATGATGTTTTTACTACTTTGATGTAGATAGGTGTTGTTGACTCAGTTTCATTGAGTGTGCAAGGTTTCGGACCTTGAGGATGCAGAGGCATCGGAAAACCCCTTGGACTCCGGATTAAGTCAGGGAGTGTTCTATTTGGGTTGATTTATTTACTAAGATATTTCATTGATTTGATGATATGATGTTGACATGTTCTGACACGATTGTTGATGATGCAGGCTAACGATAGCTTGCTGACCAAACTCACATATGGAGTAAAGGGGCCACACACAATTTCTAGAGAGGTTGAGGGAGAGGACTGGACAACAGCCCTACCACAACCTACTAGAACTCCCATCGTGGCTCGAACTATAGGTTAACGATTACCTAGTTTGAGAGGATCTATGATGCCGTGAGGGCAGACTGCGACACTCGCTCATGATGATTCTAAGGGGTGCGCAATAAGGTGGTGGCCTTATTCCTTAAAGCCCTTAGTCTCCCACAAGTTCACCTGGTGGAGTGTTGACTCCAAGGGTTATAGATGTCTACCAATCAGTCAAGTTGGCGAGTGGCACCCTTGGAGCACGTGGTGCATCCTGAAGGGAACGTCGTGCAAAAGAACCACAAGAAGCAAGTGGCACCCTTGGAGCACATGGTGCATCCTGAAGGGCACGTCGCGTAAAAGAAACGAATGGGGCGAGTGGCACCCTTGGAGCACGTAGTGCATCCTGAAGGGTACGTCGCGTTGATGATGATGAAGAAACGAACCTAGATGGCTCTGAGACTTTAATGCCTTAAGAAATCCTTAAACAACTTCTCTAACCAAGTGTCACCCAGTTCAGAATCTAAGTCCTAAGTCTAAAACTTTTCTAAGGTAAAAATTTAGTCTAACCTTAAGAAAAAGACCCTAGAATAAAAATAACATTTTAAACAAAAACCCGCTTAAGTAATAGTTTGATCTTCATGAAATTCTTGGGGTAAATGACGAGAATAAGAATTTAATTAAAACTAATGGTTTTAAAATTTTGCAAAGAAGAAATTGTTTCCTAACTTGTGAAAATACAAAAGATATTAAATAAATAATAAATGGGAAAGATTTAATAGCGCAACTGCCATTTTGGGTCTAACAAAAAGGGGAAAGAAGGGAATAATAAGAATTAGGAAACTAAGTAATGGAGAAAACTTAATAAAGGAAAGATGGGAACTTATGGTAAAAAACAAGGTCAACATACTAAGGAATCTTCAGTTAAGAACCTACTAATCTGAGCAAATTTAGTAACATCTTTTTTTTAGGAAAGAATTTAAAACATGTAAGGGGATCTAAGAACACCTAGGAGTAAATTTAGGAGCGACTCTAGGTGGGTGAGGGATTTGAGACAATTAATAAATTTAAAGAAAATATTTATTGGAGAAAAGAGGGGGACGGACGACACTTCTGCGATGGATAATATTTAGAATATTTTATTGAAACTTAATTTAAAATGTGAATTAGGAAAGTTTGTGCGTCTCAAAACTCTATAAAAGAAAAGGGAGATGAGGAAGATGGGGATCGTCTGTTAGCGTAACGTTATGCTGCCAGATTGTGGCTTGACTGATTACTTGTGGAGAGTTGGGATTTTTCCATCTCTGATTGGAGTGGTAGCTTGGCCTTGCGAGGCGAGATGGGAAGCTAGACTTACCATCTAGATTTTGTGTGGCCCCTTTGTGGCTCGGGGGGCTAAGGGGGAAGAAGAGTACCTCTAGCGATTGGCTGGGAGGTACCGGTGAGGTCTCTATGGTCGGCGAGTAGGAGCAGGATGGAGCGCACGGACAACGCTTGGAGCAGGAAAAAGGAAACGATATGCCCTTTAATTTTGCAGTGTAGATTGCTTAAGATTTAAGCTTGGTTGGCTTGTTGATTTAGAAAAAAAAATGAATTGGTTAAATGTGTTAATGTTCTGTCTGAATTTGATTGAAATTGTTTCATGGCTGAAGGTTAGGTGTTTGCATTTGGAATGGAAGCATTTTCTTTTCTGGAATATTTAGTTCATTGTATTACTAATGAAACCTCGGCTGCCATTCAATAACCCTCCCTAGCCCATGTCGTTGCGTTCACCTTACTCTTCATTTTCATTTTATTTATTTTTACATTGGCCACTTCTCATGTATAAAGGGATAAGTTAGTTTTGTACTGATGTGTTCTGGCAGTTTGAGTTTGCGTTGTTACCCTTCCTGGCAAATTAAAATATGAGTATTACTCCTGGAATTTTTTTTTGTTTGAAATTTTGGATCTGAGATTTGTTCTGGCAATAGATAACACAGCTATTATTTCGAAAAAGGAGAATGAAATTCTCACTGCGCGCTACTATACATCCCTGCATTTTCGTTTTTTTTTATCCTTGAGTTTTGTTGTTATTGTCTTCATTGTGTGTATGGAATTTATAGGTTAATGGTTGTGTGTATGGCGTTTATATCCCAGTGGGCGTTTATATGTTAATGGTTGTTTTTAACCAGTGGGCATTTTTAAGTTAATGGCTGTGTGTGTGTATAATTGGGGTGTTTTTCGGTTAAGACTATGGGAGTTCTAATCTCTGTGGGGGATATTTACTTGTACTGGGCTTTTCGTTATTATGTGTATTGTTATAGTGGTAATGGTTCAGAAAATTTTCGTTTTGGGTAATTGTTCTGAAATTTTTGGCTCTGGCAAACTCGTTGCATGTTGTGGGTTGCGGGTTACTAAAGGGAATTAAAACCAAATTAAATTCGACCTGGAAATAGGGGCTTGGCATTTTCATTGATATTTGGATATCATATTTCTTCTGGCCTTAGGCTTTTAGCAATTTTGTTTTGAAAATGTGGATACCAGATTTCATTCTGGCATTGGCATTGGCATTTTCGTGTGGAAAATTTAGATCTGTGAGTCTCTTCGTTTTCGTGAAGGATGTCCACGTGATTCCCAACCACTTAATTGATGTGTTTCCTGTTTATTACCTATACATTTTACCTTCACCTTTACCTCAGCATGTAAATTTGCCCAGCCATCAAGCTGTGCCTCAACAGTTTGATTATATCTCTGTGTTTTTGTTGACCATTACCTCAACGAGCAATTCACCCAATGACTAGGATGATCTTACCAACTATCTAACTATTTATTTTCTCAGTAAATATCACCTCCGATTCTCTGCGTTTTTGGCAATTCGTTTCCCAGATTTCTCTTCATTTGTGGCCAATCATTTCCCCAGATTTGTCTGCATTTTTGGTAATTCGTATCCCCTTAATTAATTGTGATTTTTGGCAATCTGTCTCCTCAGATTTTCCTGGGTTTTTACCTACTCTCAGACTTTTAGTTTATGCCCATCATTCGATTCCATTGCCTTCGGTGCTCAGTTAACTGCGAGGAGATCGCTATTAAACCAACGTGGGTTCTTTCCCTCAGGGTATGCTGCCAAGGATTCGGTTGTAATTAAATTTGCCAGTTTGAAATGATTCTGTCAGTTTTAAATGTAATCCTGACAGTGAGATTTATTTCCGTCAGTTTATCTCAACATTGTTTAATCTAGGCGTATTCATTACAGCGTATTCATTATTGTGTATTCATTACAGTGTTGTTAAATTACCGTGTATTCATTACAACGTTGTTAAATTAATTTAAATTAGCATGGTTAAATTAGCATGGTTGTATTCATTACAACATTGCTAAATTAGTTTAAATTAGTTGTGGTGTATGGTTAAGGTATTGTAGTCCGTTGATGTTTTATTTATAATTGCCTTGAGAAAAATGATTAGAATAGATTATTCTAATCATGATTTACAAGATTTACATTCTAACCATAATTTCCATGTATTGCCATGTATTCTAATCATTTACATTGCCAAGATTTACATTCTAATCATAATTGCCATGTATTCTAATCATAATTGCCATGTATTTACAAGATTATTATGATCATTCTAATCATAATTGCCATGTATTGTAGTTGTATTGTAGTCCGTCGGTGTTTTATTAGAATAGATTTACAAGCACTAGTCATGATTAGAATAGATTATATCAATTCAGAGGTGGTAGCATACTCTCGTGTTTCTTGTTTATCTTCATATATGATTCTCTTGCTAAATTATATTTGCATAGTGGATTGATTAGCCATAGCAGATTATTTTTGGGCACAGTGATAGGTATGATGGACATGTGCCTCGTCACTTCATCTAGGAATGTTATATATAGTAGAACCATTGAATGTTTAATTCTGCACCTAGAAGTAAAGTAGATGACTACCCTTGCTTCTTGAGTTGAATAAATTTGTTTCCATTTCACTCGCACTTATGTTGTGTCTTGATGGAATTGGTAATCAGGTTCTCTTGCACCGTGGAATTCATATAATGTGTGTTGATTTATAGAACTTTATCGCGCAACAATCGTCCTTGTTGGTGGTTGATTGGTTAGTCAGTTTGCTCTGGTTTGAGTAAGATGGGATGTAGACACCTCCATGTTCCTCAGAACAGTCGCCAACCTTGAGACCTTAAATGGTTAAAATTGATGGGAACCTAGGCTTGAGCGTTTATTATGTGTCTTGGAGGTCCTAACCATTGCAGGGTAGGATGGGCGGGAAGTCAGTCTTACTTATTGTCGTATGATCATCGTTAAACGCATGTTGTTACTGTGGTACGTCGTATGTCATCTTGCTGTGTTCGTCATGTTTGCATCTTGTTCGTCGTCGGGTTACTAGTTTCTTCCTGAGAAGTCGGCCAGGAGCCTATCTGACCTTCTCTCTCTCCGGAGCAGAGGACTAAGATTAAACGCCCTTCTTTCCTATGCGGAAATAGTAAATTCTACCATTTTGGATTCTTCCTTCTATCTATGGTTGTTTAATGCTTGCAGTTGCTTGTTGTGCGCCTTATGTCCTCTTGTTGTGATCATCATGGTTGCTTCTGGTTAGTCGTCGGGTGGCGACGTAGAGTCAAGTGTGTCTGTTACCTTTTTGCACGCACGCACACACCTTAAACAAAAAACAATTTTGCACCTGTTATCAGAGTTGTTGTCATAACGAGGAGGTATTGTTACATCCATCCTTTTGCTACTGCTCATTCTTCCCCAAGCTTGATTTTATTTCCATCTCTTCAATTGTATTTCCATCACACAAGCATTCGTTTGTTATAGAGATAACTTGGAATAATTGGTATAAAATGATTCATTTCATCTTGTTGTAGCCAAAATGAGAACTTTGTCCTTTGGTCTTCAAGTTGTTTTCCAATGGACCATTGACTTCAAAATTTGTTAAGAATTTCTCCCTTTTACAAAGTTTGGAGGAGTTATTTTAGATCCATTTTGGATAATAATGTTTAGGATATGTTTGTGGGTATAATTCCGTAATTTTGACTTATGAATCTAGTTTTTATATCTCCATGAACTACATGTTTTTGTAAAACATTGAAACTACTATATATAAAACAAAATTTTCACGGCCAATTGCTATCTTTTTCTTTATATGTGTTGATTTGAAGGTGTGATTATGTACAAGTTTGTTCCTTTAATTTAATTTAATGTGTTAAATGGTAGTCCAAACCATGGTTTTCTAGATTATGTGTGAAATCATTTTGATTTCTTGGGACATGAATAAATGTTATATAATCAAGTTTTGTTACAAGAAGCCTTACCCCTAGGAATTTCCTAAGTAAACGTGGATTTATAACATAGAATAAATTATTTAGTTGTCTAACTAGTATCTATGAGTCTAGGTGAAGTATCAAGTAATGAATATGTTGTGTTGCAGCACCAGATAAAAAAAAAAATAATAGTTTCATACTGAACTTCATTTTTATTGGCACATTTGAAGCACATTCCATTAGAATGCAACATGTTGAGGGAAGGACTGAAAATAATCCATGCAATTGAAGCTAGGTTCCTTGAATGTTAGATTGCATCATAAAAGATCTAATATGAGAAGATACTCTTATTGTCATATGGATAATTAGGAAATAAGTAATGAGAAACAATAAGGCAAGAGGATGTGTAAAAGTTGTACACAAAAGTGCAAGGATGAAACTATACACTACACAAATAGTAAGATTCATCATTCAAGCATAGGGGTCCGAAAAATAAAACCCATTGTAAGGGTTATTTGGAGGAAAAGAAGATTCACTGAGACATGATCTAGAAGGGAAGTTGAATTGATGCTTTTGTGGGCTGTAGAATGCAAGCTAGTCAATAGTCACTTTAAAGTGCTCACATGAAAAATTGAAGATATTGTCACTTTCAAAGATTGTATACAAACATGAATTAGAAGAATTTTGTATTCTAAAGGTTTGAACATATGATTGTAATATCAAGTGCAACATTTTTTCCACTCAGTTAGATTGGTATGTTTAGACAAACTCCTTCAGGCTCAATTTGTTTCCCATCAAAGACCCATAGCATAGTTGATGACTCAACCATTGTGGGGAAATTTTCATTTATGGAAAGTGTACATAGAAATTCTATAAGAGGTGGACCATTAATCAAATTTACACTTATTAATTATAATACCATCGATGTTTTTTAAAATAGAAATGATGAAATTGTGTTGAGCCAAAATGCAATGGACAAACCTGTACAGTGTATAGTACACAATTTGTGAAGACTTATATAATCATCAAGATGCTTAAGAATTCCAGTATTTGGGATAAATAGTATTAACCATGTTTGTCTCTTCCAATGTTTACTAAGTGTGAGTGTGTTAGAGTGTGGGAGAATGAGAGATAAATACAAAGAGGAGGGGTAGAGACAAAGTGTGAGAGGGAGGGAAAGGGAGACAAAGATGGGGGGTAGATAGAAGGATAATGAGAGGAAGGGAAGCAGAGAGGGAGACATAGAAGGGGTGTAGAAAGAGATTGACATGAAGGGGGGATACAGAGGGAGACATAGAGGGGGAATAGAATTTTACAATGTATATGAATAAAATTTGTATATTCGAAAAGCTAATTCAATTTCTTGAGTTTCATCTTCTTACACCATATTCAAATTCATTGTAAAAATACCTTGAATAATCCCTCCAAGTTAACATATTGTTGTTTTTCTAGGTTTGAATTGCCATCAACACGTCATGAGAGACCATCATTAGCTTGCAAATAACCATACAAAATTCATTATGAGATCATGTCCATAATGTTTTTATTTAATTTGTGAGTTAAGATTAATTTCTATGTGCATTGTCAACACCTATTGTAGTGTGTGTCATTAGTTGAGGTTGAGGGTTTACAAAGGAAATGCCATATAAATTATTTCATGTTGAGTAGAAATATGACATAGTGAGGTTGG
>SNQJ01S0005777.1:138749-159243 GCA_010110895.2 Picea sitchensis
ATGCGTTATGGGTTGATGACATGTTGTTTTACTACATTGACATAGACAGGTGCTATTGACTTCATTTTACTGAGTGTGTAGGGTTTTCGACCCTGAGGATGCAAAGGCATTGATGGAACCCCTTGGACTCCGGATCGAGTCAGGGAGTGTGTCATTGGGGTTTGGTTGTTTTACTGTGATATTAGTGCATCTGACTAGATGATATGATGTGGATATCTTCTGACATGATTTGTTGATGATGCAAGTTGACGATAGCTTGTCGACCAGACTCACATATGGAGTAAAGGGGTCACACATGACTACCAGAGATGTTGAGGGAGAGGTTTGGACAACATCCCTACCACAACCTACTAGCACTCCCATCGTCTCTCGAACTGTAGGTTAACGATTACCTTGTTCGAGAGGACCCACGATGTCGTGAGGGAAGACTGCGATAGTCGCTCATGATGATTCTAAGGGGCACGCAATAAGGCAGGGGCCTTATTCCTTAGAAGCCCTTAGTCTCCCACAAGTTCACCTGGCAGAGTGTTGACTCTAGGGGTTATTGATGTCTACCAAACCAGTCAAGAGGCGAGTGGCACCCTTGGAGCACGTAGTGCATCCTGAAGGGCACGTCACGCAAAGGAACAAATGAGGCGAGTGCCACCCTTGGAGCACATAGTGCGTCCTGAAGGGCATGTCGCGCAAAGGAACAAATGAGGCAAGTGGCACCCTTGGAGCACCTAGTGCGTCCTGAAGGGCACGCCACATTGTTGATGATAGAGGGATGAACCTAGATGGGCCTGAGACAAATAACATGTTAAGTAATTTTTAAAAACAATTTCTTTAATTAAATGTCTCTCGGTACGAAATTTAAGGCCTAAGTCTAAATTACGCTAGTGATAAAATTTTGTCTTCTATAAAAAAAAAATAGTAGTAAAAAAAAAAACTTAAATAATAATTTTGACCTTCGTTAAATCTTGTAACATGAAGGGAGTAAGAAATTAAGTTATTCATAAAAAAAATAAAAAAATGTGTTAATAAATGTAAAAAGGGGAATAAATTATTTGATCTTTTTGATCATTTAAAAAAAAAATACTAATTAAATGATAAAAGGGAAAAGGGGTTAAATTCCACACCTGACATTTTGAGTTCTAATTAAAAAGGAGAAAGAGGGAAAAATAAGAAAAAAATTTAGGAAACTAGGGAAAAGAGGTAACATAAAAAGGGAAAAAGGGGAACTTAAGGGAAAAAGTGAAAAGTCAACTTAGAAAAGAATCTACCATTTAAGAGCCTTCTAATTTTAAACTGAATTAACAACTTCATGGTAGGGAAAACCTTTAAAACCTATAAGGGAATTTGGGGACACCTAGGAGTGATTCTAGGAGTAACTCTAGGTGGGTGAGGGAAATAAGATAATTAATTAATTAAAGAAAATAATTAATGGAGGAATGTAGGGGATGGGTGACACTTGTACGGAGAAGAATTTTTAGTAATTTATTTTTAAAATTTTAATTACATGAGATTTTAGGAAAGAAAGGAAGTTTGAAACTCTATAAAATGAAGGAAGGAGAAGGATGAAGGATCATCTTATGTTGGCATAACATTACGCTGCAGAAATATCTACTTGACTGATTTACTTGTGGGAGTTGGGAATACCCAGCTCGGAGAGGAGTGGTAGCTCGACCTTGTGAGGTGAGCTGGGAGCTAGACGAGATCTATGGATAGTATGTGTGGCCCCTTTGCGGCTCGGGGGGATAGGGGGGAATAAGAGTACCCCTACCATTGGTTGGGAGGTACCAGTGAAGTCTCGCTAGTCGGAAAGCAGGAGTAGCTAGGAGCGGGAGGGAATTCATTCGGAGCAGGCGAACAGGCAATGATACGCTTTCTTCGTTTGAATGGTAGATTGTTGTAGGTTGTATGATTAGATATGCATGTTGATTATGTAAGTAGACTGGATGTTTATATTGATATATGAATTTTTTCTTATCCTAGATCATTGGCTGTCGTCTCCTATGGCCTTGTTTTCTCGCTTGTCGTGACCACCTTGTGTGTTGATTGTGACCTTGAGGTTGTTTATCCTTCGTCCCTAGCTCACCAGTCTTTGCCTGAGCAGTCGACCAGGAGCCTGATCTATGGTCGTCGCCTTAGCGTTAAAATACCTATGGATCTCAATGCCCTACTTTTATGTGCGAGCATGGTGAAGCAAAGGCAAACCTTTCAGTCGTCTACCTCTATGGATGTCCTTGTCGGATTGTTGACTTGCATCCTTTAGTACGGCCTCTGCGTCTGGATAATCTTGCCTCCTTACTATGTACTTCTCTGCGCATTGACTGATAGAATCCCTGTGATCCCTTCGATAAGTTATCCTTATGACCCTCATATTCTCTTACTGTTGTCAACATCTTTATATTGGTATCTCGATATGTGAAAAGAATTTAACTTCTTTCTGCGTTTGTTTCATGTGGATTGATTTGTTTTTATTATTCTGCATTGTCATTATGTAATGGAGGTAAAAACATTACCTTTGCAATGGTAATTTTGTAACAGATGTAAAAATATCTGTATTAACTCTGCAATTTTAAATAGATGATGGATGAAAAAAGGGTATTACTTCAGCGTTGGTCATTATGTAATGGTTGTAAGATCTTACTCAACGGTAGTAAATATGTAACACATGTAAAGTGTTGTCTTTGCATTTTAATGAATGATCTCTAGTTTTGTAATTAAATGTCATCGACAATTTTAATGATTTTTCCCGGTGAAATTCTATGTGGTGGTTATACTTCAGGTCTTCCCTTACTGTGCAAAATTTCACCTTTCATTTTCACACCTTGGGCCAATGATTTTACCCTGCCACTTTACTGAAATCAATTGGTAGTTCGAGGATTTTGGACTACGTTTTTATTTATTTCTCCATGTGGTTGAGTGGTAATTTTTGAATGCCTTTCTCCTCTGCAATTAATACCCCTATGGATGAAACTTAGCCTGCTATTTCACCCTCTTTCTTTTACCCTTGATGACTGTGATTCTCCCTTTTAATTGGCGGCGAAATTGAAGATAAAACACAACCCCATCATCTTGTTGAAACTCTGCAAACTCCTTTCTCCATTGGACTGTGTTCGACAGTTCATTGTGAATAGTAAGTCGAACAGTGTTTAATATTAGAGCAATTTCTCACACCTTTATGAATATCCTTTCTATTGTCTTACCCCACACTTCACCTTATTTTAGGACAAATTTAGCTCGCCCTTGCCCACCTAATGACAAGATTTAAATCTTTTGGGTTTGCATTGAACGTTTTTACACAGGGTTTTTTTTTTAGCTGTGGAAGCGTTTCTTTTATTGATTAAGGATCCCCTCTACCATCTTACCTTGACAATTGTCTACACAATTCGCGACATAAAACTTACCACCATTCAAAAATTTTAGATGGCGATTTTCCCTTTTCGATTGACCACGCTCTTCCTGGAAATCATGACTGAGACTGTGTTGAAGTTTTGCGGCTACACCCTTGATACCTGGTGGAATTGTTGCTAGATTCTTGCGATTTCCATATGTCTGAATATCACCCGCCTTCTATTTTAGCAAAGGATTTCACTTTCGAAAATTTACCTTTTTACTGTCCAGGGCCCAAACTAGTTCTAAAATTATGGATGTACCAAAACAAATGATTATACCACTCTGTAAGAAATGAAGGTGTTTATTTTCTAAAATTTTTATATTTTATTTATTGATAATGGTGCATTGGAAAAAAAAACAAGATGTTAATAAGTTTCAGTGTAGTGTAGATTTATGGCTATCTAAACCATACACTACAATGTTGTTCATGATTTAGTCTGCGTCAACCTGCCCAATGGACCTGAATTGAAAGCTGTGATAACCATGTTTTAATCCTGTAGATGGTTTAAAGCAGTGTTCACATATCCACCCTATGATGAGCGCGAGTTGAGTCTTAACTCACACCTGGATTTCGGGTTGGGGTAACTGCATTAAATCCTGGGTTTATACAACATTTTTTCATTTTTACGGAGCTTCCTTCGATCTCTAAATAACATTAATAATTATTGTGTGGGACAATGATTCAGTAATATGTGGCTTAACATTTTACATATGTCTATCTCTGTCTGCTTTAATGATTCGGTGTAGACCTTAGATTCTGACTCCTCCTTGCGTTGTACTCAGAGATTTCATGCTCACACTCAGCCTTTAATGACAGACTCGTAGCTTTTATTAATGCCATATTTATACATTGTAGAAAGAGTGCTAAGAAGGTATGTAAAGTAACTCTGTCATATCAATTTGGTTTCACTATTAAATTAAGACTTAGATGTTTAGAGAGTGTGCTCAAATAAGTGTGTTAAGTAAATGAGTTTATGTTTAGTTGATTTATTCTGACAAGTCCTAAATAATGTAATACTTAGATTTATCATTTGAAAAATTTCAAGTGTTTTGTAAAATTTTAATATCAATAATTATATCTTGTTATTGAGAAGAGGGGAAGGTTCATGACCTTTTAGATGTATATAAATTAATATAAAAAGGGATAGGGGATAGATTCACTTTTGGAATTGATATCTTATTAAATTAGTATAAGAAAGGAAAATGGTAACTTCTTAATGACTTGAGGTATTAAGTTATTTCCTTTTATGGTTTTTCTAGTAGGTCCATAAATGCTAAGTACCATAGTAAAGAAAAATAAATTGACTTGCACATAAACATAGGAATATCTTATTCCATTTAGGGAGTGAAATTACTTTAAGATTGTTAATATGATTGTTCAAGTAATAGCTAGTTGGGTAGAGATGTGGATTAATATGGAATTGTTCATTTAGGTGGTAATAATATTAAAATTTGTTAGGAGAACGAAGACTAGATTGCAAACCTTAGACTTGTTAAATTAGATAGGTAATTGGTGTTTTCTAAATTGTATTATAATGCACGAATGTGATAATGCTATCGATCGCTGTGGAAGTTCAAGATACATGCATCCTTTTTATGATGGTTGTGCCTGGATGATCATGATGTTGTAATTTAGCTTAGTCGACTTGGACTTGTTGTTTTGGGTGGGATGTGGACACCTCCTTGTTCCTCAGAACAATCGCCAGCCTTGAGACCTTAAATGGTCAAAATCGATGGGAATCTAGGCTTGATCATTGCTTATGTGTCCTGGAGGTCCTAACCATTGTAGGGTAGGACAGGCAGGTAGTCATTTGTATTCTTGTCGATTGAGTTCGTACATTCCTTCCAGGTGCTTGATGTGCTACTATGTTGGGTCGTCATGTTGTTGTTGCGTGAGTTGCTTGCGCCTTGTTCGTCATCATGTTGTGTTGTCGTGTATATTGACATAATTACCTTCATAGACACACACACAAAAAAATAAAATTGCGCTTGTTATTTGAGGCTTGTTGTCATGATGAAACGAGAGGTTTGTTACATATGGTATCAAAGTGGGTTCAACCCACGACTTGGGATCACTACGGATTTCATTGATATGATTGATTATACTGTTGTTGATCAAGTTGACTTGTGTGCATGCAGGTAATCATGATTAGAGGATCCCTCAGAGGCAGACGACAGGGTGCTAGGGGAGGAGGCGTGACGCCTTGAGTAGCATCCACGCCTGAGGCATCTAACACCTAGGGATATGAACAGGTTCTTGGACAGGAGCAGATAGAAGTTGGTGATGTAATCAGAATGATGAGATATTTTCAGCGCATGTCCGAGGCTCTAATCAACCGTTTGGACATAGATGAGGCCAGGGTGTCGACACCCGCTGAGGTTCCACTGCGCGCTCTGGTCGGTACTGGTAGAATTCACAATGAACTCGAGAAGGTCAAATTTCCTGAGTTCTTTGGTGCCTCGGACAGCGTAGCCGCCAAGGCATGGTTGAAGAATATGGCGATGTGCTTTTCACTTCGCGATTATACCTCCAACATGAAGGTCCGCATGGTAGTCTTTCAACTGAAGGGGAACACTCTTCTATGGTGGAAGACGCTCCTACCATAGCTGAACGTGGCCGTTGAAGATGTGTCATGGGAACTGTTTGAGGAATAGTTCTAAGAGAGGTACCTTTCAGAGGAATTCATTGAGCGTAAACTCAATGAGTTCAATGCCTTATAACAGTGTGGTTGTACAGTGCCCGAGTAAGAGGCCCGTTTTATGGAGTTGCTCCGATATGCTCTACACCTTAACATTGAGAAACGTAAGGTCAACAGGTTCATGTTCATCCTTAACGAAAACCTACGTCCAAAGGTTAGGATTTTGATGCCTCAAATCTTGCATGATGTCGTCCAAAAGACCCTCATAGCAGAGAAGGATCTTGTCAGTGGGGGTCAGACCAAGACTCCAGCGAGACTAGCAAGGCAGATTTCAAATGGAGCACAACAGCATCAGACACCAGCCAGACATACGTCGGGATATCGTGGCTTCCAGAGGGGATCCACTTTCACTACACCCTGACGATCGACGCCTCAGTAGCGGACACCTTAATGGGGACCACAACATCAGCAGTAGCATAAGTTTAGGCATGTTCAACAGAACGGACCAAGGTTCCAGGACAGTGGGCTGTCATATTCTACTTCGGGTACTAGGACTACTGGGCCGAAGAAGGGATGATGGACATGTGGGCAGCCACACTACTAGTGCGACTGCCCTGTGGAGAGGACCAGAGTGTCTGGATCAGCTGGACCCACTACTATGGGAGATATGGGAAAGGCACATCGGATTCATGCAGTAGTGAATAACTGTCAGGCAAAGCACCAGTTGACTATGCTCGAGACGAAAGGTACCGTCACTGACCAAAATATTAGTATTTTGATAGATCTCGGTGCTACCGAGACTTTCATTTCTGGTGCAACTCTAAAAAGGATTAAGGTAAAGGCAGTCGAACAGGATGATTTTAGCTTCGTGGAGATGGCTTCAGGAGCCAAACAAAAGGTTGGAGGAAATATTTCAGGATGTATCCTTTACCTAGGAGAGTTTGTCACGAGGGCCAACCTGTACGTCATGATCTTAGGATCTTATGACATCATGATTGGTATGGACTGGTTGGAATCGCATGAGGTGATACTCAACTGTAAGACAAAACGATTGAGCTTGGTCGATGACGAGGGACAAAGACGGGTGATTGTAGGTTAGAAACAGGGATTTTCCCTGAGGTTCATCTCCTCCTTGCAACTTCGGAAGAGCATGCACAAGGGGTGAAAGATTTATGCGATCCTTGCGTTAAACGAGAAGGGACTAGCGGAAGGTTTAGAACACCTTCCGGTGGAGAGAGAGTTTGCAGACGTGTTTCCGGAGGAGTTACCTGGGTTTCCGCTGGAGAGGGAATTGGAGTTTACCATAGACCTAAAACCAGGGACTGAACCAATAGCAAGAATGCCTTATCGGATGTCGACCCTGGAGTTACAAGAGTTGAAAATTCAATTGAAGGAGTTGCTAGACCTAGGACTGATACATCCTAGTGTGTCACCGTGGGGTGCACCTATTATTTTCATATGAAAGAAGGATGGATCGTGGAGGCTTTGTATTGACTACCATCAACTGAACAAGGCCACGATCAAGAATTAGTATCCATTGCCGAGAATCGATGATCTGTTCGATCAAATGAAGGGTGCGACAGTGTTCTCCAAGATCAATTTGTGATCAGGGTATCACCACTTACAAATCAAGGAGGATGACGTTCCTAAGACCGCCTTTAAGACAAGGTTTGGACATTATGAGTTTATTTTTTTACCGTTTGGACTGACAAACACCCCAGGGGTATTTATGAGTTTGATGAACGGGGTGTTCTGCGAGTACTTGGACAAGTTCATCCAAGTGTTCATTGACAATATTTTGATTTACTCTTGGACAACGGAGGAGCATGACAAGCACTTGTGCTTGGTACTATAGTGTTTGCGAGAGCACAAATTGTATGGGAAGTTGTCCAAATGCTCATTTTATCAAACGAAGATTCACTACTTAGGGCATGCCATCTCTGACGAAGGCATTGTCATGGAACCAACAAAGGTTGAGGCTATCATGGAATGGCATGCATTGACGAATGTCCCAGAAGTGCATAGCTTCATGGGTTTAGCAGGATACTATCGACGGTTCATCGAGGGGTTTTCGAAGATAGCAAATCCGATCACGAAATTGTAGAAGAAAAACAAGTTTGTTTGGACCGAGAAATGCGCGAAAGCATTTCGGAGGCTCAAGGAGTTGTTGACAACAACACCGATACTAAAGGTCCCTGACATGGATGCGGACTTCTTGGTATGCACCGATGCATCCAAGGAAGGCTTAGGCAGAATATTGATGCAATATGGACAAGTAATCACTTACATTTCAAGGAAACTGAGAAGGCATGAGGAGAACTACGTGACACACGATTTGGAGTTGTTAGCCATCATTTATGCCTTAAAGGTTTGGAGACACTACCTTGTCGGACGAAAATTTGAACTAAATACTGACGATTGTGGACTACAACACATATTTACACAAGGTGACCTGAATGCACGACAATGGTGTTGGTCGGAATTGCTTAGCGAGTACGACTTAGAGATTACTTACATAAAAGGAATAGTGAATAGAGTGGCGGATGCATTGAGTCGAAGACCACACATCTTTTCAATGCTGCCTCTTCAGATGAATCTACATGAAAATATTCTCACTTTATAACGTGACAATGACTGGTACAAAGAGGTTGAGGGTTTTATCGGACAAAACACAATGATGGTACCACGATTTGAAGGATTTTCTTTTGATAGCGATGGTTTATTGAGGTTTAAAAGTTGGATCTATGTACCACCAAATGACGAGTTGACAATGTTGATCCTAAGCGAGGCTCATAGAGCAGTATACATGGCTCACCCAAGAGTCACGAAGATGAGGGAAAACCTTGAACCCTTATTCTTCACGAAGGGAATGAAGGCATAAATAGTCAACTATGTGGCCAGATGTCTAGAATGTCAGCAAGTAAAGGATGAACATAGACACCCAGCAAGACTACTACAACCACATGCTATGCCAGAATCGAAATGGGAGGTTATTTCAATGGATTTTATTGTTGGATTGCCACTAATGACAAGGAGACATGACTCAATTTTCATAGTAGTAAACACTCTGATGAAGAGTGCTCACTTTATTCCTGTGTGTATGACGTATCAAGAACCTGACATAGCTAGAGTTTTCATTAGTGAGATTGTGAGGTTGCATGGTGTGCCTAAGAGGATTATATCCGATCGAGGATCGGTGTTTATTGGATGATTTTCGACGAGTTTCCAAGAAGCCTTGGGAACCCAAATTAACTTTAATACTGTGTATCACCCGGAGGCTGACGGGCAGACCGAATGAACAAATTAAACCCTCAAGGACATGTTGCACATGTACGTTATGGACCAACAAAAGTGTTAGGAGGAATTCTTGCCACTAGTAGAGTTCTCTTACAACAACAGTTACTAGAGAACCATTAAGATGGCGCCTTTCGAGTTTCTCTATGGGCGACCGTGTCGAATGCCTTTGAGTTGAGATCATCTCGAAGATAGCATCCTGGTGGGACTAGAAGCGATCCAAGAAATGGAAGGGAAAATGAAAAAAACAAGACAAAGGATTAAAGAAGCGCAGGATCGACATAAGAGTTATGTCGATGCACACTGTGTCGACCATAGTTACGAGATCGACGATCGAGTCTTCTTGCGGGTTAAACTGCATAAGAGTTTTATCAAGTTTGGGAAGGGAGCTAAACTCTCTCCTAGGTTCGTGGGACCTTTCGAGATTGTGGAAAGAAAGGGGCTCGTGGCCTATCAACTAGCCTTGCCTGATTCCTTGAGGCGTATGCATGTTGTTTTTCATGTATCTGTTTTGAGACATTATATTAGTGATCCTACACATGTTATTGACATGATTTCCTTACAGGTATCGGATGAGGGAGCGCTCACAGCTGAGGTCAAGGTTTTGAGGACACTTGCTCACAAGTGATCCATATTTTTATGCTATTAAAACTTTTGACTTTGATTATGATGCGTTATGGGTTGATGGCATGTTGTTTTACTACATTGACATAGACAGGTGTTGTTGACTCAGTTTTACTGAGTGTGTAGGGTTTTGGACCCTGAGGATGCAGAGGCATCGATGGAACCCCTTGGACTCTGGATCGAGTCAGGGAGTGTGCCATTGGGTTTTGATTGTTTTACTGTGATATTAGTGCATCTGACTAGATGATATTATGTGGATATGTTATGACATGATTTGTTGATGATGCAGGCTGATGACAACTTGCCGACCAGACTCACATATGGAATAAAGGGGTCACACACAACTACCAAAGATGTTGAGGGAGAGGTGTGGATAACAGCCTTACCACAACCTACTAGCACTCCCGCCGTGGCTCGAACTGTAGGTTAATGATTACCTAGTTCGAGAGGACGCACGATGCCGTGAGGGAAGACTATGACAGTTTTTCACGATGATTCTAAGGGGCATGCAATAAGGCGGGGGCCTTATTCCCTAGAATCCCTTAGTCTCCCACAAGTTCACCAAGGGGACTGTCTACTCCAGGGGTTATTGATGTCTACCAAATTAGTCAAGAGGTGAGTGGAACCCTTGGAGCACATAGTGCATCATGAAGGGCATGTCGCACAAAGGAACAGATGACGTGAGTGGCACCCTTGGAGCACGTAGTGCGTTCTGAAGGGCACATCAGGCAAAGGAACATATGAGGCAAGTGACACCCTTGGAGAACCTAGTGCATCCTGAAGGGCACGTCACATTGTTGATGATAGAGGGATGAACCTATATGGCCCTGAGACAAATAACATGTTAAGTAATTTTTAAAAACAATTTCCCTAATTAAATGTCTCCCAGTAGGAAATTTAAGGCCTAAGTCTAAATTACGCTAGTGATAAAAATTTGTCTTCTATTAAAAAAAATATAGTAATAAAAAATAAAAAAAACTTAAATAATAATTTTCACGTTCGTTAAATATTGTAACATGAAGGGAGTAAGAAATTGAGTTATTCATAAAAAAAATAAAAAAATCTGTGGTAATAAATGTAAAAAGGGGAATTAATTGTTTTATTTTTTTGATCATTTAAAAAAAAAAATCCTAATTAAATGATAAAAGGGAAAATGGGTTAAATTCCACACCTGCCTCTTTGAGTTCTAATTTAAAAGGAGAAAGAGGGAAAAATAAAAAAAAATTTAGGAAACTAGGGAAAAGAGGTAAGATAAAAAGGGAAAAATGGGAACTTAAGGGGAAAAGTGGAAAGTCAACTTAGAAAAGAATCTACCATTTAAGAGCCTTCTAATTTTAAACTGAATTAGCAACTTCATAATAGGGAAAGCCTTTAAAACCTCTAAGGGAATTTGGGGACACCTAGGAGTGATTCTAGGAGTAACTCTAGGTGGGTGAGGGAAATAAGATAATTAATTAATTAAAGAAAATAATTAATGGAGGAATGTAGGGGATGGGTGACACTTGTACGGAGAAGAATTTTGAGGAATTTATTTTTAAAACTTTAATTACATGAGATTTTAGGAAAGAATGGAAGTTAGAAACTCTATAAAATGAAGGAAGGAGAAGGATGAAGGATCATCTTCTGTTAGCGTAACGTTACGCTGTAGAAATATCTACTTAACTAATTTACTTGTGGGAGTTGGGAATACCCAGCTTGGAGAGGAGTGGTAGCTCGGCCTTGCAAGGCGAGCTGGGAGCTAGATGAGATCTTTGGATAGTGTGCGTGGGCCCTTTGTGGCTTGGGGGGCTAAGGGGGAAGAAGAGTACCCCTAGCATTGGTTGGGAGGTACTAGTGAAGTCTTGTTGGTCAGCAAGCAGGAGTAGCTCGGAGCATGAGGGAAGTCATTCGGAGCGGGCGAACAGGCAACAGTACACTTTCTTCGCTTGAATGGTAGATTGTTGTAGGTTTTATGATTGGATATGCATGTTGATTGTTTAAGTAGATTGGATGTTTAGATTGATATCTGAAATTTTTCTTAGCCTATCTCATTGATTGTCGTCTCCTATGGCCTTGTTTTCTCGCTTGTCGTGACCTCCCTATGTGTTGATTGTGACCTTGAGGTCATTTATCCTTCGTCCCTAGCTCACCAATCCTTGCCTGAGTAGTTGGCCAAGAGCCTGATCTACGGTCGTCGCCTTAGCGTTAAAATACCTATGGATCTCAATGCCCTGCTTTTCTGTGCAAGGATGGTGAAGCAAAGGAGAACCTTTTCGTCGTCTACCTCTGTGGATGTCCTTGCAATATTGTTGACTTGTGTCCTTCACTACATCCTCTGCATCTGGATAATCTTGCCTCCTTGTTATGTATTTCTCTGCACCTTGACTGATACAATCCCTGCGATCCCTTCGATAAGTTATCCTTATGGCCCTGGCATTCTCTTACTGTTGTCAGCATCTTTATATTGGTATCCCGAGATATGAAAATCATTTAACTTCTTTCTATGTTTGTTTCATGTGGATTGATTTGTTTTTATTATTCTACATTGTCATTATGTAATGGAGGTAAAAACATTACCTATGCGATGGTAATTTTGTAACAGATGTAAAAATATATGTATCAACTCTGTTATTTTAAATAGATGATGGATGAAAAAAGGGTATTACTTCAGCGTTGGTCATTATGTAATGGCTGTAAGATCTTACTCAGCAGTAGTAAATATGTAACACATGTAAAGTGTTGTCTCTGCATTTTAATGAATGATCTCTGTGTTTTTAATTAAATGTCGTCGGCAATTTTAATGATTTTTATCGGTGAAATTCTATGTGGTGGTTATACTTCAGGTCTTCCCTTACTCAGAAAAATTTCACCTTTTGTTTTCACACCTTGGGCCAACGATTTTACCGTTTCACCTTACTGAAATCAATTGGCAGTTCGAGGCTTTTGGACTACGTTTTTATTTATTTCTCCATGTGGCTGAGTGGGAATTTTTTACTGCCTTTATCCTCTGCAATTAATACCCTTATGGATGAAGCTTACCATGTTATTTCACCCTCTTTATTTTACCCTTGATGACTGTGATTCTCCCTTTTAATTGGCGGTGAAATTGGAGATAAAACACAACGCCATCATCTTGCTGAAACTCTCCAAACTCCTTTCTCCCTTGGATTGCGTTCGACAGTTCATTGTGGATAGTAAGTTGGACAGCGTTTAATATTAGAGTGATTGCTCACACCTTTATGAAAATCATTTCTGCTTTCTTACCCCGCACTTCACCTTATTTTAGGATGAATTTACCTCGCCCTTGCCCACCCAACGAAAGGATTTAAATCTTTTTGGTCTGCGTTGAACATTTTTACACAGTGGTTTTTTTTTTGAGCTGTGGAAACATTTATTTTATTGATTAAGGCTCCCCTCTAGCACCTTACCTTGGCAACGGCTTCACTTGGCAAATGTACACCCAATTCAAGACAGAAAACTTACCACCATTCAGAAATTTTAGATGGCGATTTTCCCTTTTCGATTGACCACGCTCTTCCTGGAAATCATGACTAAGACTATGTTGAAGTTTTACGGCTGTGCCCTTGATACCTGGTGGAATCATTGCTGGATTCTTGTGATTTCCATATGTCTGAATATCACCCGCCTTCAATTTTAGTGATGGATTTCACTTTCGAAAATTTACCCTTTTACTGTCTAGGGCCCAAACCAGTTCTAAAATTATGGACATACCAAAATGGATGATTATACCACTCTGTAAGAAATGAAGGTGTTTATTTTCTAATTTTTTTATATTTTATTTATTGATAATGGTGCGTTGGAAAAAAAACAAGATGTTAATAAGTTTCAGTGTACTGTAGATTTATGGCTATCTAAACCATACACTACAATGTTGTTCATGATTTAGTCCGCGTCAACCTGCCCAATGGACCTGAATTGCAAGATATGATATCCGTGTTTTAATCCTATAGATGGTTTAAAGCAGTGTTCACATATCCACCCTATGATGAGTGCGAGTTGAGTCTTAACTCACACCTGGATTTCTAGTTAGGGTATCTGCATTAAATCTCGGGTTTATACAACGTTTTTCCATTTTTACAGAGTTTCCTTCCATCTCTAAATAGCATTAATAATTATTGCGTGGGACAACAATTCAGTAATCGGTGGCTTAACATTTTACAGATGTCTATCTCTATCTATGTTCATGATTCGGTGTAGACCTCAGATTCTGACTCCTCCTTACCTTGTACTCAGAGATTTCATGCTCACACTCGGCCTTTAATGATAGACTCATAGCTTTTATTAATTCCATATTTATACATTGTAGAAAGAGTGCTAAGAAGGTATGTAAAGTAACTACGTCATATCAATTTGGTTTCACTATTAAATTAAGACTTAGATGTTTATGGACTGCGCTCAAATAAGTGTGTAAAGTAAATGAGTTTATGTTTAGTTGATTTATTCTGGCAAGTCCCAAATAATGTAATACTTAGATTTATCATTTGAAAAATTTCAAGTGTTTTGTAAAATTTTAATATCAATAATTATATCTTGTTATTGAGAAGAGGGAAAGGTTCATGATCTTTTAGATGTATATAAATTAATATAAAAAGGGATAGGGGCTAGATTCACTTTTGGAATTGATATCTTATTAAATTAGTATAAGAAAGGAAAATGGTAACTTCTTAATGACTTGAGGTATTAAGTTATTGCCTTTTATGGTTTTTTAGGTAGGTCCATAAATGCTAAGTACCATTGTAAAGAAAAATAAATTGACTTGCACATAAACATAGGAATATCTTATTCCATTTAGGGAGTGAAATTACTTTAAGATTGTTAATATGATTGTTCAAGTAATAGCTAGTTGGGTAGATATGTGGATTAATATGGAATTGTTCATTTAGGTGGTAATAATATTAAAATTTGTTAGGAGAACAAAGACTAGATTGAAAACCATAGACTTGTTAAATTAGATAGGTAATTGGTGTTTTGTAAATTGTATTATAATGCACGAATGTGATAATGCTCTTGATCACCGTGAAAGTTCAAGATACATGGCTCCTTTTTATGATGGTTGTGCCTGGATGATCATGATGTTGTCATTTAGCTTAGTCAGCTTGAACTTGTTGTTTTGGGTGGGATGTAGACACCTCCTTGTTCCTCAGAATAGTCGCCAACCTTGAGACCTTAAATGGGAAAAATAGATGGGAACCTGGGCTTGAGCGTTGCTTATGTGGCCTGGAGGTCCTAACCATTGTAGGGTAGGATGGGCAGGTAGTCATTTTTAGTCTTGTCAGTTGAGTTCGTACATTACTTCCAGGTGATTGATGTGCTACTATGTTGGGTCGTCATGTTGTTGTTGCATGAGTTGCTTGCGCCTTATTCGTCGTCGTGTTGCATTGTTGAGTATATTGACATCGTTACCTTCACACACACACAAAAAAAATAAAAAAATTGCACTTGTTATGTGAGGCTTGTTGTCATGACGAAACGGGAGGTTCGTTACATATGGTATCAGAGCGGGTTCAACCCGCGACTTGGGATCGCTACGGCTTTCATTGATATGATTGATTATAGTGTTGTTGATCGAGTTGAATTGTGTGCGTGCAGGTAATCATGGTTAGAGTCCACCGCAAAGGCAAATGACAGGGTTCTAGGGGAGTAGGTGCGACGCCTCCAATAGCATCCATGCCCGAGGCATCTAACCCCTAGGCAGATGAGTAGGTTCTCGGACAGGAGCAGATAACAATTGGTGATGTAGTCGGAATGATGAGATCTTTTTAGCGCATGTCCGAGGCTCTGATCAACCGTTTGGACAGAGACAAGGCCAGGGCTCCGGCACCCACTGAAGTTCCACCGCGCACTCTGGTCGGTACTGGTAGCATTCACCATGAACTCGAGAAGGTCATATTTCTCGATTTCTTTGGTGCCCCGAACGACACAGCTGCCAAGGCATGGTTGGAGAATATGGTGATGTGCTTTGCACTTCGCGATTATACCTCCAACATGAAGGTCCGCATGGTAGTCTTTCAACCAAAGGGGAGCACTCTTCTATGGTGGAAGATGCCCCTGCCACAACTAAATGTGGTCATCGAAGACGTGTCATGGGAACTATTCAAGGAGAGGTTCTGAGAGAGGTACCTTTCAGAGGAATTCATTGAGCATTAGCTCAATGAGTTCAACGCCTTATGATAGGGTGGTCGTACAGTGCCCAAGTATGAGGCACATTTTATGGAGATGCTCCAGTATGCTCTACACCTTAACACTGAGAAACTTAAGTTCAACGGGTTTGTGTTCAGTCTTAATGACAACCTACGTGCAAAGGTTAGGATTATGATTCCTCAAACCTTGCATGATGTCATCCAGAAGGCCCTCATAGCAGAGGAGGATTTTATCAGCAGGGGTCAGACCAGGACTCCAGTGAGACCAGCAGGGCAGGTTTCAACTGGAGCACAGGAACATCAGACACCAGCCAGACATACGTCAAGATATCGTGGCTTCCAGAGGGGAACCACTTTCAGTATACCCCAGTGACTGACGCCTCAGTAGCAGACACCTTATTGGGGACCACAGCATCAACATCAGTAGAAGTTTAGGCTTGTTTAGCAGAACAAACTAGGTTTCTTGGCCAATGGGCCGTCATCTTCTACTTCGGGTACCAGGACTACTGGGCTGAAGAAGGGATGATGGACGTGTGGGGAGCCACACTACTAGCGTGACTGCCCTGTGGAGAGGAGCAGAGCATATAGATCAGCCGGACCCACTACCGTGGGAGATATGGGCAAGGCCCATCAGATTCATGCAGTTGTGAATAACCACCAGGAACAGCACCAGTCGACTATGCTCGAGATGAAAGGTACCGTCGCTGACCAGAATCTTAGTATTTTGATAGATCCCGGTGCTACCGAGAGTTTCATTTCTGGTGCATCTCTAAAAAGGATTAAGGTAAAGGCATTCGAACATGATGAGTTTAGCTTCGTGGAGATGGCTTCGAGAGCCAAACAAAATGTTGGAGGAAATATTTGAGGATGTATCCTTAACCTTGGAGAGTTTGTCACCAGGGCCAACCTGTACATCACGATCTTAGGATGTTATGACGTCGTGATTGGTATGGACTAAGTGGAATCGCATGAGGCTATACTCAACTATAATATGAAACGGTTTATCTTGGTCAATGACGAGGGACAAAGACGGGTGATTGTAGGTCGAAACCAGGGATTTTCCCTAAGGTTCATCTCTTCCTTGCAACTTCAGAAGAGCATGTGCAAGGGGTGCAAGCTTTATGCGATCCTTGCGTTAAATGAGAAGGGAGTTCCAGAAGGTTTAGAACACCTTCCGATGGTGAGAGAGTTTGCGGATGTGTTTCTGGAGGAGTTACCTCGGTTGTCACCGAAGAGGGAATTGGAGTTTACCATAGACCTAAAACCGGGGACTAAACCAATAGCAAGAACGCCTTATCAGACGTCGACCCTGGAGTTACAAGAGTTGAAAATGAAATTGAAGGAGTTGCTAGACCTGGGACTGATACATATTATATTTTCACCGTGGGGTGCACCTGTTATTTTCATATGAAAGAAGGATGGATCGTGGAGGCTTTGTATTGACTACTGTCAACTGAACAAGGCCACGATCAAGAATCAATATCCATTGCTGAGAATTGATGATCTGTTCGATGAAATGAAGGGTGAAACAATGTTCTCCAAGATCGAGTTGCGATCAGGGTATCACCAGTTACGAATCAAGGAGGATGATGTTCCTAAGACTTCCTTTAAGACGATGTTTGGACATTATGAGTTTATTGTTTTACTGTTTGGAGTGACAAACGCCACAGGGGTATTTATGTGTTTGATGAACGGGGTGTTCCGCGAGTACTTGGACAAGTTCATCCAAGTGTTCATTGACGATATTTTGATTTACTCTCGGATGACGGAGGAGCATGATGAGCACTTGTGCTTGGTACTATAGTCTCTGTGAGAGCACAAATTGTATGGGAAGTTGTCCAAATGCTCATTTTATCAAATGAAGATTCACTACTTAGGGCATGTCATCTCCGGTGAAGGCATCATCATGGAACCAACAAAGGAAGAGGCTATCATGGAATGGCTTGCATTGACGAATGTCTCGAAAGTGTGTAGCTTCATGGGTTTAGAAGGATACTATCGATGGTTCATCGAGGGGTTTTCGAAGGTAGCAAATCCGATCACAGAATTGCAGAAGAAAAACATGTTTGTTTGGACCACGAAATGCATGGAAGCATTTTGGAGGCTCAAGGAGTTGTTGAAAACAACACCAATACTAAAGGTCCCTGACATAGATGCACACTTCTTGGTATGCACTGACGCATCCAAGGAAGTGTTAGGTGGAGTCTTGATGCAAGATGGACAAGTAATCACTTACATTTCAAGGAAAATGAGAAGGCATGAGGAGAACTATGCGATGCATGATTTGGAGTTGTTAGCCATCATTTATGCCTTGAAGGTTTGGAGACACTACCTTTTTAGATGGAAATTTGAACTAAAGACTAACGATTGTGGACTACAACACATATTTATGCAAGGTGACCTGAATGCACGACAATGGCGTTGGTCGGAATTTCTTAGCGAGTATGAATTCGAGATTACTTACATAAAAGGAACAGTGATATGCATTGAGTCGGAGACCACGCATCTTTTCGGTGCTGCCTCTTATGACGAATCTACATGAAAAGATTCTCACTTTATAGCGTGACGATGACTAGTAGAAAGAGGTCGAGGGTTTTATCGGACAAAACACAATGATGGTACCACGATTTGAAGGATTTTATTTTTATAGTGATGGTTTATTGAGGTTTAAAAGTCAGATATACGTACCACCAAACGACAAGTTGACAATGTTGATCCTAAGCAAGGCTCCTAGAGCAGTATACATGGCTCACCCGGGAGTCATGAAGATGAGGGAAAACCTTAAACCCTTATTCTTCTGGAAGGGAATGAAGGCATAAATAGTCAACTATGTGGCCAGATGTCTAGAATGTTAGCAAGTAAAGGATGAACACAGACACCCAATAGGATTACTACAACCACATGCTATACCAGAATCGAAATGGGAGGTTATTTTGATGGATTTTATTGTTGGATTTCCACTGATGGAAAGGAGACATGACACAATTTTTGTAGTAGTAGACACTCTGATGAAGAGTGCTCACTTTATTCTTGTGCGTACGACATATCAGGCACCTGACATAGCTAGAGTTTTCATTAGTGAGATTTTGAGGCTGCATGGCGTTCCTAAGAGGATTATATCCGATCAAGGATCGGTGTTTACTGGAAGATTTTGGACGAGTTTCCAAGAGGCCTGGGGAACCCAACTTAAGTTTAGTACTGCGTATCACCCCGAGACTGACGGGCAGACCGAATGAATGAATCAAACCCTCGAGGACATGTTGCGCATGTACGTGATGGAACAACAAAAGCATTGGGAGGAATTCTTGCCACTAGTAGAGTTCTCTTACAAAAACAGTTACCAGAGCACCATTAAGATGGCGCCTTTCGAGTTTCTCTATGGGCGATCGTGTCAGATGCCTTTGAGTTGGGATCGGCTCGAGGATAGGGTCCTGGTGGGACTAGAAGCAAACCAAGAAATGGAAGAGAAAATTCAAACAACAAGACAAAGGATTAAAGAAGCGCAGGATTGACAAAAGAGTTATGTCGATGCACACCGTGTCGACCGTAGCTATGAGGTCGATGATCGAGTCTTCTTGCAGGTTAAAATGCATAAGAGTTTGATCAAGTTTTGGAAGGGAGATAAAATCTCTCTTAGGTTCGTGGGACCTTTCGAGATTGTGGAAAGAAAGGGGCCCATGGCCTCTCGACTAGCCTTGCCTGATTCCTTGAGGCGTATTCATGATGTTTTTCATGTATCTATTTTGAAACATTATATTAGTGATCCTACACATGTTATTGACATGAGTTACTTGCAAGTATTGGACGAGGGAGTGCTCACAACTGAGTCGGTCCACATCTTGGATCATTGTGTTTGACAACTATGACGTCAAATGGTGAAGCAGGTCAAGGTCCAGTGGGACAATTATAGTCTGCACTTGACGACCTGGGAGGACGCATATGATATGCACCTGCAGTTTCCATTTTTATTTGATAGATAGACATATGATACTGTGATACACTTTATTTCAACATATATATTGTGAAACTTCAGGACAAAGTTTAGACTAAGAGGGGGTGTATGTAACATCCCGCTCTGGTGCACTGAGCAAACTTATTCTTTGAGGACACTTGCTCGCAAGTGATTAAGATTTTTATGCTATTAAAAATTTTGACTTTGATTACGATGCGTTATGGGTTGATGACATGTTGTTTTACTACATTGACATAGACAGGTGTTATTGACTCAATTTTACTGATTGTGCAGGGTTTTGGACCCTGAGTATGTAGAGGCATTGATCCAGGTGGATATTGGTGGCCACCCACCTTCTCCAACTGGCCCAAAACATGTTTCTGGCAATTTTGGTAATTTACTATTTTTAGCAGTTTTTAACTTTCGGGGCCATTTTGAGGCCTTAAACGACGTTTTTTGGGAAA
>SNQJ01S0005777.1:159253-169873 GCA_010110895.2 Picea sitchensis
GCCTCATTGTAATCATCTTCTTGCGAATGCGAGTAGCCGTCACATCTCTTCTCAGAGATAAGCTGCAACCATTCTAGCGGGTCTTTCACTCTGTATTTTTACAGTCTCTGTACATTTCTTTCATTAATAGAAATCGTGTATTACTGTATCTCTGTGTTTATGGTTGCATCTCTGATATATTTTTGTTATATTGCTGGATATATGCGATATCTCTGTGCATTTCTTTATTATATCTCCGCTCTCATTTCGTGCCGAAAATAATCTGGATCAGGCATCGATGGAACCCCTTGGACTCTAGATCGAGTCAGGGAGTGTGCCATTGGGGTTTGATTGTTTTATTGTGATATTAGTGCATCTGACTAGATGATATGATGTGGATATGTTCTGACATGATTTGTTGATGATGCAGCCTGACGATAGCTTGCCAACCAGACTCACATATGGAGTAAAGGGGTAACACACAACTACCAGAGATTTTGAGGGAGAGGTGTGGATAGCAGCCCTACCACAACCTTCTAGCACTCTCGCCATGGCTCAAACTGTAGGTTAACAATTACCTAGTATGAGAGGACCCACGATGTCGTGAGGGAATATTGCAACAGTCGCTCACGATGATTCTAAGGGGCACGCAATAAGTCGGGGGCCTTATTCCTTAGAATCCCTTAGTCTCCCACAAGTTCACTTTGCGGAGTGTTGACTCCAGGGGTTATTGATGTCTACCAAATCAGTCAAGAGGTGAGTGGCACCCTTGGAGCACATAGTGCATCCTGAAGGGCACGTCGTACAAAGGAAAAGATGAGGCGAGTGGCACCCTTGGAGCATGTAGTGTGTCCTGAAGGGCACATCGGGCAAAGGGACATATGAGGCGAGTGGCACCCTTGGAGCACCTAGTGCATCCTGAAGGGCACGTCGGGTTGTTGATTATAAAGGGATGAACCTAGATGGCCCTGAGACAAATAACATCTTAAGTAATTTTTAAAAACAATTTTCCTAATAAAATGTCTCCCAGTAGGAAATTTAAGGCCTAAGTTTAAATTACGCTAGTGATAAAATTTTGTCTTTTATTAAAACAAAATAGTAGTAAAAAAAAATAAAAAAAATAAACTTAAATAATAATTTTGACCTTTGTTAAATCTTGTAAGATGAAGGGAGTAATAAATTAAGTTATTCATAAAAAAAAGAATCTGTGGTAATAAATGTAAAAAGGGGAATTAATTATTTTATTTTTTTGATCATTTAAAAAAAAAATACTAATTAAATGATAAAAGGGAAAATGGGTTAAATTCCACACCTGCCTTTTTGAGTTCTAATTAAAAAGGAGAAAGAGGGGGAAAAAAAAATTAGGAAATTAGGGAAAAGAGGTAACATAAAAAGGGAAAAAGGGGAACTTAAGGGAAAAAGCAAAAAGTCAAATTAGAAAAGAATCTACCATTTCAGAGCCTTCTATTTTTAAACTGAATTAGCAACTTCATGATAGGGAAATCCTTTAAAACCTCTAAGGGAATTTGGGGACACCTAGGAGTGATTCTAGGAGTAACTCTAGGTGGGTGAGGGAAATAAGATAATTAATTAATTAAAGAAAATAATTAATGGAGGAATGTAGCGGATGGGTGACACTTGTACGAAGAAGAATTTTTAGGAATTTACTTTTAAAACTTTAATTACATGAGATTTTAGGAAAGAAAGGAAGTTCAAAACTCTATAAAATGAAGGAAGGAGAAGGATGAAGGATCATCTTCTGTTGGCGTAGTGTTACGCTGTAGAAATATCTACTTGACTAATTTACTTGTGGGAGTTGGGAATACCCATCTCGGAGAGGAGTGGTAGCTCAGCCTTGCAAGGTGAGCTGGGAGCTAGACGAGATCTCTAGATAGTGTGCGTGGCCCCTTTGTGGCTCAGGGGGCTAAGGGAGAAGAAGAGTAACCCTAACATTGGTTGGGAGGTACTGGTGAAGTCTTGTCAGTCGATAAGTAGGAGTAGCTCGGAGCGTGAGGGAAGTCATTCGGAGCGGGCGAACAGGAAACAATACACTTTCTTCGCTTGAATGGTAAATTGTTGTAGGTTTTATGATTGGATATGCATGTTGATTATGTAAGTAGACTAGATGTTTAGATTGATATCTGAAATTTTTCTTAGCCTAGCTCATTGGTTGTCGTCTCCTATGGCCTTGTTTTCTCGCTTGTCATGACCTCCCTGCGTGTTGATTGTGACCTTGAGGTTGTTTATCCTTCGTCCCTAGCTCACTAGTCCTTGCCTAAGCAGTCGGCCAGGAGCCTGATCTACGGTCGTTGCCTTTGCGTTAAAAGACCTATGGATCTCAACGCCCTGCTTTTTTGTGCGAGGATGGTGAGGCAAAGGCGAACCTTTCAGCCATCTACCTCTGTGGCTGTCCTTGCCAGATTGTTGACTTGCATCCTTCAGTACGGCCTCTGCGTCTGGATAATATTGCCTCCTTGTTATGTATTTATCTGCGCCTTGACTGATACAATCCCTGCGATCCCTTCGATAAGTTATCCTTATGGTTGTGGCATTCTCTTACTGTTGTCAGCATCTTTATATTGGTATCCCAAGATGTGAAAAGCATTTAACTTCTTTCTGCGTTTGTTTCATGTGTATTGATTTGTTTTTATTATTCTATGTTGTCATTATGTAATGGAGGTAAAAACATTACCTCTGTGATGGTAATTTTGTAACATATGTAAAAATATATGTATTAACTCTGCTATTTTAAATAGATGATCGATGAAAAAAGGGTATTACTTTAGCATTGGTCATTATGTAATGGCTGTAAGATCTTACTCAGTGGTAGTAAATTTGTAACACATGTAAAGTATTGTCTCTCCATTTTAATGAATGATCTCTTCTTTTTTAATTAAATGTCATCGACAATTTTAATGATTTTTCCCGGTGAAATTTTGTGTGGTGGTTATACTTCAGGTCTTCCCTTACTGTGCAAAATTTCACCTTCCATTTTCACACCTTGAGCCAACTATTTTACCCTTGCACCTTACTGAAATCAATTGGTAGTTCGAGGCTTTTGGACTACATTTTTATTTATTTCTCCATGTGGCTGAGTGGTAATTTTTGGCTGCCTTTATCCTCTGCAATTAATACCCTTATGGATGAAACTTACCCTGCTATTTCTTTCTTTTACCCTTGATGACTATGATTATCCCTTTTAATTGGCGGAGAAATTGGAGATAAAACACAGCGCCATCATCTTGTTGAAACTATGCAAACTCCTTTCTCCCTTGGACTGCGTTCGACAGTTCAGTGTGGACAGTAAGTCAGACAATGTTTAATATTAGAGCCATTGCTCATACCTTTATGAAAATCCTTTCTGTTGTCTTACCCCGCCCTTCACTTTATTTCAGGATGAATTTAGCTCACCCTTTCCCACCCAACGATAGAATTTAAATCTGTTGGGTCTGTGTTGAACGTTTTTACACAGAGTTTTTTTTTTGAGTTGTGGCAACGTTTCTTTTATTGATTAAGGCTCACCTCTTCCACCTTACCTTGGCAACAAATTCACTCGGAAATTGTCCACCCAATTTGAGACATAAAAATTACCACCATTCAAAAATTTTAGATGGAGATTTTCCCTTTTCGATTGACCACACTCCTCCTGGAAATCGTGACTGAGATTGCGTTGAAGTTTTACTGCTACGCCCTTGATACCTGGCGGAATCGTTGCTAGATTCTTGTGATTTCCATATGCCTGAATATCACACGCCTTCCATTTTAGCGACGACTTTCACTTTCGACAATTTACCTTTTTACTGTCTAGGGCCCAAACTAGTTCTAAAATTATGGACGTACCAAAATGGATGATTATACCACTCTACCAGAAATGAAGGTGTTTATTTTCTAAAATGTTTATATTTTTATTTATTGATAATGGTGCATTGGAAAAAAAAACAAGATGTTAATAAGTTTCGGTGTAGTGTAGATTTATGGCTATCTAAACCATATGCAACAATGTTGTTCATGATTTAGTCTGTGTCAACCTACCCAACGAACCTGAATTGCAAGTTGTGATAACCGTGTTTTAATCATGTAGATGGTTTAAAGCAGCGTTCACATATCCACCCTCTGATGAGCATGAGTTGATTCTTAACTCACACCTCGATTTTGGGTTGGGGTAACTGCATTGAATCCCAAGTTTATACAACGTTTTTCCATTTTTATAGAGCTTCCTTCCATCTCTAAATAGCATTAATAATTATTGTGTGGGACAACGATTTGGTAATCCATGGCTTAAGATTTTACAGATGTCTATCTTTGTCTGCGTTCATGATTCGGTGTAGATCTCAAATTCTGACTCCTCCTTGCCTTGTACTCAGAGATTTCATGCTCACACTTGGCCTTTAATAACAGACTCATAGCTTTTATTAATGCCATATTTATACATTGTAGAAAGAGTGCTACGAAGGTATGTATAGTAACTACATCATATCAATTCGATTTCACTATTAAATTAAGACTTAGATGTTTAGGGAGTGTGATTAAATAAGTGTTTTGAGTAAATGAGTTTATGTTTAATTGATTTATTCTGGCAAGTCCCAAATAATGTAATACTTAGATTTATCATTTGAAAAATTTCAAGTGTTTTGTAAAATTTTAATATCAATAATTATATCTTGTTATTGAGAAGAGGGGAAGGTTCATGATCTTTTAGATGTATATAAATTAATATAAAAAGGGATAGGGGATAGCTTCACTTTTGGAATTGATATCTTATTAAATTAGTATAAGAAAGGAAAATGGTAACTTCTTAATGACTTGAGGTATTAAGTTATTTCCTTTTATGGTTTTTCTAGTAGGTCCATAAATGCTAAGTACCATTGTAAAGAAAAATAAATTGACTTGCACATAAACATAGGAATATCTTATTCCATTTAGGGAGTGAAATTACTTTAAGATTGTTAATATGATTGTTCAAGTAATAACTAGTTGGGCAGAGATGTGGATTAATATGGAATCCTTCATTTAGGTTGTAATAATATTAAAGTTTGTAAGGAGAATGAAGACTAGATTGCAATCCTTATACTTGTTAAATTAGATAGGTAATTGGTGTTTTATAAATTGTATTATAATGCACGAATGTGATAATTCTCTCGATCGCCGTGAAAGTTCAAGATGCATGTATCCATTTTATGATGGTTGTGCCTGGATGATCATGATGTTGTCATTTAGCTTAGTCATCTTGGACTTGTTGTTTTGGGTGGGATGTAGACACCTCCTTGTTCCTCAGAACAGTCGCCAGCCTTGAGAGTTTAAATGGTCAAAATCGATGGGAACCTGGGCTTGAGCATTTCTTATGTGTCCTGGAGGTCCTAACCATTGTAGGGTAGGTTGAGTTCGTACATTTCTTCCAGGTGATTGATGTGCTACTATGTTGGGTCGTCATGTTGTTGTTGCGTGAGTTTCTTGTGCCTTGTTCGTCATCATTTTGTGTTGTTGAGTATATTGACATCATTACCTTCACACACACAAACAAAAAAAAAAAAACATTTCAAACTTGTTATGTGAGGCTTGTTGTCGTGACTAAACAGGAGGTTCGTTACACACAAAAACAACAAATTCTGCAACAATTTCATAAACCTACAACGTGAATAAGGGTGGACCCCTGCAAATTTAAAATATCATTTATGAGACTTTTTAAGAATGGATTAATCTTTGAATCTAACTTGTAACCATACAATAATTGTAGAATTTAGTCAAAAACCATTATTCATGAATAATTTTGTTCTAAATTTTATCCTTTAGGAATTTTAATGTCTCAAAATCACAGGAAATGAAAATTCAATATCAACAAAATACCAATACCAAATAAAAATAAAAAAAATCATAGTACACTTCCTCACATTGTTCTCTTCAAAAGGGTATTTTTAGTTTTCTTGGTAATTATCACATAAAATATAAAATTGGTGCCGACAAAATTGTGTCAATATAATACCATTCTTTCTTTTTACTCTATTTCGATAAATAATAAAAAATAGTGCTTAAATATGAAAAATCACAAAATATAGTCTAGGCACTAATGGAAACTATGTAGATTGTGATAATATATTTTTTCCCCTAAAATGAATAATAATCTCTAAGAAAACTAGCCACCCATGTAGGTCCACATTACCTTACCTAAAATTTTAAAGTATATGTACTCAATAAAATATATATATATATATATATATATATATATATATATGGAGGAAGAAAAACTTTATATTCATAACCAAAAGGAGAATATGCATATTGTTGTCCTCAAGAGGAACCTCTTCAAGGTTTTCAATTACATTCAATATCTATTGGCCTACTGGACACCTTAATGGATTCTATGCTTCCTTATCTGTTTAAATTACATTACAAATTATGCATTTCCTTAAGAAAAATGATAAAAAATACCACTAAGATCTATAAACATAAATTAATTTCTTCAAAAAAAAAATTGTCGATGAACTCTATCACTATGAAGGCCCCATATTCCAGGGAGAACACCTATTTATAAATTTGTTAGCAATCTCATTTAATTATCTTAGGATATGGTTGAAAGAGATCCATTCCAACCTATCCATGAAAGAACATATTTTTCACATGTGAGCATGAAAACTTCCCTCCTGTTGTTGAGCCTTTCCATTTTCCCAATATATGTCTACTCGTTCATCTCCAAAGACCTGTACCTTCATTATATTTAATATTTACACATGAAATAACAAATCCCATAAATCTGCTAGTTCAACATTAGTATTAGAATCTAGCCCTGGAGAGTATCAGATATGAAAATAATGGGAATTGGAAATATAAAGGACAACCCTAGCACCACATATGGATTTCTAACCTTGTATTTCCTCGTCAAAGAATTCCCATGAGACTCCTTCCACCAAAGAAGACATGGCTGACACGTGGATTTTTTTTCTTTTTTTCTCTGACTTGAATTCCTTCGTGAGATTTCCTATTAGACATGTAGTTACCTCGAATGGGATATATATATTTTGGAATACTGATGTGTTCCTTAAACACCATAATAAATAAAAGTAAAATAAGGCGAGAGAATAAAAAATTTCGTTTACCATATTTTCTTTCCACGATCTGAGACAGTCCTCTAGGACCTCACTTGGAACATGATTTTAAATTTTGAATTCCTTGGATATGTTTTTCCATACCTACTTCGCAAAAGAAAAATTCACAAAGAAGTGTTAAACCAATTCAAAATCATATTTACACAAACCTATTGGGACCATTCTTTCCTCGCTTTAGTCCATTTTCCCATGTCAGGATAATATTCTCCATAACCAACCATAAATGGATTTTTTCTTTGCGAGGATCATTTGATTTCCAGGTGTAATTCCACCACCATATTCTTTCACCCATAAAAAATTTCCGCTGCTTGCATGAAGTATCCTAATTTTTTTGTATAAGATCTTGTCTTCTCATTTCTTGATCATAAAAAAATTTCCTCTTCATCCTCCCTCGGAGAGATGAAGTTGGACTTGAGAAAATTCATATATCCTTCACATTCATCTTCCTTTTCCCCTATGAGGTCCATAAGATCACCTGACTTCAATTAAATTATTCCTACCTGATCATAATCCCCAATTGTTGCATATTTTAGGAAGAAGATGCCACAATTGTGTAGATCTCCCAATAGATCATCTGTGTTTATACCCTTCCCTTGAATTAAACCATGGGTTCTCACCTATCCTTATTTTTTGACCATTTCCAACGTTCCATACCAACCGAGAGCTAATCAATGGAAAATACTCCACCATATTCCTCCATCCAATCGAGCTATTGCATGATAATTTTCTTGGCATTTTGATCCATTCTAAAAATGACTTCCCTAGTATGTGTTTTGTGTCCATGAATCTTCCCCAAAGAATATTGTTGTGGATCAGTCTCCATAGGATTTTGGCTGCCAACGCTTGATCGAAAAAATATATATTTTTGATTCCCCATCCCCCTAACGCCTTTGGAATTTCCAAGTTGGACCATTTTACTAGCGAGATTCCTCCTTTTTCCTTGTTTCCCACCCACAGAAAATGAATTTTTTTTTTCCAATTTTTTGTTAATAGGCCTATGGGAATTTTTGCAATTGTTGTCCAATACACAAGAATACTAACTAGAATTTATTTTAGTACAATAAGTATTTCTCCTCTTGAAATAAACCTATGCGACCAGAAAAATATTCTTGATTGGATTTTCCTAACCATCCATGCCTAGTCCTTGAAATGATAATCATTTGGATTTAAAACAAATTCAAGGTACTTTAATTCCCCATCAAATACTTTCTTGTCAAATGAAAATAAGCCTACTAAATTCTCCGATGTTTCCTCTTGAATACCATACATAATAATTATGTACTTTGACTTGTTGATTTCCATCCCTATGACAATGCATAAAATATCCAAAATCCTTTTTTATCCCTACACCAAAAATAGTAACATCATCAACGAATAATAAATGAGAGAGAATTGATGAGTTGGTGATTTTCATTCCCTTTAGAAGGCTATCTCTTCAATATTTATTGGTCAACAGAATAAGCCCTTCGACTATGATTAATAAATTAAAGGGGGGACATAGGGAATCCTTGGAGAAACCCTTTGGAATCCCAAAACAAACCTGAGGGAGACTGATCAGGGGATCAAATCCTACTAAAAACTTTAAAGTGATTGGAATCTATTCAAATCAAACGAGAGTGTGGGCCTCGTCGTTGTGAACCCAACACAACTCGTTTCGGTTCAAACAGACATCAGGAGAGAGAGATATCACGTTCTACTCAAAATGGCAAACAAACAAAAAATGGATGCTGACTATACAGTCCGTACAGACGATGACATGGCAGGCCGTACGGATGACGTGGTAGGTCGTGCGCTGATGTGGAAGACATTTATTGGGTAGTTGGCATGTGACGTGGTTTGTTGGAAGCGAATGGGATGAGGACACGTGGCCCAATCAAAGGCCGCCACGTGTCACCTGTTTGTTGGTTAAAACATTTGCACTCAGTAGGAGTCGACCCCATGACCTCTGGGGTAGGGTAAATCTTTGGGAAAGGCTGCCCAACCGGTGCCCCCACACATGTTCCTTGATATATATATGTAATGCATTATATTTAACATTGTTTAAATGTATGTGGGGGCGTGGACCAAGCCGGGGCTAAGCCCCGGCCCGTGGTTATATGTTATATTGTATGTGACCAGAGCTACGATGGTTACCCACCGTAACTATGTTATAATAGTTTAAATATATTCACAGTTTGGTATGCCATGTGACCAACATATATGTGCGCGCGGTTTTAATGTTACGGTTATCAACGTTTTTAAAAACTTAAGCCCTGTCGTGTTAGCGCACGGTCATGTGACTACCATGTGCCCACGGGCCTTGGTAGTTAGGGCCAACGTGTAACGGTTCGATAGTTTGGACCAGTTGTGCGGTTGTACCCAGTGCCAAGTTTTTACACTTTAAATTGTGTGTGGGCTAGGTTGAGCCAAGGGAGGTGGATTTTGTAGATGCAGAGACAACAAGCTTGAAGGGGAGACTTCTAGGAAGCCTATCTGCTTCATTTTTTGGCCAAACAAGGTGCCAAAAAATCCCAGCTAGGGGTTTTTGGACATTCTGAAGCCATTGGAGTAGTCTATTTGGCATTTTGAGCATTGTAAAGGACATTTTTGAGCACTTTGAGCAATTAATACAAATGATCCATTGGAAGCTGGACCAGGAGATGTAACCCAAGAGAGGGGTGAACTCCTTTATCATTTGTTTTGTTATGTGTTTTCTGTTCATTGATTATGTTGTTGTTTATATTCATCTTGAATGAGTAAATCCTATTAAAGTTGTGTTGCAAAGTTGATCCATTTTCTTTTAACACATAAATTTAACTTGCAAATATTTTCAAGAATACAAGTCTTCTTCATTTTTAGATCAAGTTGGTATCAGATCATAGGTTTTTGAAGACTTGATTATTTTCAAGTGTTTTGTTTTCTTATGCTCACAAGGTTTAAACTCACAAGAGGAGAAGGTCAACTTGTAGAGCCAAGTTCTCATCCTTCAAGGAGAAAAGATATACCATCACCGCAAGTTTCAAGGAGGAATTCACCAAGTATGGCTCATGAAGAGAGTCATGAACATGTTCCTGCAGAAGATGAAGATCTCAGAAAAACTATCATGGAAATGAGAGAGATGATGAAGATCTTGATAGAAAGGAATACAAGGTTGCAAGGTGAAGGCTCCAACCCTTTAAAGCATAAGGGAGACAGTGGTGACAAAAATCCAAATGGAAATGGAGGGAATGGTTCTTCTCCACCACCCTCTCCTCCATCATCATCTTCTTCTTCTTCTTCTACCAATTCAAGACCTCTTCCGAATTCTCCAAAGGGAAATGGTAAAACTCCTTTGCAAATTCCTTCATTTAAGCTTGATATTAAATTTGAATTGCCAATATACAATGGAGAAATTAATGTTGAGAAATTAGATAATTGGATTCGTCAGATTGAGGTGTATTGTAGGATACAAAAAATCGAAGATGATGAAATGAAGATTCATCTTTCTTCTTTAAGATTGGATATTGCAACACTCATTTGGTGGGAATCCAAGACTCAGGAGGACATGAAGAAACATGGTAAA
>SNQJ01S0005778.1:0-21650 GCA_010110895.2 Picea sitchensis
TGGCTCATGGTAGAGAGCCTCAAAGAAATGGGGGTAACAATGGGGCTAGTGGATCCCATGGAGGAGAAGGGTATTACATAGAGACCAGTCACTAAAACCCCTATGAAGGCCAAGGATTATTTGGAGGCACTCATAACAGGATGCTAGGTAATAGTAGGGATACACAAAGACCTTACATGCCTAGTTTCCTGAATGCACATTAACAAGGATTGCACATTCATGGGGATATTGAAGACAACTTTGATCAGTACGAGAGAGAATATGCAACACTAAGCGCAAGTTTCAGGAGGCATGTCACACTTTCAGAATATTGTGGAATCAAATTCATAGGAAGGACCAGAAAATTTCACAGGGGAAATTATGACCTAGGGCACAGGGCAGGAAAGATGGAGATTTCACCATTTGATTGGACATCCAAGTTATCTGCCAAGGCTTGGGTGAAAAAGTTGGATGCCATAAAATTTTCTACACTGTATTTGGAGGGTAAAGCCCATGAGTGGTGGTTTTATGGGATGACTACCTTAGGGCATGAGCATATCATCTCTTACAGGGAATTTACATAGAGGCTCGTGGAAAGGTTTGACCAAGATGACCCAGAACTTCACTTCAAAGAGCTCACTCAACTTAGACAAACAGGTTCAGTTGAGGCATTCATAAAAGAATTTCAGAGAATAACAATGATGGTTCCTGATGTATCAGAGGTTAGATTTCTAATGCTTTTTTCCGTGGGGCTAATAGAGCCATTGCGTGGGTGGGTCAAGACTTTTAAGCCTACCAACTTACATGATGCAATTTGGAATACCAAGGATTTTACAGGGGCATCTCAGAAACACAAGTTCACCCCATGACCACCTATTGTTCCTAAGGGAAAGGAATCAAAATTTGTAGATAAAGTAAGGGAAAGTTAGATGAGGCCACTAGGAGAGAGTTGAGGAGAAAACAACTTTGTTTTACTTGCAAAGAACCTTTGGAGCTAGGGAATAGATGCATGGGAAAGGGAAAGATACACTACATTGAGGTACTCTCAGATAGTGAGGAGGAGGAAGATGAGGTTGGGCACAGTCAAAACATGGAGGTCACTCCAACTGATGAAGAGCATATACAAGAAGAAGGTGAAGAGGAGACAATGTGCAAGAAACCAGGGATTATGAAGGTAGTCATAACATCCAGTTGCGGGGTGCAAAGATTTAGTACCTTCATAATCAGAGGAGTTATCCAAGGGTAAAGGGTTACAATGTTGATTGATGGTGGAACTTCCTGTAACTTTATTGATGCGGCCTTAGTGAGCAACAGACATCTACCCACTATTGAGTTTGACAGATTCATGGTGGAGGTAGCAAGAGGGCGCACCATGCCTTGTGACGGGTATACCCCTCAAATGAATATCACCTTGGGAAGGTACAATTTAACTCAAGAATTATATGTGATGGATCTTTCTAACACTAATTTGATACTGGGAGTTCAGTGGCTTATCACCTTGGGACCCATTACTACCAATTACAAGACCTTGGAGATGTCCTTCAACTCCAAAGAAGTAAAAAAGGTGGCATTGAAGGGAACGACCGTAAATTCAAAAATTCACCCAAGGTAGTTTCAACAAAGCACATGGAAGCAGTTTTCAGACATGGGGACATGGCTTATGAAACAGAGTGTATGGTGGTCACTCAAAGTGCTCAAGAAAAACACCATTCCTATTCAGGAGACATGCAAAGGATAATTGATAAACATAGGAATGTTTTTGGACCTATGCCCCTGGGGCAGCCTCCAGATAGGGTATTTAAGCATATCATAGAGTTGGAGGAAGGGGCTAAACCAATTATCACTACACCATATAGACATCCCAAGAAATTCAAGGATGAAATTGAAAAATCCATTATGGAGTTATTGGATATGGGCCATATTAGACCAAGTTTGATCCCTTTTGCATCTTCAGTAGTATTGGTCAAGAAGAAAGATGGGACCATGCACATGTCTATTGACTACAGGGATCTAAATAAGAAGACCATAAAAAACAGGTATCCCATCCCCAAGATAGATGAGCTATTCGACAAACTACATGGTAGAGTGCACTTTACCAAAATTGATTTTCGCTCTGGATACCATCAAATCAGAATGAGGGAGCAGGATGTGCACAAAACAATGTCCATATGCCATTATGGGCATTATGAGTTCCTTGTCATGCCTTTTAGGTTGACCAATGCACCAACCACCTTCCAATCCTACATGAACCATCTATTCAACAAATAATCGAGGGAATTTCTACTAGTCTTCTTTGATGACTTGTTGATTTATAATAGGACATGGGAATATCACCTCAAGCATGTGAATGAGGTCTTAAAAATCATGGAGGAGAAATAATTATATGCTAAAGAATCAAAATGTGAAATTGGGATGACTGAAGTTCTTTATTTTGGACATATCATTGGGGAAAGGGGGTACAAGTCCACCAGGAAAATATCCAAGCTATAATTGATTGTCCCACACCTAAAACACTTACAGATCTCAAGGGATTTCTTGGTATTTGCAACCACTACAGAAGATTTGTTAAAGGCTTTTCTCAGTTATGCGCACCATTGACTGACTTGACCAAAAAGGGCCCATTAAAGTGGAGTAGTGAGGAACAATTGAATTTTGACAAAATGAAGAAGAAAATGAGCACTTTTCTTGTACTATCTTTACCAAATTTCTCTCAGCCATTCATTTTGGAGTGTGATGCATTAGGTGAGGGGATTGGAGCCGTACTCATGCAAAATAGGCATCCCATTGCATATGAGAGCTGAAAATTGAGAGGGCTTGAGTTGCTTTATACAATTTATGACAAGGAAATGTTATAATGCATGCACTAGCTAAATTCAAGCAATATTTGGTGGGGGCGAAATTTGTGGTCATGAACGATCATAATAGCCTCAAGTACTACCTAGAGAAGAAGGACCTCAATGAGAGGAAGCAAAAGTTGGTGAGTAAGATCCAGGCCTATAACTTTGACATAGAATTTGTCAATGGAAAAAACAATGTGGTAGCAGATGCTTTGTCTAGAAGACCCTCAACCTACTTCGTGTCAGAGATATCAGTTGATTGGAAATGTCATCTATTGGTAGAGTACTCAAAAAATAAGTTTGTATGCAAGTTGATGGATGGATAGTTACAGGATGACAAGTAAATTATTATAGATGACATCATAAATTATAAGGGGAGGATTTATTTGGTCATTGAATCCTTGTTCAAGAAGATTGTGCTTTAAGCATTTCGTAACTCATCACTAGTAGGGCATCAAGGATTCCTTAAAGCGTATAGAAAGATAAGAGAGAGATTTGTTTGGAAAGGTCTCAAGGAAGATGCCATGCGCCACATGAGGGAGTGTGTCACTTGCCAATAGAACAAGGATGAACACACTCACCCAACAGGTATATTACAACCTCTTTCCATTCTTGAGCATAAGTGGGAAAGTGTATCTATGGATTTCATTATAGGGCTCCCCAGGGCACATGGTAGGGACTGCATCTTTGTGGTAGTATATCATTTGACCAAATCTGCTCACTTTTTTTCCCTCCCCATGAACTATAGCACATCTCAAGTGGAAGATCTATTTTTTAGATAAGTCTTCAGGTTGCATGGGTTACCCAAGACGATTGTGAGTGACAAAGACAATAGATTTATGAGCACCTTTTGGCATGAGTTATTTTAGCTAGTGGGTACAAAATGAACCCCCAGTAATAGATATCATCCACAAACATATGGTCAAATTGAGATAGTTAACAAGTCGGTGGAAGGATACCTCTGAAATTATGTGACAGGGCAACAAAAGGCACGGGTCAAGTGACTACACTTGGGTGAATACTACTACAACACCACTTACCACATGTCCATTGGTATGTCTCCTTTCAGATATTTATATAGTTATGACCCCCTCACTTTTTTGGAGATTGTGTTTGGAGATATTAGAGCCCCTATGGCTAAGGAGTGGATGCAGGAAATCCAAGACATCCTTAAAGAACTCAAATATCATTTGCAAAGGGCTCAAAACCAACAAAAAATATATGCAGATAAGCACAGAGTGGTGCGAACTTTTGAGGTAGGGGACTTGGTATTTTTTAGGCTACAACCATATAGACAGACATCCATTAAGAAAAATGGCACTGAAAATCTCAAACCCCATTTTTATAGGCCTTATAGGGTGAAAAGGAAGGTGGAAGCAGTTGCATATGAGTTAGAACTACCACAGGGAAGTAAAATCCATAATGTCTTCCATGTATCATGCCTAAAGATGGCATTGGGGCAGCATGTTGGAGCCAATGAGGGATTACCACTGGTAGATGAAGAAGGACATATGAGTATGATTCCATAAGAGGTATTGGAGGTGAGGGAAAAAAAGCTAAGGAATAGGGAGATCAAGGAATACTTGATCAAATGGAAAAATTTTCCTATAGATGATGCCACTTGGGAAAGTAAACAGGTTCTATAACAGACAGATTTAGGATTGCTTATGGGAAAGCAATTTCCAGTAGGGGAGACTGTAATGTCCCCTCCTTCTTGACAAGGGTCTTGTGAGACTTAGTAGTCTATTTTCCCCTCTAGACATAGTCTCATGGGAAAAAAGGGGCTATGAGGCGGAAAAAGTGGTCATTGAGTAAATGTTATATTATTAAAGTGACTTTGGTAAAAAACAAATAAAAACTACTTGGATGAGATGAGGACATAAAGTAATAACCTTAGAAGTCAATTAATTAATTTAAGTGAAAATTATAGGATGGAGGTAGAAAAAGGAGAGGAGGGTGCCTCACTCCTCATTCTCGACATTTTTCTCATTTGCATCTTGAGCTCTGCAACTTAGACGTTTTGAGGGTTTTGAGTAAACAAACCCTGGAGATTAAGAAGGAGGTGAAAGATTTATTTTTTCTTGATCCAATCTTGGTCAAGGTGGTGAAATATCCCACCCTCACCATTCTACTCAGTTTCAGATCATTTTCGGAGGGATTTGTGGAAGCAGGGCACAACTTTGGAGTTTTTCTACAGGTAGAGTGCACCGTTGGAGGAAGAAGTATTCGATTTGCCTAGGAGAAGGTAGATATGAAGCCAAACGTTGTCTAGAAGGATTTTCCATCATCAAAGCGCCAATTCTCATCAGTTCTTGAACGATTTTCTCTCAATATTTATTATTTCTCTTTGTTGGGCGAATTTCTAAAGGAGGGCACATCTTCTCTTGGAGGTTGAATGAGTTAGAGGGTTAGATCTCACAGTTTAGTTGGAGGATCTCATCATATGTGTTCTACATCATCGGATCTATAGATATACAATATTTTTCCAAGGGTTGGAGGTTAGAAGAGAGGAGGCAAAAATACCAAGCGTCCCTACAGCCAGGCAATGCGCAACTTAGCCAGTTTGGGGTGTGAGATCGAAGAAGGGAAAGAAATTGATCTTGTTTACACTTGCATGCAACCATTGGGAATTTTGGAGCACTCACACTCTTTTATTTTACCTAGGAGGCATATCCAGGCATAACTTCTCTATTTCTACTATATTCTTCCATATTTGTATATCTCTTATATGGAGGTTGGCTTACTAGATAAATAAAGGTAAGATCTGAAGTTTTTGGCTATTCCATTGTGTTATTTTCTTGTATCTTGTTGTTTTCATCTATTATTGTCCATATCTATCTTCCATATGCTGTGAAACTCTGAGAAACAACTCCAGCGCAGCCCTGGGGGAAACCATCTACAAAACACTCACAAACAACTTACAAAAACAAGTAAAAATTCCTTTATGTTCCTAGCAAATATGCTTGGGAACATTACAACTAAGTGATGGGAAGAGAATCAACCATGTTGTGCTTGAAGGAAACCATTGTTGGGCTATGGTTATGCTAGAAAAGAGGCATGTGTGCCTGTAAATTAGGCTGTAAGCCTGTAGTGCATTTTCTTGTTGAGGAAATGCTCAAGAGCCTTGTGAAGGTTGTTGTGAGAACTCATGAAGCAGTTGAGAGCTCCTGGATCCTAGCTGAGAAATTCTTGGCCAACCGAGTGCACTAGGGACCCTAATAAACGAATGATATAGCCTGAGTGATTGTGAGAAATGAAGGGGGTACATTCCTTGGTTACTGTAGGTTGCAGGGAAGAGAGAGCTGGAGGATTGGAATTGTTGTGGGAGTAGAACCTGGGTTTTGGGGTTTTTGTGTGTGACGAGTGGACAGTTAGTGGCCCGGATCTCCTTGTGGACTCGTAGCCTTAGCTCGTAGGTGTCCTATTGTTGAGAGAAAATGAACAACAACGCCTATGGCTGGGAGGTTCATCCTTCGTATGAAGCCAGTTGGTTAATTATTAACAAATAAGTGTTTATGTTCTATTCTTATGTTATTATGTTGTGTAAATGGCTTATATGAATGTTGTGTTTATTATTTGCTTGAACAATTGCATTCACGTTTTAATATATGATGTTAGATGCATTTAGAACCGTGGTATCAGTCAAATGGTTAAATATGTGTGTGATTTGTAGCTGGTAAGCTACAAAAATTTAGTTAGGAGTAAATCTTAACGATTTAATGAGTTTATGCATGTAATGTTGCTCAGTTGGGTGTTGGGTACGTTACACCAAGAAACTAGGATGAATGAGGATTATTAAAACTTGCATCCAAGGCCAAGATTGTGCTAAGTGGGTAATATAGGCTTTGGAAGGATAAGAAGCATGGAAGATGTTATCAAGGAACTACATTTCTTTGGGAACCCCTCTTAATAATAAATCTTGGCAATAATTTCATTTGTACACCGTAATGGTCACTCCAATATTTTTTGAAAATTAAAGGAACTTTTGTAGCTCAAAGCACTCAATCCACCCCCTTATTATTATTACGAGGGAAAAACTCTCTATGGCCAAGGGTAAACCACAACAGACAGGTATGACTGCAGAAATCAACTAAATTCCATTGTATGTTATATAAACTAATGTGCAAGATAAGAAAGAGGCCTACCTCGATCCAACGTTTGATGATGTTCCACCATTGAGCACTTCGACCCAAAGCTTTGTACCTGCAATAAGTTCTCAACGAACAAGCAACACAAGCATATAGTGATAATGTAAAAGGGGTTAGCACATCAGATAGCATAATCCATTAATAAACATTACAAACATGCCCATGGATAATAATCATCTATTTGCACGATACCAATAGGATGGGAAATGAGTATTTCTATTAATGATTGATCAACATAAGTGTCAACATTACAGACTTCCGTGTCGGCACGATTCAAAACCAAGGAACCAAGTTCCTTCCAACTGGGTCTCCACCACTTCAATCCTCCACCAAAGGCAAGCTCAAAAGAGAGAGACAATGAGGTTCTCTCAACAATAGGTTAAGAGCTTGGGGGATAAACAATGTGTTCAGACTCGAGGGACAAAGGGATGCAGACTGAATATGAAGTAATTTCTCCAAAGTAACTTTTCTCTCAAAGTTGAATGCTTTCTCCTCTTTTCCATAGCTCGAAATTGTGCTCTTATAACCTTCAAAATGCAACTAAAGGGCCGGGTCGGAACATTTTCAGTATATGGAAGGCCAAGGATCAGAGATCTCTTGTCGTGACATGTAAACCCGACTCCATTTTTGTATTTTCTGGCACAAATCCCGATGTACGTGGGCTGTAGTGGAGCAGCCTGCGTATACGTTTGTTGTATAGTTGATAGGGCACATATATGTGGAAAAATGTTTATTTTTAGCTCTGGATTTGTCAAAAAAGGGATGATAAGTCTGCATAGGGAAATGGAAAAAGGCCCTTTGTGCAAGATAACAATGGTGAGGCAAATCTTGCTATAACAAATGCCCCCTAATGTGTGAGATCAGAGGAGTATCTGCGATGGCCGAAATACATTATAAATAACCCAGGAGTGGAGTGGTAGAGAACCAGCTGGACGAACTCGATTGCTCATTATATTTTGTATTGACTTTGCATACATGGCTGCCAAGAATACAATGCAGATCCATGCAAAAAATATACCAAATAAGTGTTTGTGGCCATGAATAGGCAGATACAATTGCGGTTATATGCCAAAGGTTGTCATAGTCATGAACAAGGCCCAGTGAAACCAGTCTCAAAATCAATCTGAAGATATATGTATACAATGGAGTACAATCTGATCTCCCATGATCACTAAAGTTGAACAGGTGTTGGTCCAATGAAAGGGAAGCAACAACTTAGGAAAGCTACGACTACATAGTCATGTCTTCAAGTCTTCTACACTATCCACCAAGGGTGCAAGTCTACATCATGTGAATAAAGCAGTTGAGGTCGAACATAATGAGACATCGTTTGATTATTGGTCATTGAGGTATACCGTTAACAAACGCGAGACAACCTACCAATAATGAAAGTAGGTACCAAGGCACCGAGTACATTCCTACAAGTGTGAATAAAGGAGTTGGTGTCGAACACTTGAGAAATCCATTGATCAGGAGACATTGATGTATTCCCATCTGTCAATGGTGAGAGATCTTGCCACTAATGACTGCAAGATTCAAGGTACCCATAAAAATCTAGGTCTAGTATCTAGAATAGATGAGTTGAAGTCGATGGAAGAGACCCGCTGAAAGGAGAGCATTAAGGCATCTCTCATCAGTCAACACGAGGAACAAAGCATGAGCTTCATGATTTGGTGGAGATCAGACGAAGAACATGTTCACGAACCAACGACCCTATGCGTCTTTCGCGTGTATCAAATGCAAGCGGTACACGAAAAAGACCCTCTGAATAGTAGCCAATGATGAAAATTGCCGACAGAGGTGAGGAAACCATCAATAAGGCTAATGGCATCCAAGACATTGCACGAATCCCAAAGTGTGAATAGATTTCTTGCCGTCGGACACAAGGGAAACCACCCAGTCAATGATCAATGATGAAATGTTGATTGCTGGGTTCAAGGTGACCTACCGATGATGCAAGTAGGGCCAGGGTGCGTGATAATACCATAGTATCATGTGATTCTGAGACAAACTGAGGGTATGGATGACATGCAAAGTCAAGATTTCTGAGGAATGGCCGAGGCAGGTTGTGAGACTTCTTTTGAACAAGAGCATGAGACATGTCATGGACTCCGATAGCATAGACTCAATAATGTGATGATTAGATGCAGGAGGCATCAATAACATTCTCTATAGGGACTGGAAGAGTAACCAGTCGATAGAGAAAACTCTATAACGAGATCAGATTCCTAAGGCCATGCTAAAACCCAAAATTATGATGACACAAGGACTTAATAATTTTGTGCTCTGTTCAAAGGCGACACGACTGCTGCCAATTATAATATAGTACTCCCTTCCCGCCCGTCTTTTTTTGTTTTTTCATAACAAATGAATGCTATGATACAGAGGAGGAAACATGTGTCGCAAGTAACAAAAACTAGTTCCAGCAGTGGAACGTACCTATGCTTAATGCAAGGAAATGCATGCGGGAGATGGATAATCGGGGTGATGTTTCCTCCAGGGTATAGGGTGTCAAATTGCAAAGGATATAAACAAGGCTCTGCTTGGTTGATGATGCAAAACTGCTTAGGAAATGGTTTATAACACAAGGTGAGAACCGACTAAAGGCTCAACACTGCAAGCGAGGGCTCGAGATGCAATCACAACTTAACGCCAAAAAAATCCTTTTTTATGTCTTGTAGTCTACTTGGTCTGAAAAAGGGGTAAACTTGTGCCAAATAGACGTCTTTTCAAATGCAATTTACGAGTGTGAAAAAGACAAGTTCACTCGACAATCTTTTCCCTTTTTGATAACGAGTCGGAAAAGAGCTTAACTAAGACTCATGACCTTTCAAATTCAGTTTAGTGAGTGTGAAAGGGACAAATCACTCGGCAATGTTTTCGGTTTTTAGATGAGTCGGAAAAGAGCTTAACTAAGACTCATTTTCGGTGTCTTAATCAACATGTAAAGGGGGAGGCCAAGGCTCTCATCTCGGTCTTCTACGAAAAGTCAGTATCTCATGGATAGTTGACAAAATCTTGGGAAAACGCAAAGTTCTCCAAGTCGAGGAGGAGAAAGTGATGATGGAGGATACAGTTTCCATGATGGTTCGAATAATGTCTCTTAATGGAAAATACATATGTGGGGGTATGGGATACCTCATCAGGTTGTCCCAATTGAATGGAACTTCGTCAGGACTTGGAGAGAGAGCATTCGGGGGAAGAATAAATCTCTCTCGTTCAGAAGGAGTAGGGTTAAGGATGTTGATGACATGATTAAGAGGCGCATCACTCTCTTCAAGGAGAGTAGGGTTGACCAGGGATTGCACTGGTGTGGCCACTTCTTCAATTATAGGTTGAAGAGGATGCATAATAACAGGGGTAGGAGACGCTTCACTTTCGAAAAAGGAGGCGAGGTCAGGAGGGGATTGCGGTGGTGGGACCACCGAGGTGATCAAAGGAGAAGTAGTGTGAGGAGAAAACAAGGATGTCTCAGAATCCGAAGGGCTCTTGGGTGAGCCCAATGCTTCTGGTATCTCAGCAGTAGCCGGATACAAAAGAGTAAGGTGATTTCCTTCACAAGTCCTGCAAAGGAATTTAGGCTTACGTTTGAGACGTCTAGGATTCTCGATGTAATTAGCAGGGGAAAGAGAGTCGTCTCCTGAATGATGAATAGAGGCTGGAGACGTGACACAGTTATGATTCAGAGTGAAAAGGATGGTGCCCCCAACATAATTAGCAGAGGTTGGGTGTGAGCTGTCGACATAATTTGTAGAAAATGTTGACCCGTCTCCGACATGACTGGCAGAGGTTAGGGATGGAGCACCAGTGTGACTGACAGTGATCGGGCTAGCGATAGATGGCGATATTTGATTCCAAGTTATGAGGAAAGATTGATTCTGAAACATTGCAAGCCAGGAAGGATCCTGGTGTACTCCCCGTTCCTGCCCAAAAGGGTGATAGCTTGCACTAAAATGTTCTGAAGAAGTTTGGACGGGCATCATCACTAAGGCATGCGAAGGGCTCGAGGTCGGATAAGAATTATTCGAGTGATGATATATGTTGCCCCCTTGTGAAGGGGTTCCATAAAGAGGGTAGCCTGAACTGTAAAATTGGTTTTCCCCGTATGAGATACCCGGAGGCATCCGAGGGCCAGTCATGGGAAAAATGTTCGAAGGAACTGACATGGTGGGCGATATATGCGTGGGTGGTGCATAATAAGTGGTAAATGAACCTATCTGAGCACTGGCTCTTGGAAGAGCATAATTAGCAATTCATAAGTAAAATGCAATCTTTTGCTAAATGTACTAAGCTAATGATAAAGGTTCAAAGACAAAAATGTTAACCAATGCAAAATGCCTATTTTTTTTGTATTTTCAATATATTAAGGAGAAAATGCATGGACTAAAAAGCAACCTGATATATAAATTCTATTGTGTGTAAACGAAATAACTCAAGCAGAATACTAAGCAACCAAGCAAACAACCCAGGGTTCAAGGACAAACCAAAAAATGAAAAACAATGAGAAAGACTACGCCCATAAATTCAACTCCCAACAGGCTTCCTGTCAACCCAAAGAAGCTCAACATGCACTACAGAGACCTGAGAAGGCTAAGCAAACATCAAAACTCACCCAACAGTCACTAAACCAAGCAAACAAGCAAGGAAAAGAGGTATACGCGACTATTAAGGAGAATAGTGTGTATATACGCAACTTGCCGAGAGGCAAAACGTGTGTGTATGTGACTGTCAAGGCAAAAGGAGCGTACAATCTTTAAAACAAGGCCAGGCAAGGGCAAAAAGGTTGAAAACTCAGACTTAGAGTGAACAAAATCTGCCAAGTAGTGATACGACAAGAAACCCAAAGGAAAAAGAGCAATGCAAGAAGAAAAAGTACTTCAACCCTGAGAAGGAAGATCTCTCCCCAGTGGAGTCACCATTTCTGTTACGAGGGAAAAAATCTCTATGGCCAAGGGTAAACCACAACAGACAGGTATGACTGCATAAATCAACTCAATTCCATTGTATGCTATATAAACTAATGTGCAAGATAAGAAAGACGCCTACCTCGATCCAACGTTTGATGATGTTCCACCGTTGAGCACTTCGACCCAAAGATTTGTACCTGCAATAAGTTCTCAACGAACAAGCAAAGCAAGTATATAGTGATAATGTAAAAGGGTTTAGCACATAAGATAGCATAACCCATTAATAAACATTACAAACATGCCCATGGATGATAATCATATATTTGCACGATACCAATAGGATGGGAAAGGAGTATTTCTATTAATAATTGATCAACATAAGTGTCAACATTACAGACTTCTGTGTCGACACGGTTTGAAACCAAGGAACCAAGTTCCTTCCAACTGGGTCTCCACCACTTCAATTCTCCACCAAAGGCAAGCTCAAAAGAGAGAGACAATGATGTTCTCTCAACAGTAGGGAAAGAGCTTGGGGGTTGAACACTGTGTTCAGACTTGAGGGACAAAGGGATGCAGACTCAATATGAAGTAATTTCTCCAGAGTAACTTTGCTCTCAAAGTTGAATGTTTTCTCTTGTTTTCCATAGCTAGAAATTGTACTCTTATAGCCTTCAAAATGCAACTGAAGGGCCTAGTCAGAACGTTTCCAGTATATGGAAGGCCAAGGATCAGAGATCTCTTGTCGTGACATGGAAACCCGACTCCATTTTTGTATTTTCTGTCACAAATCCCAATGTACGCGGGATGTAGTGGAGCAGCCTGCGTCTACACTTGTTGTATAACTGATGGGGCGTGTATATGTGGAAAAATGTTTATTTTTAGCTCTGGATTTGTCAAAAAAGGGATGATAAGTCTGCATAGGGAAATGGAAAAGGTCCTCTGTGCAAGATAACAATGGTGAGGCAAATCTTGCTATAGCAATTATTCTCCCCATTTAAGGAATACTAGGGGGAGGCAACATAATATGCTATATATTAATTGTAGTGTCCTCCATAAACATTTTGTTGTTGGGTGATTATTTTTCATCTTCAAGTTTCACAACCTTGGTGGGCTTTGCTACTTCTATCAAATAATGGTGCTCTTTAGTATCTTTCCACCAAGTGGGTTTGCGATTTTTCTTTTTGGCCTTCCTTCCAAGGGGATTCTTGGAAGACTTTGAGAATCTACACACTTCACTCAAATATGTAGATTATACTCAAAGCATGATCAACATCTCAAGACAAAGCGGTCATAATATATATTTTTCCTCCAAATCTTATCGTTACCTCAATCAAGATATCTTCATAATAGGTTGCAGTAGACTTGAGATATAGATCATACTCAGAACATAATCTACATCTCAAGACTAAATGTTCATAATCTAGATTTTACTTCCACACCTTGCCCACAACCTCGATAAAGATATCTTCTAGATAAATTGTGATATGCTTGTTGCTCTTTTGTTGCTAGTTTGTGGAAAGTAAAAGTGAAACCCCCAAAACATTATGAATGAAGACAAACACTAATTCATATCCCGCAAAACCTACATTAAAATTGAAAGTTTGCAAACTAAGTTGTGTGCAATGCAAGTTATCTTATTGCATTGTTACATAAAACTATGGATATATTTTTCCGCTACCCTCTCCTATTTAAGGCTAAATCTTTTGAAAATACTTAAAATGGTATTATTTGGTAAAAATCTTTTGAAGAAACTATTAAATTGTTCAAAACACTAGATATTGTTTTTATGGCTCCATGTTTTGTTTAGTTTGTCACATTAGAGCCTTTCTTCCTCGTGGAGCATGAGAGTGGGTCCAAAGAATATGATTATTGAATATTATAATCAATGTTTATTTTTAAAATTTTATTTATTTTAATTTAGGGGAATTGATAATTGGTTAAGATTATTTAGGTGAGGTTTAGGTTTAAATTTGGATGGTTGTCATTATAATCTATATGTTAATGTTAATAGTTTACAAGTCAGTGCTTTGCAGGAAAATTTTGACTTAGCAAGAGTTAAGATGTTTGGAGACACATCTGTGAGAAAGTCTCACTCTTCAGGGCATCTACTCCTTCCAACCTTATTATAATAGACCAAAATATCAACGACAATTTGAACTCGAGTGGGGAAAGTGTGAAACCTACTTTTTAACCATTCTATAAAATCACTTAACCATTTTTTCAACTATTACATATGCTTTAGCTCTTAACATTAACAAAAAAAATTATTGTAATTATTACTTTTTAAAGGACAACTCTCTGTTTGTTAATTAATTCCTTTAGAATAGAAAAAAAAAACTGAGATATTATATTGTGAAAAAAAGCTTTTCAATAAGTATAGAAAAGTAACTAGTAACAATAAATGTATCATTAAAAACAATTTAAAAATCAATTAATTATAAAAAACAAAAATTTAAAAAGATATTGATATATTTAAAAAAATCGAAATAATTTAAATGATAATTAATTATTCAAATTCTATAAAATAATAATAATAATAATAAAATCCAACATTGAAATCCAAAACACTAAAACTTTAATTATAAATGCAACACACAATGGGGATTGCACTTAATTATACCCTTATATTTGGTCAAAAAGTTGACTTCCTAGAATTGACTCTTGTTGTATTTCTGACTCATATAAGTGTGACCAACCAAGAGAAGTGTGAGGCTTTAAAGGACTTATTTCAAACTTTTGCTAAGATATATATGGGGTGTGGCTTTTCACATGTTTGGTACAAGTGCTTTCCTAGAATTGACTCTTGTTGTATTTTTGACTCATATAAGTGTGACCAACCAAGAGAAGTGTGAGGCTTTAAAGGACTTATTTCAAATTTTTGCTAAGATATATATGGGGTGTGGCTTTTCACAGGTTTGGTACAAGTGCTTTCCATGCATTGTATGATATGACTCGTTGACTAGTCTAGTTTCCATTTCATATATTTAACTTATATTAAATAATATTTTACCAACTAAATAGTGAATTGAGTTTAACTTAGGTGGTTGGGAGGAATAATTTTTATCCTCCCCATCTAATTTCAATTTCCACAAGTGATATGTTGAGCTCATAACGGGTTTATTGTTGTAATGGCTTCAAGCCAAAGATTCTACAATTTACCCTATGTACCAAATAAAAAAAATGAACTGATGTCATTGGTAGTTTTATATATAGATTTGTTAATCATTTTCTAACTTTAGACCATTGTCAAATTCAATCAACAACTTAAATTTAAGGAATTCATACACACTCAGATTTGAAATTACATCATCATCATATCGATATCTCAAGCAATAAACCATGACTCCAGAAACCATCATTTTTTATGGAATGTTCAAAATTATTTTGCATGTTCTTAATTCCAACTTATTTTAAATAATTGAGAAATTAAATACTAATGTCTGATCTAGGTGGATATCGGTGGCCACCCACCTCTTCTAGCTAGCTCACATAGAACTTTCATCTTGGAAGTTACAATTTTTTTCTTGGCATTTTTTTTCTAGCTTTTCAGGTCCTAAACTTCCGGGGTCATTTTGAGGCCCTAAACAACATTTCTTGGGCCCACCAAAGTCACACTATGGTTTAATTCAAATTGTGAAAACATAATTTGTATTCCTTAGATAGACCTTTCCAACGGGCTATCGTGCGCCTAAAACAAAAATCGTATGCAAAAGTTACGACCTCGGGAAGTTGATGTACCAACTTACCCCAACGGGGCCCATGTGACATTTGGTGCTTCATCTCCTAGAGTTAGGTTTTTGGATGTCTAGGGTTTTCTATTTACTTCTGGATGCTAAAAAGGCTTGGAGGCCTCTTTGTAATGTGCTCAGACGAATGCGCATAGCCGCCACATCTCTTATCATAGATTAGCTACCACCATTCGAGCAAGATTGTTTTCATTATGCATTTTAGAGTTTTAGAAGATTTCTTATTTAATAGAAGTTAAGTTCCATTGTATCTCTGTTATTGTTCTCTCTATATATGTGTTAATGTTATATATCTTAGTTTCATTTCATTCCGCTCATAAATCTGGATCAATGGTATCAGAGCAGTCTACTCTTCATTTGTTTCTCTATGCATGCCCCCAACGAGGTCAGGGTATAAGAAGTTGGGACTAGAACTAGTTGAGCCTTTGCAAGGTCAACCTCGTCGAACCTGATGACCACCCATGGGGGAAGAAAATAGAGACGATGGGGCAGGATATCCCTTTAAACTATTTCTTGAGGAATCCCTCTTGTGACAAAGGAACAAGATGATGGATAACTTTGTGCAAATCCTTTGACGGTTGCCAACATGTGATGCATCTACCTCAATCGGAGGCTCCACCCCCTTCAAGGTACAAATCAATTTTTATATTCCTCTATTTCAAGGCCAAATAGATGCAGATGTTGTAGACAAATGGTTGAACCTTCTAGAAGGGTATTTTTATGTCCACAATTTTTTCGATAGAGAAAAGATTACATTCACGCTCCTCAAGGCCGCTCCCCATGTCAAAGATTGGTGGGAGACTTTCTGTGAGCAAAAGGAAACAAAGGGATCTAAAATATTTGTAGTTGCACCTATTTTGGGTTCCTTCAGGGATGTTATTAAGGAACAATACTACCTTGTTGGAAGTTATGATGACTTATATACAAGATGGACCACACTGTGGTAGGAAATGGACCAAACAGTGCCAGAGTTCACCAATGTCTTCCATACCTTGCACACCAAGATGGGTATCAAAGACTATGAGCATCATCTGGTGCTTAAGTACCACAACGGTTTGCATAGATACATGCAGATAGAAATGGAGTTTCTGGACATTTCATCCTTGGGTGTGGCCTATCAATATGTTGTCAAAATCAAGTAGAAGCTTAAACAGAAGGAACGATAGTTTGGGTCTGCAAATCCCTCACAACAGAAGCAGGGGAAAGGTGGCCCTAACCTGTAGAACAAAGGGCAGAGCAAGGATGGAAAACCTCATGACAACTATTCCAAACCATAAACAAAGAGGGACAATGGGAAGACAAAGAAAGACATTTGGAAATGGTGCGAGTTCCATAAGATCCCCTGGCATAACACCGTTGAATGCCGCTCAAAGCAGTCATTGGTGGCCGAGGTGAAAGCCTTTGAATCAGATGTAGGCTCTGAATCCAAGTCAGAACCATAGAAGGGAGACTAATCATTGATTCATAACCTAATGCCACTGTTGCTGCCACCACCAAGCTGCAACCCGATGAACCTGATGAACCAGATGAAGGTGAGAGCCTATTTCATTCACATATGTGGGCGAAGGGTACCCCAATACACTTCATCATTGATAGCGGTAGACAAAAGAACCTCATCTTAGCAGATGCCATCAAGCGGTTGGCTCTACTGACAACACCACACCCATAGTTGTACACCATCGAATGGGTCCGCCAAGGGAGTGATCTGTGCATCAGCCAACAATGTCGCCTGGACTCTGACATCAAACCCTTCAAAGGCAAGGTATTAAGTGATGTCACCCCCATTGAAGTTTGTGATATTATTTTGGGCCAACCTTATTTATGGAAACATCATGATGTATATGAGTCTAGGCCTCATAGTGTTATTATTAACTTGGATAGGAAATTATACAAGATACCCAAGGTAGTCCCATCTACCACCATTTCCTTGATATCTTCCAAGCAATCTAGGAAGGTCATCTCTCAGACCAGAAATTTTGTCTTCTTCATGATTCGTGCTCAGAGTGAAGGGAAAGTTGCAACCACATCCATGGCCTTCGCGATAGGTCTCTCCACACAACATAACCAAGTGGATAAGGTTGTGGAAGAATATAAAGACATCTTCTCCTCACTCACTGGGGTACCTATGCACTACCAGGTCAAGCACTCAATCGATCTGACCCCTAGAACACCGCTACCAAATGGGCCAGTCTATCGTTGCTCTCTATCAGAAAATGAGGAAATCAAGTGCCAGATCCAAGAGTTGCTCGAAAAGGGGAAAATCCACCCAAGTTCATCAGCTTATGGGAGCCCAATCGTGCTTGTGCAAAAGAAAGATGGGTCTTGGTGACTCTGCATTGATTACTGGGCCCTTAATAAGATCATAGTAAGGAACCGATACCCTATTCCTTGAATTGACGATATCCTCGACCAACTCAAGGGGGGAAAATACTTCAGTAAGATTGATCTGAAGTCTACCTACCACCAGGTCCCAATAGAGAAAACCAATGTATGGAAGACTGCCTTCAAGTCCAAAGAAGGTCTTTTTGAATGGTTGGTCATGTCCTTTGGCTTGACAAATGCCCTAACAGGTTTCATGAGGATGATGGATGATATCTTGCATACTTTCACCAATTCTTTTGTGGTGGTGTATTTGGATGACATCCTCATCTTTAGCGAGAATTGGGAGGAACAATTGCAACACATTCAGTAGGTTCTGCACACTCCGCGACAACACAAGCTATACGAAAATTTGGAAAAAATCTCCTTCGACATGAACATGGTCCATTACCTAAGCTACATTGTTGATGAGCATGGGGTGCATGTTGACCCAGCCAAGATCCAAGTCATCTGTGACCAACCAGCCTTGACCACACTCACTGAGCTTCAAATATTCTTAGGCCTTTCCAATTTCTATCACAGGTTCATGTTGGGATTCTCACACATTGCATAGGCACTTAACCAAGTGACTAAGGGTGGTGGCAAGGAAACATTTTTTGGGGCCAGCCACAACATAAAGCATTCGATGATTTGAAGCAGTGCTTTTGCTCAACCCTGGTGCTCTCATTACCCGACCTGCAACAACACTTTCAGATTGAGACAGATGCTTTAGATTATTTTGTGGGCATAGTTCTCACTCAGCATGGACATCTCATGGCCTATCATAGTGAGACACTATCAAATACTATCCATAAGTACCTCACTTACGACAAAGAAATGTACTCCATTGTACAAGCCTATCGCTAGTGGAGGAATTACATTCTCAGGTAAAAGACAATCATCCACATTGATCATAAGCCTCTACAGTTCATGCAGACACAAGGAAAATTGTAGAACGACTGCCATCATAAGTGGTCCACATACTTTCAACAAATCCATCTCAACATCAAGTATAAGACAAGGAGAACCAACCACGTCGTTGACTGTCTCAGCTGACCTCGAGTTTCCACACTAACCACGATGCTACACTCCTGCGAACATGAGACCTCCGAATGCCCCCAAATCTACGAGCGAGATCTCGACTTCGCCACAACCTACTAGATGTTGGGCACAACCACACTTGTCACTGATTTTCATCTGCGGGATGAGTTGTTGTGCTATCTGGTCCATCTCTATGTTCCATCAAGCAAGCGAGCAAAGTTGATTTGGGAAGCTCACTACAATTGGGTGGCAGGACACTTTGGCGTAGAAAAGACAGTGGCGGTGCAACAACAACATTTCTATTGGCCGAAACTCTGACAGGATGTCAGTAAGTATATCAGGTCCTGCATGGCCGACGCCATTGTCAACCGACCATTAAGAAACAAGGCATGTACACTCCTCTACCTACTCCCGACAAGCCCTGGGAATCCGTCTCGATGGACTACATGTCAAGCCTTCCTTCCACCAAGCAGGGAAACGACTGTGTTTTCATGGTGGTTGATCGATTTTCCAAGATGGTGTTTCTGGTCGTCTACAAGAAAAGCATCACAACAAAGGCCACTGCCAAGCTCTTCTTCGAACGAGTGTGGGTACATTTTGGGATACCACAAAGCATAATCTACGATCAGGACAATCATTTCCTTAGCACATTCTGGTCGAGCCTCTAGTCATGGCTGGACATCAAGCTCACCAAATCCATGGCCTTCCAACCCCAAACAAATTCCCAAACCGAGGTCGTCAACATGATGACTGTGCATATCTTGCACATGTACAATTCCAAGCATCCATGCACATGGGATGAGAGTCTTCCCTATGTTCAAAATAGTTACAATAGAGTCGTACATAGCTCAACCGACCACAATCCATTTCAGGTGGGGTTGGGATTTCAACCATTGGGTCCCATGGATGTTGCACTACCCCTTGCGTTCACACATGAAGATTAATCCCATGAGCAAAACAAATCCCACAAAGTCACCCGGTTCATTGAACTAATCCAAAACATCCACCAATAGGTTCATGATATTTTGAAGAAGTCCAATTCCAAGTACAAGCAGCGCCATGATCAACATCGAGTGCCACACAAGTTTCAAGTGGTAGATAAAGTTTGGTTTCACTTTTCGTCCAGTCCGCTATGGACCCTACACCATCACCAAGGTTGTGGGGGACAACACGTTTTAGATCAACATTCCCTCCTTCCTTGGCTTGCACCCAGTGTTTAATGTGGACCTCCTTCGACCATACTTTCCACCATTATTGGACACCTTAGAGATATCGAAACAATTGACATCGATAGAGATCAACCCTGACTGAATGGAACAAGCATCTACTGATTAGATCATGGACACAAAGTTCAAGGGAAATAGCCAACAAAAGCTTCAATTTATCGAATTGTCAAAGTGGGGCAACTCCTCCACCAAGGCAAGTGGCTCACCCCGGGCCAAATTCAATATAAGTTTCCTAATCTAATGGGGGAACTCAATGCAATGGAGACCATTGATTCCTAAGGAGGGAGGATTGATCAAGGTGGATATCGGTGGCCACGCACCTCTTCCATCTGGCTCACATACAACTTTCATCTTGGCAGTTACAATTTTTATCTTGGCATTTTTTTTCTATCTTTTCGAGTCCTAAACCTTTGGGGCCGTTTTGAGGCCCTAAACAACGTTTTTTGGTCCCACCACAGTCACACTGTAGACAAACTCAGAGTGTGAAGACAAAATGTGTATTCCTCGGATAGACCTTTCCAACGGGGTACATGCACCTAAAACGAAGATCGTATGCAAATGTTACAACCTCGTGAAGTTGATGTACCAACTTACCCCATCGGGGCCCACATGAATTTTGGTGCTTCATCTCCTAGGGTTAGGTTTTGGATGTCTAGGGTTTTATGTTTACTTTTGGATGCTTCATTGTAATGTACTCAGATGAATGAGCGTAGCTTCCACATCTCTTCTCAGAGATTAGCTACCACCATTCGAGCAAGATTGTTTTCATTCTGCATTTTACAGTTTCAAAATATTTCTTATTTAATAGAAGCTAAGTTCCACTGTATATTTGTTATTTTTCTCTTTATATATGTGTTAATGTTATAGATCTATGTTTCATTTCATTCTGCTCATAAATCCATATCAATTTCATCTCATCTCAAGCGATAAACCATGACTCCAAAAACCATCATTTTTTATGGAATGTTCAAATGTATTTTGCATTGTTCTTAATTCCAACTTGTTTTAAATAATTGAGAAATTAAATACTAATGCCAAATTAATGTGAACAAAGTTAATAAGTTAATATAATCATATATAATAATACAAATTATTCTACCATATTAAAGAGAGTGATGAAAGGGCAATCAATTTTATCTTCTTCTTTGGTAATGTTGATGTTGATTTTCTTGTCTTTTTTGAAAACTTTATTGGTAATGAGGGTGTCGATATGGTTTCACATGTGATGGTTTTCCTTAATTTTTCACACCCATTGAATTTGTCTTATTTTCATAGATAAGGGCATCCTCTATCCTCTTTGCTTGGTATTTGATTACTCTAGCGTTGGAGATAATCCAATCATATTTGACATGTACATCCTCTAGATGGAGTTCATCTTCTTCAATTATCTTCTTGTCACCTTCTTGAA